>JAMWET010003142.1:0-66712 GCA_024036415.1 Prochilodus magdalenae
AGCCGGAGTGTTGACCTACTCTCAAGTTACACCACCTTTCATTCATTGAATAAAACGAGTTCAAAACGCAACAGCAAGACTTTTATTTTATAACTGCAAAAGCAGTACTTATTATGGCAAAGTAGGATGATTTTAATTTTTAAACCTAAAAATACCCAAATCATGTTGTCGACGATGGTTATTGACATCTTTATTGGCTGAGGTGTTTATTGCTGGCTGCTTCCTTTACAGGAACTATACACCTGATGCCCTGAAACAACGGCACTCAGAAGGTGTCCACATCCTTTTGATCATATGGTGAATTTAATTAGCATCTCTTTGGTTTTAACCCCTTTACCATGTTTTTATTTTTTGATGTTCACTGGTGTAACATATCAGAGTTTGCAATCAATATTCAACAGCGGACATGCCATGACATGGAAAATGAGAGCGTCTGTGGTGTATGTGTGCAGATAAATTTTTTCGTAGTTTTTTTTTTTTAGTCGAATCATCTCACAAAGGTGAATCATGTGGGATTATTAATTCTTAATGTTTCTATTACTCAGAATCAGCTCATTAAAATGCAGTATAAATAAATGGAACATATTCTATGCATAGCCACACTACCGCTCGTCACTGGGTTTTTACTGGTTATGCTGGTTGGCAAAATACGAACTACAAAGAATCTTCTTCCAGAGAGTCGTAACTAGAGAAGCCCAAGTTCACTTCCCACGCGTTTCTTTTTTTCTTCTTATCTTTTTCCGTTGCAACTTTGTAGCACTTCACACTTCAGAATACAGAAACAGCTGATAACTATCTTTCCAGAGGAAAGAGGTTCTGCACTTTTTGGTTTTTCTTTTTTTTCTCCTGCGTGTATCTTGTGGTGGGCATCTGACTAGCTGTAGCCCACTTTACTTTCACATACTCTACTAACTTAATCCAGTTAATCAGGCCTGATTAAGCTCTGATTTTTGCGACCAGTGTGGTTGATCAGTGATAACGTTAAAAAAATTGCACAAAGAAAAAATTTGAGGTATCTGTTAGTACTGTTGGCGGATGGTTCAAAAGTATCTACATTTATATACTTCTGTATATGTATATGTATCTATATACATCATACCCAAATATATGGGTCACGTGAATTGGTTCAAATTCGAAGCTAAAACAAGCTTACACAAAAACCTTCTGCTTTGAGTCACTCTACTCATGAATTATGGACATTCAATCCAGTGACAGTTTTGAGCAGAGCACAGTATAGCGCTGATTTTAAGCAGAAGACAGCAAACACAGCTTTGAACAGTTGTACACATATAAAATCATCAAAACAAAAAAAAGGTAACAGCATGAAATGTGTTTCTGTGGTAGTAATTCTTAATGTTGCACCAAATTTGAGATTTAGGGACACATTTACTTCAAAACTATGGGATCTTGCCACATGGCTGTGAGGGACAAGGATGCAGCCTCCCTTCCTGTTGTAAAATAGAGGGATGTGGTCTACAGACTAAAATGCTCGGTGTTTCTATTGTGACATGACAATGTATAAAAGCAATTATATAAAATTATATAAATTATATAAAATTATTATATATATAATTATTATATAAAATAGATTTTTTTACATTTTCTTCTTCTAAATTTTAATAATTATAAATCTATTAAATCTATTTCCTACTTTAATTTAAAAGGACAAAGAGTAGTAAAAGAACTAAGCAGGAGTACAAATATTCAATAATGCCTGAAACAATTACAACCCTTCCAAGGATATACTGAGGTTCTGTCACTCAAGCATTTTAACTGTTGAGTAAATGTTTCTCATAGTGGTTTGATGTGAACTGATCCCTTCTAGAGAGACTTACCAACTCAGAATTCCTCTTAATGGTAATGATAGGAGCCAGTGTGCATGTCAACGGCCTAACATTCCAGCATTTTCTCTGTTACATGATGACATCATCTCATACCATAATCATTATTTCCCACTGACTGGCACAAACCTGCCACTTTGAATCAGTAGAATTCCCATTTATTATGGCTGTGCATTGCAAAGCAACTACATTGTTATTCGATTGTTCTTTTTCTCCCGTTTCATCGCCGACTAACTTTCAAGATCTCAACTCCGTTCTCCATGTTCTCCATGTGGTCTTGTATACAGCTTTTTGATTGGGTGCACAGATTCCGAGTAGGAAGGAATTTTTCCGGACTCCTCTATCTGTCGTTGCTTCATCCCTCGTTCCTCCCATAGAGTCCCAGTCATTTTCGACCCAAACCAAGCAGTAACGCTTTTGTTTGACCGAGAGCCACCAAACTTCACATACTCAGGTGATTTAAAAATATATGAAATACAATGTTTTATATTCTACCTCATGAACTTTATTAATGCTAATTCCAAATCTGATGCCTACATGACGTTCCAAAAAACTGCTGGGACATGAGCATGTTTGCCACTGTGCTACATCCCATATAACCTTTCCTGTGAACAGCACTTGATAATTGTTGGAGGACTGAAGTCTTCTGCTGTGCTACTGCCATTCTGCTGTGAAACTGCCATTCCAGACGTAACAGAAACATGCTGGGTCTTAGTGCAGTGAAAGTTCACACTAATGTCTGCCATTGTAGTTTCTACCTGCCATACACCAGAGACATGCTTACATTTCAGAATCCATCTCCTGGGATACACCAGTATCAGAAGTGTGGTTCAGAATGTGCCTATGAGCGTTTCTCAAGTGCTTCAAACGAAATCTGCTCCATTTAACATCCACTTTACTCCCTCTCTTGCTTTCTCAGCCCAGTGGTCATTCAGGGCTGGTCTGACCATCATGTTCAGAGGCCGGGTGTGTTCGGTAAACTGCTCCAGGTTCTCAAGCTAAAGGAAACACCTGCAGTCCACCCTGCAGTGCCTGCTGAGTCTCTGATGGAGGTCAAAAATTCACATCGCTGATTCAGTGCGCTATAAGATCTTGTAAAGCACAGTTAAACGGTCTTTCCCCCTCACTTTCCACCTCTTCCTCTCTCTCTTTCTTTCTCAGCCAATAACATTGCATCATCGTTCTTGTTGAGCCAATCAGGAACCCACTGCAATTCAGTCTGAAAGCTTGTTAGTTTAAACTGCACACACATCTTTGCTTTGACGATTCTGTTTTGAGAAAATATCTTATAAAATGTATCCTCAAAATTAAAAATGAATAAATGTTGAATTTATTTGATGTATTTATTAATGTAATTTAATTTTAGGACTTGGATTGAGGTGGTAATCGAGATGGCAGGGCCTTTCTTCTAAGGGCTTACAGTTTCATTTGATGTGACTTGTTGTCAGTAATTGTCCTAGCATCTGGTATATTTCAGTTTTTCTGCTGAACTCTTAGTGCTGTCAAGAAAATAGGTAACAGCTGTGGAACTGTGCATGATAAAATCTCTAAGGTGACACGCCAGCAAGAATTCTGAGGAACTTCTTCAGGAGCATAATTGAAAGTATTCTCACCAGCTCCATCACAGTCTGGTTTGAAAACTGCTCCGCTCATGAACCTCAAGCATCTGCAATGGGTGGTCAAGACAGCCAATCATAGGAACGGCCCTTTTACCACTAGAGGACATGTACCAATCCAGAATACTCAGGAGGGCCCACAAGATCATCAGGGACTACACTCATCACACAACACAACCTCTTCACACTTCTCCCCTCTAGCAGACGATACAGGGGTGTGAAATCAAGGACCACCAGATTACAGAACAGCTTCTACCCCCAGGCCGTCAGACCTCTGAACACTTTACTTTCTCCAGCCATTGTAACACCTCACCTACCTCCTCTGCCTGCCGGCATCTGACCAGTCCTAAATAGTTCATGCTCAGTTCGCTCTCCTACGAGAATATATGTGTTCCTTATAATTAGATATGTTGTTTCAGCATTATTTCACACATAGTGTCTTTAAGCTGCAGTTTACAAATTGTGAAATGCTAATATAGTTAAACAGCTGTGATGAATAAATTAAATTTGATTTGTATCACAGATCAGGTTTATTGTCAGGTTTATTGGCCAAGTACAGGGGTTGGACAATGAAACTGAAACACCTGTCATTTTAGTGTGGGAGGTCTCATGGCTAAATTGGACCAGCCTGGTGGCCAATCTTCATTAATTGCACATTGCACCAGTAAGAGCAGAGTGTGAAGGTTCAGTTAGCAGGTAAGAGCACAGTCTGCTCAAAATATTGCAATGCACACAGCATGATGGGTGACATACCAGAGTTCAAAAGAGGATAAACTGCTGGTGCACGTCTCAAAGACAGCAAGTCTTTGTGATGTATCAAGAGCCACGGTATCCAGGGTAATGTCAGCATACCACCAAGAAGGACAAACCACATCCAACAGGATGAACTGTGGACGCAAGAGGAAGCTGTCTGAAAGGGAATGTCGGGTGGTAACCTGGATTGTATCCAAAAAACATAAAACCACGGCTGCCCAAATCACGCTGTATTGGCCGCAAAAGGAGGCCCTACACCATACTAATAAATGATTGTGGTCTAAAACCAGGTGTTTCAGTTTCATTGTCCAACACCTGTATGTTGACACACACAAGGAATGTGGTTTCGTCAGTTTGTGTCTCTCCAGTACAGTACCCATATACAACTGACAGTCCACAATATACATAACTCCAGATATACACAATAAATACACATATACACAATAAATACAAACAGTTACAGACGATTTAAAATTATATAAAACACAATATTTTATATTATACCTTATAAACCTTATTTATGCTAATTCCAAACCTGATGCCTGCATGACATTCCAAAAAAAAAATGGGACATGAGCATGTTTGCCTGCTACATCCTATAAAACCCTTCCTTTGAACAACACTTGATATTTGTTGGAGGACTGTCTTCTGCTGTGCTACTGTACAGGACATATACTTCACCATGTTGGAGCGACGTAAGGTACCAGGGTTGACATAAACAATACTTTACTAAGCTTACGCATACAGCTCACTCTCTGGCTCGCTCCAAGTTGTTTTCCTGTTCGTAGGTCAGGTCTACTGTAAGGTCTGTGGTTCCCGGGGATCTACCCAAAGGGCAACCAATGAGCAATCAAGCTGCGAACGCTAAAACTTGCAGCTCACGCTACTTAAATGTGAGGGTGCCGGCCCTTGCTTGCTCAGTCTTGAGTTCATGGTGCCACGTGCACATGTCTCTTGTGACTAGCCGGTAAAAGGGTTTGAGCTTCTCAAGGCAGGTTGCTTCTCCCCCTCGAGTCGGGCGTTGGGAGGGTTTCATTGTGAGGTTCGTTCGAGGGAATCGTAGCCCTGTGATCACAGCAACCAATAACTGATAAGCACTGATATACCATCACAGCCAAGTTTATTGGCACCCTGTCACTTCTTTCAGGAAATAAGCCACTTCTCCCAGGTCACTGTTGCAATTCCAAATGTCCTTTGTCTTTTGTTTACAGTGGATCAATGCCAAGAATCAAATGTATTATTCCACATATAACTCCAGAAATGGACTGGACAAAATGATTGTATTGCCACAAATACACATTAGTAGTAAGTATATAGGAAGATGGAACACCTGCTAAGCATTGCTGCCTGTTGCACCTCCTCCGGTGCCCATGGGTCTGCTGCAGGGTCATCAGCCAGGAACCACCATTCATTAACCTTCTCCTTTAATCCTGGAACGTCTCCTGGTGGCGGAGCAGTGACAGGGACGTCTCCCTGTCACTCCCTTCCGCTGATGTTACGCAGCTATTGTCGGGGTTAGTTGTTTTCCCCCAGGACTTGTCTCTCCTCCTCAGCCAGACTACCTTCTTGACTACCTTGACTACCTTCTTTAGGTTCCCTCCAGTCACTCCTACATCCCTCAAAAGGCGTATGGTTGACAGCCCCACATAGCCTCTGCATCCGACCTCCACTGGATAGATAGTAGTTTTCCAACCAGCCTCCGGCACTCAGCAGCCAACTCTGAGTACTTGGCCTTCTTGCGTTCGCAGGCAGCCTCCATCCCCTCCTCTGCTGGTATTGTGAGCTCAATAAGGAGCACAGATTTTGCCTTGGTGGACCATACCACTATATCAGGGCGGAGAGATGTTGCAGTGATCTCAACTGGAAAACGAAGTTGCCCATCAAGATCGACTCTCATGTTCCACTCCTGATTGAGGGAAAAAGGCCTTGGTGTTTCTCTCGGCTTGATGTTTTCCCTTATCTGGCTGAGGTTCCCTGCTGGCATTAACCCTTTGTTGCCCTGGCGATGCACCTCCACAACTTAAACAATCATCACATGATTGAAATATAGTTATTTCCTGAAACACTAAAGGTGCCCAATGAAAACTGTGTCTCGGGCATCAGGCACGTACAGCCTTTCTGTGTAACAGTTTTTTGAGGGAGCCTTAAGACGTTCACCAACACTGTAAACAATTCTTATTAGAAAGGAGCCTTTCACACCGAACACACTCTAAATGGATTGATTCCCTTTTATTCTACAGAGATTTTGGAAATGGATCTTCTTCATTCACAGAGTGACTGACTCGCGTCTTGACATTTTAATGAGGGCGCATACAGCTTTGTGCCGTCTTGGTAAAAGTATTTTGTTGACTTTTGACCCAGTTTGTATGACTACTAAACAGTAGTAACTATCTTAATATCGACCTCTCCATTATGTTCCTAACTTCTACTGAGCCCATAGTTGTGTTCCAGGCGGTTTGGCTTTTGCGACGCAGTAGACGTGGTAAAACATTATAGCATTGTGAGAAAAGATATTTGGGAATATTTTAACATATACACAACAGTCAAATAGGAACCACATTCCTAATGAGGACCAAAACCCAGGTTCCCATTTTTTCATTACCATCACATTGTACAGGTAAAAAGAAGCTGTATGGTATTATAATCTTTAATGTAAGTCCTCAGTTTTGACCATAATAAGAAGTGTGCGTGTGCCAAGTGTGTACGTTATGCCCAAACGTGTGTATGACACAGTGGCCCCCGGTGGACGTCCCTGAAATTACACATTACACAATTACACAATTTTCCTTTATACACATTCTGCAGTCATGTGACTAATTAACCAATA
Organism: Prochilodus magdalenae; assembly: GCA_024036415.1. Taxonomy (NCBI): domain Eukaryota; kingdom Metazoa; phylum Chordata; class Actinopteri; order Characiformes; family Prochilodontidae; genus Prochilodus; species Prochilodus magdalenae. The sequence continues at coordinate 7,038 of JAMWET010003142.1, forward strand.
GGGTTTTTAGAGAGCTAGCTGTCTAACTACACAGTATCTGCAGGTTATATGCCATGTATTTTGCAGCTACACAAGGCTATATAATACAAGACCTAAGTAATGAAGCGGCAAACTGTCTTAAAATGCTTTACTGGTCAGTGTAGGTTGAGGCCTTAAAGTTTCGCTGCTGAATCCAAATGATATAGTTAATCATGTAAAAATTCAGTTTGTAGTGATTTAGCTTGTACTGAAGGGTGCATAAGCACAGCTAAAATACTTTACATATAATTAGAAGGTATACCATGTATAATAAATATCACAAATGTATTTTATTTGAGTTATTATTTGCTATTTTAATTATGAATAGAGTTGTTATTATTTGTCTAGACCTGATTTCTGATGTGCACAGACATGTGAGATTTGTAACCAACATTCAGGAAACATGTACTGACATTTACTGGTATATTGATGGGAACCCCTAGCTACCTGCATAATGATTTCTGTGGACGACATAATACTTGTCTTAAGTCCATAGATAAGTTGAAGACCTGAATATTGATGTCCCCCGTCTTTACTACCAACACTAAACTATACGACTAGCAGAGGACTGAAATGTTAAGAACATTGATTTCATATTTTTGTCATAGCACCCCAGTTCGTACATACAATATATAATAGCCTTTTATTATCCATCATGGGGAAATTTCGTTACTCCAGAATATAAAGTAAACAGATACAAAGCAAGTGGTAGACTGAAGTGCAAAATATATTAATATTTAAAAAAATAATAATAATAAAAATAGGGGGCAGTCGTGGGCTGGAGGTTAGGGAACCAGCCTTTTGACCGGAGGGTTGCCGGTTCGATTCCCTGAGCCTACAGTAACGACTGAGGTGCCCTTGAGCAAGGCACCCAACGCCCAACTGCTCCCTGGGCGCCGTGGATAGAGCTGCCCACTGCTCCGGGTAAGTGTGCTCACTTCCCCCTAGTGTGTTCACTAGTGAGTGTGTTTGTAGTGTATAACTTCACGGATGGGTTAAATGCGGAGACTAAATTTCCCCACTGTGTGATCAACAAGGGATTTAAAAAATAATAATAATAATTCCGTAAAAAATAAAACACAATAAGAAATGATCCAAATGTGTAATTGCACAGATACTGAAAGATGTTGCGCAGATATTTTAAAGATAGACAGATAGATGCGCAGTTACTGTTCTCTTATACCTGCCACACGAATACTGATGATCAGAAGCAGTCCGAGGCTTCAAATCTGTAGTGTGCCCCCTTGTGGTGATAAGCAGCATGTCTATTAATTTAAATGTAAATGCTTGATGTAACCACATCTGAAGCAGTCTCTCTCCTAGCTCTTGCTGTGTTTGCTCTCACCAAGTGTTTGTCTGAGACAAACTCTTTCTTCTGGTAGAACAACTCCTCTATTTCTGCTTCTGTTGAAGTGAGAGAGACCCAAAGAACAAATACAGGATGAGCATTTAAGAAGAAACCACTTAAAGGTTCAAAAATGTAAGGTTCTATACAGTTGGTTAGAACCAAACCGGAGCGTGTGAGTAAATAAAGGAATACAGTAACTGCTTTAAAAGCCTTGCATGATAGATTCTTCTACAGATTCTTCCTTCTCCCTACACTGGGCTGGAAACTGAAACAGTGAAGTGGAGCACAATAGATGCTCAAATGGTTTACAATTTAACATCAAACAGTTATCACTGTGATATAAAGGCATGCAGAAATAATATATGACTGCATTCCATTCTTTCTTCGAGTTGGTTTATACAAAATCTGAGAAAGATGATTTTTATCAAATGCTCTGTAGTTCTATGTAAAATGTTGGATCTACCTGGCAATAGTCTACTCAATTCCAAGTTTGCATAGCTAGTTTCATAACTGATTGAGTTTAGTAGTGGCTGTTTAGTCCAAATAAATATTTTTAATTATTTGAGAGAAAATACATGGATATCAAGAAATATACCATTTACCCCCTCTACCAGGCCATCCACCAGACTGTCCACCAACCCACTGACCAGTACAATCCAACACTGTGTCCAACAGCCCCGTTCAACAGCCCGCTACACCAAAAAACATACACACAAGCAACCCCACCCCCATAAATAAAAACCTGAAAGCAAAAGTCAGCAGTGTATTGTATGGTGAAAGTCATCAGTTAAAACACAAATAATCATCTGTAAAATATATTTAAATTTATTGTTATTATTATTATACCCATAAAACTTAATATTAAAAAATTGTCTTTAAACCTCAACCCTCATTAATGGAGGCGCGTGTAACCTCTTAGCTGTGAGTGGTATGTAGATTTAAAGCTAACTTGTAACAATTTGTAGTTGGAGGTGATTATATTCCAATAAAACACCAAAATTTGGTTTTACTACTATATCCCATTTCTAATAACAGATCCCCCTAATGTCACACGTTCAGGTTCTCTGGCCTTCAACTCCACAAACTATGTTTCCCAAAATGCATTTATGTGATTGGCTGATGTCCACCATCTGCCAATCACCAGCTACCTAACCATTCCTATTTAACTAGTACTGATTCACACCACCTGTCCATCTGTATATCCACTCTTTCGTCTGCTGTTCATTTTTGAAGTTTTGCTAAGCCATTCTTCCACACTGAGTGGTCTCTTTGTGCTCTGTTAATCTTCTGGTTACAATCTGTCTTTGTCTTTTGGTTATTGTGTTTCTGGTCTTCCCTCTGAACTTGGTTGCTGATTGGTTTGTTAACTCTGGTTAAAGAAGAAAACAGTCCGACATTATATATATATTTTTTTGGAATCACTTGGATTCTTTGACAACCATAAACTTTCTACATCAGATTGTCTCTCCAGCCCTTTATGGTTAAAAACACGGAGTGGACTCCTAGCATTTCATCTCTTAGATTCATTGGCCAAGAGTCAACCCCGTTTCCCAGACCAATAAGAAGTTGAGGAATCGACTCCCTATCCCTACACCAGCTCTGGGACACCATATACAGAATTGGCTGTGTTTTCTTTAATGTAGAAATAGGTAATGTAGTAAAACCTGAACCCACATTCACCTGCACTTTTTATTAGGTAGTTGAATCTTGGCTACACTTAATTGTTGGGTAGCAGTTGAACTGCTTTAGCTATCCAGCTGGCTCTATAACCAGTGTAGTGATGACCGCAGGGGTCCAATTGCTCATTAGGATAGGATCTGGTTCAGGTGATCACCTAATCAGCATCTCATTAAGTAGAACGAGGTGTGTCTGTGAAGACGACATCTTCAGAATGGCTGCTGTGAACATGAAGTGACACCTTCTCTCTGGCGAATCTTCTGTTCCAACAATCCGTGGACAAAGGACTTGCTAATGTTTTTAAATGATCGATGTTGCAGTGGAACGCAGACTTTGGTAAACATTATAACAGGAACTGATCCGTATTGCATAATACCGAGAACTCAAGAACTCAAGAATTTTACATTTCTCCATAAATGGACAATATACCCTAACTTCTCTCCCTCTCATCTCTCTTCTCTATGAGTGGATCATTGCTGATGGACAACACTGAGGGGCTACCAGCGCAGAGGATTCCTCTCCAGGACTCTCAGGACTACACACACTCAATTCAACAAGTTAAATTATCTACCTCTTAATCCTCCAAATCGGTCTCTGTCTCTCTCTCTCTCACTTTCTTTTCTCTCTTTCCTTCTTTGTCTTTCTTTCCTCTTCTTAGTTAAGCACTAGAATTTCTCCAGAGTGATCACATCAGAACCCCCAGAACAGCTTGAGGCACCTGAGCATCAGCACCTCTGTGGGTCTCCTGCCCTGCATGACCCTAACCTTTACACTGACCTGCGATTGGCTCTGATCATACTCTTTCTATGGGTCGGCTCCATCTTGCAGGTACTCCCTCCTGGACTAATCAGACTGGATCTAATAGATGTTCTTCTCCTGTTAGTTCTGTCTTACTCGTCTCATCCGGGTTCGACCTGAGGAGGTTGGGTTCCGCCCTTGAGCCTGGTTCCTCTCGAGGTTTCTTCCTTACTCAAGGGAGTTTTTCCTCGCCACTGTTGCCTCTAGCTTGCTCAAGGGGGGCTTGGACCTGGTCCCCCCACCCTTTTCTTTTCTATAACAAATTGATTATCTGTGAAGCTGCTTTGCGACAACATTGGTTGTAAAAAGCGCTATACAAATAAACATTGATTTGATTTGATAGCTGACTGTTAATAGCATTCTTTTTTTTTTTTTTTTTTTTTTTAGGACACTTAAGAATGGTTAAGAATGGTAACCTTACGTCAACCAAACATAACATGTACATAGAGTTCAATGTTCTCAACTAATACTTTACTGTACTCAAATAAAGACTCCTTCTTTATTCTTCCTATCCTCCTTCCTCCTTTTTATAGCATCTCTGTGATCCCGGGTGGATTTCACTATAATGGTGATTGGTAAAACACCACCTCGTGGGTGTATGTGTGTAATGTTAACAGTCATGTTGTTATATATCTCTGTGAGTAATAATGTTAAGTGCTGATCAGGAATTACAATATATAGTCCATAAACTGTACCAAATTCAATTTCATTATCAGATCTTATTTTCTACCTCCAGCTTTGTGCAGCTTAACAAAAATTTTGCATAGATCTCCTTATACGGGAGAAGTTCCTCAAGTCTGTTGATGAGGTCTGTTTGTGAGCCTGTTGCTGAAAAGATTGTTGCAAGACTGGACTGAATCTTCTCTTTTGGTCTACAGAGAAATAGATTTGTCTAGTAGAAACTGCTTGTTAGTACAGTATTATGGAGCATCACTGTGTTTCATTTAAAGGCTTTGACTGTACCAGTCTTGATTCCAGTAACTGTCAAATCTGGTTTCCGTTGATTTCCAGGCTTCCATTTGTTAAGCTCTCTCTGTGTCTCCGGGAAAAACCTTTTGAGGATTTTGAGACCACCTGGTCCAATCCATGGGGTGAATACAGAGTATGTTAAAGTGTTGGAGAAAGGATTGCTAGATGTGTCTGAAGAAGAGAATCATCAGGTTCCAATTAGTCGCAGAATGTTCCAGAACTACAAACATAAAATATCAAAAAGGCCAAGCTACGTAACTTACAAATGCATAATATCTACAAATGCAACCGCACCTTCCTAGCACGTTTTTTCGTCAGTAACGTTTTTAAACAACCTGTCCAAGTAGTTCACTAAGTACTTTGAAGCTTACCCACAAAAAACGGTAGCAAACATGTCCTTCTCAAGGTTCTCCTACTTCACAGCCACATTAACTTGACTATCCTGGGGACTGCAGTTCTCCAAGTCTGGGTGCCTCATGAGATGAACTAATACAAATGATATCATACTAATATTTAGCCATACTGTACGCAGATGTATAAAGCATTCACATTTGTTTCAGTTTGTCTATTCATAAGCAGTTCTCACCTGGTTCCACCCCTTCTATATTTATACTTATGTCTGTTAAGTTTATGTTACTAGTATGTCTTGTGTGTTTGCACTATGTTTACATGTGCACATCGGAGTTTGGAGAAACGCAATCTTGTTCAGCACTTCTGTTGTAAAGTTCACTTTGACTTTGACTAAATTTCCAGCTGGAATTACCAATCAGAATTGGAGGCTGGTGGCCACAGTGGTAACAAAAGTAACCATAGTACCATATAGATATACCATATGCTTTTCTTACTGTGTCGTGTGGTACAGTGATTCCTGAATTTGATTCCAATGTGTATAAAAGACGACGTTGGATAGACCTGTACTCAAAAGAGAGCACAAATGGAACTGTAAGAATGACTTGGATAAAAAAAAATGATCTGGCTTTTTAACAGTAAGGGCTTGGATTATGTGATGTTGCTGTTCAGGCTAATCTTAAAGGGAAGCTGGCGACTGTAGAAGTTGTAGTACAGCTCCTCGTGTTACATTCAAAATCTAATACGTGAATTGCAGTGGTATTCATATCAATAAAGTCCCCGACTATCCTCATTTTCCTTCACCATAATGTTCTTAACTTTACTATTAGAAAGCTTTTTAAAACCAGCAACTTCTCCCATAGTTCCACTGGTAGGACTGAAAGCTACATGAAGGTTACGGGTCAGCATCACTCTGGCTCCCACTGTGAGTTCCATTGGTGAATTCACCTAGTGGTGTCTACCAGAGGCTTTCTTCTTCTCCTTGTACTGCTAAAACTCTTTGCTGGAAACTCAAACATCCCCAGAGAGTGAGTTCACTTTTTTCTCATTGAGTTCACTGACAATTTGATTGGTTCCTGGTACAAGAAGAACATTTTCTGCAAGGCAAGGACTTTCCCAAGGAAAACCTCTGCTGTTTAGAAGAGCAATGTTTTCATCAGATCACTTGTCCTGTTCAGAAATCATGGCTGGACCTCTCCAACTTCAACTTCACAGTAATCACGAATCATCACAGTAGCTAGAAATTCATCTGCATCAACTTCTGCTTCTGTGCTTCTGTGAAGTGCTCTTCCTCATACGTTTTGTCTGATACAGAACATTCATTGTTTTCATTCCTGTGCTTCTGGGTATCATCATCAGGAACTGTTAGGATTCCTATCAAACTCAGAGCGAGGGGAACGGACGGCTTTCTGGATCTTTAGGTTGACATCTTTTCCTGGTATTCTTCTACAGTGTCAGGAATTCCCTGGTAGTAAAGCCCTCACTGTTTACCTCTAGTTGCTTCTCCAACCATTTCTGCTTTCCATTTTAAAGCTGTAATCTAACAACAGTTTCCAAATGTTAAACATTGCTGTTGAGAGATTGAGGCTTTCGTTTCCGACGTGGTTCAACAGGGGAGACCACAGCCTATCGTTCCAAAATTTTCAAGCCACAGAACAAAGGACTAGGTGCTCCGCAAAGCCTGAAAATACTGAAAGAAAAGAAAATCAAGTTTCAGACCCCTTACCCAGGCTTCGGGTCGAGGATGGTACCAGGCTGTTTCAGAGTGAGGCGGAGGATTTCCAGTGTCGGTGGTAAAGCCTTCGACAGATTCGGTCCAAGAAGTGGTGGGGCCTTAAGCAGAATGGCAAGTGGTCACTCGTCGCCTAGGTCACTGGGCCCAGGTTACGGCTAAAGCTCCAACACAGGCGCAACACAAAGACCTTTTGCCTGTTTCACCATCCTAAAAAAAATGTTATTCACAAAAGAAAAATATTGTGAATTTATTATAAATTATGAATATGAAATATATTGATATATTGAATATTTGTACTCTCAGCCACACCTAGAAGATGATCAAAAACTGTATCGTTTTTCGGGATCTCTTCATTTGCCTGCCCTGTCAAAAGAGCAAGATAAAGAATAACAAAAGAAGAAGAACTGAATAAGGGCATTTCTAGGCTAAAGGCAAATAAGTCCTCCGGTACGGATGGTTGTTGTTCCCTTTGGAATGGTATAAGGTAGGGGGAAGATACTACCTTCATGGAGGGAGGCTCTAATTTCCCAATGGATGGTCATTCCCAAGGCTGGAAAGAATAAAACACACTGTGCAACTCAGGCAGAGTTCAGTTCTAAACATAGATTATAAAGTGTACACAGATATTTTTGCCAGAAGAGTAGAAAAGTTTCTTCCTCAGCTTATACATCACGATCAAACAGGGTTAATCCCACAAAGACAAACTCATTATAATGTAAGACACACGCTACGTCTATTAAACCATATTCAACAATATCATTTTAAAGCTTGCTTAGTGAGATTGGATGCTGAAAAAGCTTTTGACTCTGTAAATTGGACTGTTCTATATAGAGTCCTTAAAAGATTTGGGATTCATGACCAATTTATTAAAGGAATTCAGATCCAAAAGATAAAGGTAAACGGGTATCGCTCAGATACCATCATATAAAAAGCCACTTGCTTAATGTATACGTCACACAGATAAGATGAAAGGTGTCTATGTACATGGGGAGCAACATTAGATTGTACTTTGACAACAAAGTAACAATAAGAGGATCAAGACTTCACTCGTCACAAGTTCCCAGATAACACCAGCTGGAGAACCCAGGCTACAACCTACTACAGTTCACCGCACATACATTCTCTCACGCGCTCTCCATTATTCGCTCTGGCTCTCCACTGTGCACATGCGCACTGTACCTGCCTTAAAGTGACCATTTCAAGGGCCAGAAAAATATTTGTTTGGGGTTTTGATATCTGCTTGTAAAAGAAATATAACAAGGAGCTAGTGTACTTCCTGTACATGGGGAGTAACATTAGATTGTACTATATGCAGATGATGTTTTGATGTATTTGGGAGAACCCTCAAACTCATTTCCTGAATTGATGGAATGGTTCTGGATGGTTTTGGGAGATATTCTGGATAAGAACTAAATGTACAAAAGACCCAGATAATGGCATTTTAGCTATACAGCCCAAAAGAAAATATTTAATAGATTCAATCTGAACTGGAACCAGAATTCACTAAAATATTTTGAAGTAAATTTTTTTTTTTTTTTAATTTTGACACTGGCAGAGATTAACTATGGCCCACTTCTAAAAAGTAAGATTCCTTTTTTGTTGCAGGTTCTTCCAGTAGAAATGAATTCAAAACTATTTTCAGAATGGAATAAAATCATATCTAGATTTATATGGCAGGGGAAGAGACCCAGGATTAAATTCAAAACATTACAACTCTTAAAGGAGAAAGGGGAGTGGCTCTTCTCAGTCTTACAGATTATTTCTACACAGGCCAAATTCAATTCTTGATTCATTTGTGTAACCCATATTTTCATGATAGATGGAAAGATACAAAATTGTCAGTAAGGTACGATCCTCCATTGCATGCAGTATTAGGAGAAAGAGACTGGAGAAGATATTAAGATTTAATCCCTTATTGATCCCACAGTGGGGAAATTTAGTCTCCACATTTAACCCATCCGTGAAGTGAAACACCACAAACAAACTCACTAGTGAACACACACACTAGGGGGCAGTGAGCACACTTACCCAGAGCAGTGGGCAGCCATACCCACGGCACCCCAGGAGCAGTTGGGGGTTAGGTGCCTTGCTCAAGGGCACCTCAGTCGTTACTATCAGTTCAGGGAACTGGCAACCCTCCGGTCACAAGGCTGGTTCCCTAAGCTCCAGCCAACGACTGCCCCAATATGTGGAGAAAATTCCAAATCCCTGGATAAAGACAGAATTACAAATTTGCAGTATGGTTAAGGAGGAATACAAATTAAATGAAAAATTGAGAATATTTAGATGGTGTGCGTATGATAGAGATTTTAAGCCTGATGAGATGGATGATAGATTTAAAACCTGGATAGATAAAGGAGTAACGACATTTTATTCATTAACAGAAAAGAGTCAACTTCAAGATTTCCAGACTTTGAGAGAAAAGTATGCACGGGAAAATCAAGATTTTTTAGATATCTCCAGATACGCCATATTTTGACCAAAAATTTGAACAGAAAACTTCAGACATGAATGAACCAATTCTACAAGTAATTGCTAAAGCTTACTTAACAGAACCAGGTAAAGGCTTAATATCTAGATTTTACAAGGGTTTTATAACGGAAATATTTTATTCTACACAATATATTAAAAACAAATGGGGAAAAAGAGGTGATTTTGTTATTTCAGATGAGGAGTGGTCCAAGGTTTGTGACCTTCAGTGGAAGCATGTCAATTCATATGCATGGTGGGAATTTGGATAGAAGTGCCTGATTTGTTTCTTTATTACTCGACAGCAAAAGGTACACTTTACAGGGAATGTAGCAGAATGTTGGAGGCTATGCGGGAATCAAACAGCCAATCATTGGCATATAATCTGGGAGTACGCAGTAATACAAGTTTCTGGATGGAGGTTCACAATGCACTGAGGGAAATATTCTGCGCAGAAATATCCTTTCAGTTTGAAGTTTTCTACCTGGGAAATTGGAAGTGGGAAGGGTGTAACGAATGGAAGTAGGGTTTTAAGGTCAGTTCTCTCGTAGAGAGGTGGATACTTAGCTTCCATGAAGAGACACGCGGGGAACACGTCGTGAAGGGGTTTCAGAGTCAGTTTAATAAATGAAAACACCGAGACTTCGCTCATCACAAGTTCCCAGATAGAACCAGCTAGAGAACCCAGGCTAGAACCTAGTACAGTTCACCACACGCACATTCTCTCACGCGCTTTCCTCCATGCTCTCCATTATTCGCTCTGGCTCTCCACCGTGCACATGCGCACTGTACCCCGCCTTAAAGTGACCGTTACAAGGGCCAGAAAAATGTTTGTTTGGGGTTTTGATATCTGCTTGTAAAAGAAATATAACAAGGAGCTGATGTACTCCCAAGCCTCCCGTAATAGACAGCTGGATAGATTTAGTAAATGAAATATGTAATGCAAAAAAATTACTTTCTTACAAATGAGTAAATATGTTAAGTCTTAGTGGGTTACTTATATACAACCCTTATGATCACATTTCATGGAAGTGCCCAATGAGTAAGACCTACTGTTACATTGACGGCATTTAGCTGACGCTCTTATCCAGAGCGACTTACAAGGGTATTCATATCACAGGTAGTGTTAGGAGTCTTGCCCAAGGACTCCTATTGGTGTAGCACAGCATAGTCACCCACACTGGGATTCGAACCCCAGCCTCCCACACATGGTGGTGGCTCCTTGCTGGGTAGTGGTGTTGTCCGCTGAGCTACACTAAATGTGGAAAGAAGTAATAAGAGACTAAATTGAGCCGGAAGGTGGTTAAAAGTGGAGATATGGTTGTGAAGGTGGAAGGTGGTTAAAAGTGGAGATATGGTTGTGAAGGTGGAAGGTGGTTAAAAGTGGAGATATGGTTGTGATGGTGGAAGGTGGTTCAAAGTGGAGATATGGTTGTGAAGGTGAAAGGTGGAAGGTGGTTCAAAGTGGAGATATGGTTGTGAAGGTGGAAGGTGGTTAAAAGTGGAGATATGGTTGTGAAGGTGAAAGGTGGAAGGTGGTTCAAAGTGGAGATATGGTTGTGAAGGTGAAAGGTGGAAGGTGGAAGGTGGTTAAAAGTGGAGATATGGTTGTGAAGGTGAAAGGTGGAAGGTGGTTCAAAGTGGAGATATGGTTGTGAAGGTGAAAGGTGGAAGGTGGTTCAAAGTGGAGATATGGTTGTGAAGGTGAAAGGTGGAAGGTGGTTCAAAGTGGAGATATGGTTGTGAAGGTGGAAGGTGGTTAAAAGTGGAGATATGGTTGTGAAGGTGGAAGGTGGAAGGTGGAAGGTGGTTAAAAGTGAAGATATGGTTGTCTCTTGAAATAAAGAATAACAATAAATGAACCAGGAGAGATTAGCTGCAGCCACCATTAGCATTAGCTCACAAACTTAGATGTCAAAGCTTAACTGTGAGGAAGTGAAGTGGAGTGGCTGATGATGGACGGACAGAAAGCAGGAATTAAACCTATTCCTATAGTAACACATGCTCTGCCAACTATTCACGACAAAGATATATAACAGGAATATGACTGAATATAAAACTTTTGTTGTTTGGCTTAGCTAACATGAGTGTATGGCGCCTCCCACTGAGGTACAATGTCACTTTCAATGAAGCGGTGTTTAAGAACACACGTCTAGAGGATAAAGACTCATATCCTGGATCACACACTGTAATATCTGGTGTTGACGTGACAGAAAGATCAATAACGGTGTTGTTCTGCGGGGCTTTGAGTTGTACTGTGCTGGAATACAGTCTCAACCCTGGTTCTGGAGGCTCCCTGCCAGCTGGAGCTGCTGTAGAATTTTCTCTTGTGACATCACCGATGATGTCGTATTAGAACTGCACAAGTGTGATCGGAGAAGGCGCAGATCGTGTTCAGTGTTCAGAAAGGTTACTGGTGAAAATGGACTGTTTCTGCTCGTTTAAGAAGGTATTCATGATGCTCTTTTACTGGGAATGATGTATTTGGAGTGATGGGGTGAGCTGGTGCTCTCAGCTGTGCGGGGATATTTCAGATATTTCCACAGGCTGTAACAACATGAGCAGCCTTACAAAAAGAACTGCTGGGAATGATGATAATGAACACGTTCCTGGCCTCATCACGAGCTTTTCCAACACTTTTCCACAGAGAAAGAAGAATAAAGAGGGTATCAGGAATGAACTGGATGGAAAGATTAACGAGAAGAAGGAGAAGAAACGAGGTTGGTGGCGGCGTGTCCAACTGGCATTCCGAGTAGGGTTTTTGAAATCACGTCACTCCTCTCCGGAAGCGCCTCCGCCATCTGCCTCCTCATCTTGCTCCTCGTCCTCTGCTCTCCCCTGCCTCTACCTGGCTCCTGGTAGGGTTGCCCTACCTCGGAGATGCTTTTCTTCCTCCCTGATTACCTCCAACTTCACTCCTTCGCCACGTCGCTCCTCTAGTGCTCCTCCTATCACCTCCTTTTCCACTCCTCATGTCAACCCCTCACCTTCCACCCTCCATGATGTGAATGCGTCCTCCTACTGCAAATTGGACACGGAGCAGGAGAGACTCAGGTAATTTTGGAGACTTAAAGTCATCACAGCCTTTTGTAGTTTCTACCTGCCGTACTGCAGAGACGTGCTTCCATTCCACAATCCCACTCCTGGAACACACCTGTCATGTCTCCATATTAAGATCAGATCTCTTCAGGTCTATGAAGAAGTTTCCTCATCTCTCTCTTCCTTTCTCAGCCAAGTGGTCATTCAGGGCTGCTCTGACCATCGTGTTCAGAGGCCGGGTGTGTTTGGTAAACTGCTGCAGGTCCTCAAGCGAAGTAAGAGAGAGGGCCGAGACCACTCCCACATCAATATTCGACAGCTCGGGTATATACAGAACCTTCAGTACTATTTAGTCATTTCTTTCTTTCTCTCTATCTCTGTTTCTCCGTCTCTCTCTCTCTCACACATGTGGTAGTGAATTAATAGTTACCTTCTATTATACACTCATCCTCAAAAGAACAGTTGCACAATAGCTGCACCCAGAGAGAATCAACGACAGGAATGAAACTTGGTGGGTAGGTTTGACATCATGGGACATGTGACTGACCCAACAGCCACAGTTGAGAACATTTAGCAAACAGTGATGTCCTTCATGAGTCTTCTTGTTAGTGCCAACACCATTGGCAGATGGCAGCACGACACAGGACTACATGCACGCAGACAGTTACTACAACTGCCCCTAACACCAAGTCAACATCGCCATAGAATACAATGGTGTGGTGCCAGACTGTCATGAAGTGACTCAGAATGGCAGCAGGTCATCTTCAGTGACGAGTCCCACTTTTGTCTTGGTGGAGACGACCAATGAATCCATATTTGGAGAAATAATATAGAAAATAATATTCTCTACTGGCTAGAGTGTTTGGAGCTGTTTGGATCCCAGTACCCCCACTAACGCCACCTATAAGCAGGTTGCCCCTCCCCGGGCTAAACCATTGATGGCCTGAGGTGACACTGGCTGTTCACAACAGTAGTTTGTTCAATCCTACCTGCTCTATTCTCCCCTCCTCTTCTACAGAGGTTGGGTTCACCCCGACAGATAAAATTAAGGTGAACCCTTCCGTTCTCTCTCTCTCTCACAAGCTGAGCGGTTACAAGAATACATAATTGCTAGTTTCTCTGTGATGTGTAAAGTGGCTTACATAATCACAGATGGATTATCACAGGACACTATCAGAAACCTCTACAACTCCACGCTGAGAAGTCTGGCATGTTGCATTAGCAAATATGGCAGCCTGACACCATACTGAGAGACACTACTTCTGTATGTGTAGCTCAACAAATACTGACCATATCAGTCTAAATGTATCATCATTATTGTTCCTGGTAACCTCTATCTTCCTTCCCAATAGCAGTGCACTCCCACACTTCCTTCTGGGTGCAGCTCTTGTTTTGATGATAAGCGTATAATTAAATCAATTGGTGTGGTTGGTGTAGCTGAGCGGATAACACCACTACCCTCCAGGGAACCACCACCATCACATGTGGGAGACTAGGGTTTGATTCACGGTCTAGGTGACTATACTGTGCTACACCAATAAGTCCTTGGGCAAGACTCCTAACACCACATTGACCTACCTGTAATATGATTACCCTTGTAAGTCGCTCTGGATAAGAGCATCAGCTAAATGCCTAAACTGTAAATCATTTTAATATTTCAGGACACATGACATTTTACTGCTTCACCTTCATTTAATCATTTGCTTTGTACAGTCATTCTAATCTACGGTTACTTTAAGATTGTATACAATAGAGAATGCTGTACTTACCATCAGTGTAGCTGTATGTTACAAGGTTAGACTGTTATACTCATATGTGTTGTTATTTGGTGTCCTGCTAGGCTCCCCAACATTGGAAGCACCTGCTATATGAATGCCACCCTGCAGTGCCTGCTAAGTCTGACCTCCTTCTGGACTCCAATTATATCTCAGCAGGCTAGCTGGATGGACAACCCCAGCTGCCAGATGCTCAGGTAACTGCCAGAGACCTGACATGTGTCTGAATGCATCTTGTACTCTGTGATGTGCACAGAAACACCAACATATTGTGCCACTGTGCTGAAGAAAAGTCCACCAGTAGTACTAAACACAGGCTTCATACTACTGGTGACCCCAACTTGGACACAAAGCACTCTAAGAAGCCACATCTCAGACACAAAGTGACATAACTATAACCACAACTGACGTACAGCAACATTATCAACAAATAACCAGTCATTTTTAATGCTACTATATACAACAGGCAGTATATGATTGAAGAACGTTCATAATGTACATATGGGGAAAAATCTGCATGTTGTAACAGTTGTCTAGAGTTACATATAGAAATATAAATAAGATTAGATCTTAGACCAGAACCACATACTACCATATTAAACAGTAGGTCAAACATAGGCCACCTACATGATTTCATTCATTAGGGCAGTATGGGTAGTATAGTAGTTTGGGAGTTTGGGAGGAAGAGGCTACTGCTGTAAAGCTCAGACATCTGATCTACTTCCTGTTGCTCTATGCAGATCTTTAGCAGAGCTACAGCAGGCCAGACTCAGCAGTACCAGGAAGCAGAAGAAGCAGCTTCTGAGAGCTCTGAAGAAATGCCTTTCAGCTCGCTTCCCTGATTTTGATGGCTACTATGAACAGGTACAGCTAGAAGTGGAGCTGGAATGTTCTGATACAGGAATCTAAGAGCTGCACTTGTCTACCTCATTCACACTTAAGTGCTTCATACAGAGAGAGGAGGAGCTGAAGGCCAGTCTAACACATCCCTCTCTACTGTCCTCCACAGGATGCCCATGAGTTTTTAATGTGCTGTCTGCTCCAGCTGAAGGAGGAGGGAGAGGCTCTCAGGACCTCCTGCTATTCCTACACTTGTCCGGTTGCGCAGTTTGAGTTTCAGTTGAGGTCTATGCGCACCTGCTTCAGGTGACAGTGCTGTCTCTCACTGTCTGTGCATCTTACATTCATACAATCATTTGGGTAAAGATAACTGATGTAGGCCGAACACAGTACCAGTCTCAGCTACTACACAATGTTTGGTATTCCAAAGGTTATTAATGTTCTATTTTTAATCTGAGCACATTCTAGTGCATAACAGGACATCCAAGGTGTTTGTGGTGTAGCAGGTGTGTTAAGGTTCTCTGTGTTAAGGTTGTAACACTCATATTCTATGGTTTCTGATAGCTGTGGACTGAAGAGCTCCAAAGTGGAAGACTACAACCATCTCTCCATTAACCTGAGCTCTACCCTGAACCACAGTCTGCAGACCTACTTCCAGGTCTGTCAGCTAACAAACCCTCATATAACATCACTACTGGACTTCACTAAGTTCCCACACTGGTATATTCTGATATGTTCTGTTGGAGTCAGTATCATGTAAGACTGTAGCCTGTGACGTACTTCATCAAGACGGTCAGTGAGAGCTGAGCAAACAGGAAACAGTCTGGTAATAGGACGATGATACTGTACTTGATTTTCATGAAGTGTTTTTGGATCTTAGCCAACAGATATCGATCTTTGCTGCAAGTGTGGAAAAGGCAGACGGGCTTCTGAAGTGCAGGAGTTCTCCACCCTTCCACGGTGAGTTTCATCTGTCCCACACTAACACTGAGTAACACACCACTGTGTTAACCATGCTCCCTCCCAACACTTCCTCTCCTAAAAATCCCTCCCCATATCTGAGCAGTGTTCTGATTCTCCAAGTGAAGAGGTATAACATGCTGGGCTATGGAGAAAAGCTGGAGGACGTGATGGACTTCCCTGCCCAGCTGGATCTCTCAGAGCTTTCTGCAGCGGCTTCACTGCGACAGCCGTGAGCTATCACTATCAGTACTAACAGTCCAAGTCTAATCATAGCTGGGAAACATGCAGACTATAAACTACTAGACTGTCACTGAACATCCTGTTTTAATAATAATAATAATCAATTTCTTAAAGAGTGAATGTGAACATTTCTTGATGACTGCTATGGCATGTTATGTGGTTGCTAGTGGGTATGTATGTATATAAGCTTTACATTTATATATTAAAGCTGTTATAAATTATTTTATGTCATTTTTTTATCTTTAGTGGATCGGCATGCCCCCAGGCCTCCCCTCAGTCCAGCTTAAAGCCAGGTAGAGTTTTATTATCTTGTTGTGAGTGAGTTTACATTGTAGTCATATCAGGAATGTGTACAAATACCTGCATAATGACTCGCTGCTTTCAATCTGTTAGCTGCTCATGAGAGAGGAGAAGGGCAGGACATGAGAGGACAGCAGACAGGCTCAGTGGTGAGGATAGACAGAAGATAGAGAGGGGGGGAGAGAGAGAGAGATGGAGAGAGAGGGAGAGAGAAAGAGAGAGAGAGAGAGAGAGAGAGAGAGAGGTATCTAAACTTGAGGAGAGGCTCAGTTCCCCTATTTGTAGAAGCACATTGGTCAATGAGCGGTTCCTCTTCTTCACCTTCATCTGATTCTCCGTGTAGAGAGGGTTTACATGTTGGCCTGTGGAGGAAAGCTGGAGGACGTAATGGACATCCCTGTCCAGCTGATTCTCTTTGACTTTCCTGAAGCGGCTTTACTCTGACTCCAGTCTAGAATGTAAAAGCTCAGCTCAGCTCAGCTCGACTTACTTTTAGTTGCATATGACATTTGTATAGTGTTTCTGGGCAAATGAGAGTGGAGAAGGACAGGAAGAGAGAGCACAGCCAGTCAGTTCTAGAAAGACTGAGAGAGATCAAGAATAGAGAGATGGAGTGTGACTGTCCTTTACTGCAGTGGACTGATATTTGACAGTTATGCTACACATGCAGTAGAAGCTATTAAATGACTTACACCACCATCTGGTCCTTACTTGCCACTGCAACAGTGATGTAGCGGAGGAAGAAGGAGAGCTGGCTGACGTTCAAGGACTCTAAAGTAAGAATCGTCCCCGTCATGAGACGATGAGAAATACACTCCATCAAAAAACAACAAAGGGCACAACCATCCGCAAGTCCAGACGAAACAGCCAATAGGGGAACTCTGACAGAGAGAGAGAGAGAGAGAGAGAGAGAGAGAGAGCTAGAACTATAATACAGACAGACTAAAAGAGACTGAGAGAGAAAGTAGAGAGATGGAGGATGAGTGCTCTATAGCACAGTTCAGTACATTCAGTAAACATGAATGTGTTTGTTTCCGCAGGAGTGTCCATCTACAGGCCTCTACAAGCTGCATGGTGTTTTGTCTCATTGGGGGTACAGCTTGGACAGCGGTGAAAACCTAGACTGATATTCGAGCCATTCAAACACACGCAGCAGAAACTATTCAATGACTAAACACCACCATCTGGTCCTTACAGGCCACTACATCTGTGATGTAGCCGAGGGAGAAGGAGATAGCTGGCTGACGTTCAAGGACTCTAAAGTGTCCCGCAAGAAGGAGCCAGCTGTACTAGTGCGCAGAGCAGACACGGCGTACCTGCTGTTCTATGTGCACAGGTAGAACTTTACCTTCCAGCTCAGATACATTTACTGAAGCTCAGTAGAAACACTGGACTGTATAAATCCCAGTTATCTCACATTTTATATCATCCACAGTGGAGCTGGAGAGAACAACCTGGTGTTCTGGAAGCGGGACCAGGAGGCAATGCCCCTAAAGCATCAGCATCAGAATAGGTACTTAAGTCGGGCAGTAATTGGTCAGGAGTAATGAATGAAGGAATGAATGACGTGGCAGTACAGTCTTCCAATCAGAACTTTTAAAGTTCAGTAAGGTCAGTGTTGAGCTCAGGACAGAAACGTTGTTATTCACAGTGGAGCTTGAGGGAACAATGTGGTGTTTTAGAAGGAGGACCAGGTGGCAGTAACAACATGCTACTAAACCCATAGACACTCGTTGTGTCCTGAGCACATCAGGATCACATCACCACCTTTACGTTAACCTGAGCTCTAGTCTGACACACACCCTGCAGACCTACTCCCTGGTGTGTTAGCTATAAACCCTTATATAACATCACTAACTAGACCATTTCATAAAGACTGGGAACGAGAGCTGAGCAAACAGGACACAGTCTGGTGATAACATGATGATACTGACTATGTAGAAGACTCATATTTCCAGTTTCAGTCAGCAGACATCCAGCTTTTCTGTAAGTGTGAGCAAGGTATCTAAACTTGAGGAGAGGCTCAGTTCCCCTATTTGTAGAAGCACATTGGTCAATGAGCGGTTCCTCTTCTTCACCTTCTTCTGATTCTCAGTGTAGAGAGGGTTTACATGTTGGCCTGTGGAGGAAAGCTGGAGGACGTAATGGACATCCCTGTCCAGCTGATTCTCTTTGACTTTCCTGAAGCGGCTGTACTATGACTCCAGTCTAGAATGTAAAAGCTCAGCTCAGCTCAGCTCGACTTACTTTTAGTTGCATATGACATTTGTATAGGGTTTCTGGGCAAATAAGAGTGGAGAAGGACAGGAAGAGAGAGCACAGCCAGTCAGTTCTAGAAAGACTGAGAGAGATCAAGAATAGAGAGATGGAGTAGGACTGCCCTTTACTGCAGTGGACTGATATTTGACAGTTATGCAACACATGCAGTAGAAGCTATTAAATGACTTACACCACCATCTGGTCCTTACATGCCACTGCATCAGTGATGTAGCGGAGGAAGAAGGAGATAGCTGGCTGACGTTCAAGGACTCTAAAGTAAGAATCGTCCCTGTAATGAGACGATAAGAAATACACTCCATCAAAAAACAACAAAGGGCACAACCATCCGCAAGTCCAGACGAAACAGCCAATAGGGGAACTCTGAGAGACCATCAGATTCTGAGGATCTGGACATGCACGAAGTCTATAAAATGTTTACTGACGTTCAGTGACTCTAAACTGTCTCACAGGTGTAACGTCACCTTCCAGCTCAGATACATTTACTGAAGCTCGGTAGAAGTACTGAACTGAATGACCTCTAGTCACTTTTCACGTTTGTTGTCGTTCACAGTGGAGCTGGAGAGAACCTGGCATTTTGGAAGGAGGCCAGGAGGCAGTAACAGCATGGCCCTAAATGCAAAAACAATCATCCAGACAGCATCTTCACCAAGGAGCGTCCATAAAGAGCAATATTAACCAACCACAAAGCATGAGGGCTGAAGAAACCACCAACACAGAAACCCTGACCGACCGTCAAATCCTGAGGATCTTCCATAAATTGGACTTATATATATATGGACTTCTTATGTCCATAAACAGCTACTGAAGCTACTGATGTCCATAAACAGCTACTGAAGTCAAGTCCCAGTTCAGTCCTGAGGGATTTACTAAAACCATGTTAATAAAGAGACACATTATTAGTCGTCTTATATTCTCTAAAGCGTTTTCCTTTTTTTATTATCACTTTACGATAACATTTAAGATATAGGTAGATCTAGATAAAATTAGCTACCACTGAATTAAAACCATTTATAACCAAATTTTTGTTTATACAGGTGTGAAGTTACATAGGGAAGTTGTGATGATGTAAGGTTCAGTACACATCACAGAATAAGTAGAGATCATGTGTACTTACCTGTAAACTGATTACCTGTGTAAGATAATGGTTAAAAGGCAAGTGTAGGGTTCACCATAGCTTTACCTACCCGGGTGTGTCCAACCTCTGTAGAAGAGAAGGGGAGAACAGACCAGGTGGGACAGAGCAGACTAAAGTTGTGAGCTTCCAGTATCACCTCAAGCCACTAATTGTTTAGCCCAGGGGAGGGGGAACCCGCTTATATGTGGTGTTATTGGGGGTACTGCGGGGAGTAGAGTTCTTGTCATGACTGACTGACTGACTGACTGACTGACTGACGAAAGGATGGACACAAACGATAATAAGCAGGTAACCCAACCAAGCAGCAATGCACAGCTAAACATGTAGCCATGTGTCAACCTCAGAGTCAGGGGGAAGAACAGGTCAGAACCAGGAAAGCGAACAGGTTAGAAGGACTAGGCGTGAGAGATAGAGTATACGGGAAGCAAGTGTTGGAATCCAGAGAGATATACACAGTTAAGTCACATACGCAGTAGGCAGAAGAGAAGTCGAAGTACGAAAATAAATCAATACCACAAAGATAAACCATAGAAACGCTCAGAATTAGAAACAAAGTTTGGTAAATCTTCGCATGGAGCACATAGGAACATGGAGCTTAAGTACAGACACTGATTAATACCAGCTGCATTAAAACTCAGGTGACCGAGAACGAGTAAGCGTCTCCGCACGGGAGCACATGGATGTGATGTCATTGAGTGTAGTGGAGTTTTGAAGTGCGGAGTGAAAGGGGAGACCCGGTTGCGTGACAAGTTCCAATTATTGCCTGATATGTTTTTTTTATCACTGAAGCAAACAGCGCTGTTCCCAGCAATATCAGTAATATCAATAATGTTAAAACTAGGGGACCACTTAGATGGACTACATTGGACAGAGTCTGAAGGAGAACCACAGATCAATTAACGAGCACTAACAAGAGAACTAACAAGAGTAACAGGATAGAGGAAAACTAAATTTGGAACATCCAGCCACAATACCACTCACTTGACTGGGTTCAGTCTATGTAAATCACAAATTTCAGTCCAGGATTAGAATGTTATTAGTCCAGGTTTAGATTCTCAGACTATTATTAATCCAGGTTTAGATTCTCAGACTATTATTAATCCAGGTTTAGATTCTCAGACTATTATTAATCCAGGTTTAGATTCTCAGACTATTATTAGTCCAGATTTAGATACTCAGACTATTATTAGTCCAGATTTAGATACTCAGACTATTATTAGTCCAGATTTAGATACTCAGACTATTATTAGTCCAGGTTTAGATACTCAGAGTATTATTAGTCCAGGATTAGATTCTCAGACTATTATTAGTCCAGATTTAGATACTCAGACTATTATTAGTCCAGATTTAGATACTCAGACTATTATTAGTCCAGATTTAGATACTCCGACTATTATTAGTCCAGGTTTAGATACTCAGACTATTATTAGTCCAGGATTAGATTCTCAGACTACTATTAATTAAGGATTAGATTCTCAGACTATTATTAATTCAGGATTAGATTCTCAGACTATTATTAATCTAGGATTAGATTCTCAGACTATTATTATTCCAGGATTAGATTCTCAGACTATTATTAGTCCAGGATTAGATTCTCAGACTATTATTATTCCAGGATTAGATTCTTGGACGATTATTAGTCCAGGTTTAGATACTCAGACTATTATTAGTCCAGATTTAGATACTCAGACTATTATTAGTCCAGGATTAGATTCTCAGACTATTATTATTCCAGGATTAGATTCTCGGACGATTATTAGTCCAGGTTTAGATACTCAGACTATTATTAGTCCAGGTTTAGATACTCAGACTATTATTAGTCCAGGATTAGATTCTCAGACTATTATTAATCCAGGTTTAGATTCGCAGACTATTATTAATCCAGGTTTAGATTCTCAGACTATTATTAATCCAGGTTTAGATTCTCAGACTATTATTAGTCCAGGATTAGATTCTCAGACTATGATTAGTCCAGATTTAGATACTCAGACTATTATTAGTCCAGGATTCGATTCTCAGACTATTATTATTCCAAGATTAGATTCTCAGACTATTATTAGTCCAGATTTAGATACTCAGACTATTATTATTCCAGGATTAGATTCTCAGACTATTATTATTCCAGGATTAGATTCTCAGACTATTATTAGTCCAGGTTTAGATACTCAGACTATTATTAGTCCAGGTTTAGATACTTAGACCATTATTAGTCCAGGATTAGATTCTCAGACTATTATTATTCCAGGATTAGATTCTCAGATGATTATTAGTCCAGGATTAGATTCTCAGACTATTATTATTCCAGGATTAGATTCTCAGACTATTATTAGTCCAGGTTTAGATACTCAAACTATTATTAATCCAGGTTTTGAAATGAAGACTGTTATGAACCCATGTTTAAATACTCAGACTATTATTAGTCCAGGTTTAGATTCCCTCATTCTCACACTCATTGGTGTAGCACAGCATAGTCACCCAGACCGGAATTCGAACCCAAGTCTCCCACATGTGGTAGTGGTTCCCTGGCAGGTAGTGGTGTTATCCGCTGAGCTACACCAACCAGCTTTAGGTTCAGCTTAAAGCTGGCTATGCAGGAAATGCTGGATGGTAAATCAAGCCTCTAGGCTGAGAATACTGAGTAGATCATCAGTAACTGTTACTTATTAGAACCCCAAGACGGCAGGACAAAATACATTTGATGTGTTAATTTGGCTTTTATTAATAATAAAGGATTATCTTATCTTATTATCTTTTCTTTCCCAAAGGTTCCTCCAACAACCACAGAGTTCTCCTTTAAAAGCCCAAATGCGATAGTGACACATAAATGTCAAGGTCTTGCAGAAGGAGGAAGTTTGAAGCTACAAACAAGAGAACTACACCTACTGAATGGAATTATGTGCCCTGTAGTGGTCAGATCACTTTCTCCTGCCCTGTAAATACTAGCCCTAGAAATACTAGACCCTGTCAAAAGTGGGTCATTAAGGTTTTTCAGATTTAGCCCAAAACTGTAATTCTGTATTCCTTTTTGTCCAGGAGAAGCCCGGAAACCCCAAGGCATGAAGCATCTGTAGGACAATGGAGGAACTGAGCATCTTGAAACTTTACCTCGATTTGAGAGCTTGAATCTTCCCGTTTATGAAAAGAACATCTCTGTTGACGTATCTACTGTGTTACATGTCAGTTTCGGAGGAATGCCAACAGACCTCAGAACCATAAGCATGTTCATTGTAAGAATATTGTATGATTGAGAGTATGATTATGTAAACAAACCACAAGTTACAGAAGTTAAAGCATTTTGTTCTGATTTATTCAATACATAAAATACAGTGTATGCTCAAATACAATGTACCATTAAAACAATAAAAAGTAGTATATAAGAAAGTGATTGATTGGATGTATCTTTAAGCCAATGGCCAATAAAATTGTGTTAATAAAGCATGTATATTTTGGTTATTATATATTATAAAATTTTATGGATTATATGTTTTTAATAATATTTTAATTACTAAGAAGACAGGCTATTCTTAGCTGAAGAAAGTGCGGTATGTTTCAAGTATAATGAAAGATAAGTAAATACTTTACACAAAATGTAGACATAGCTATAGGAGGTTATCTTTTCAGTACATTGAACTATAGATATACCGAGTTGCCAGGTTATTATTTATTAAATATGTTTCCCCTTTGTGTGCTCCAAACATATTTTGTTTTAAAAAACCAACCCTCGAAATACGTTTAAATTGATATTTACTAACCAGTTAATGCTGTGGGCAATAGTCAGTTGTGCTGAGGAAGCTTTTAGTTTACATAGGTCAAAGATATTGTTGGGCTTCTATTGACCTGAGAATCATAAAGAAACATCACCTCTTATGGATGAAAGAGTCCCTTATTCTCAGGACAATTGGTCAGACTGGGAATCTGAAGGAATTTTGTAAAAATGAACACAAAGAGCATTCTTATAACAGTCTTCCCTAGATCCCGACAGTGAAATGTAGGGGTGGCAGCATCATGCCGGGGGGATATTTTACATCAGAGAGAACTGGGCATCTTGTAAAAGAAATAGATGGCTTTTGCAAAACACAGGGAACTGCTGCAAGACCACCTGCCTCAGTCTGTTGAAATGCTTGGAAAGAAACTTCCATCAGGACAATGATCCCAAACACAAGGACAAAACCACACAACACAGGACTGGTTAAATAACAAACTCAGTCGAGTCATTATGTGGCCTGAGGCTATGAAAATTTTGACCCCTGGTCACATAGAAAAAGATTTAAATATGCTATAGAAAAATTGCTGTGTGCTTGAAGTTTATTTGTAAAGGTTGTTTGTATGAAACTATAACAATTGTAAAACCTGATACTTATTTAACTGGCAACTCGGTGTACAAGAAGATACATACATTACTGAGAAGATACATCCCCATTGCTGTATTCTGTAAACCCCTTACTTACTTAATAGGCCTTGTGTCCAACATAATTCTAAATACACTATATTGCCAAAAGTATTCACTCACCCATCCAAATCACTGAATTCAGGTGTTCCAATCACTTCCATGACCACAGGTCTATAAAATCAAGCACCCAGTATGGGGCAGCAAGACCAGTCATGAAATTTCCTCACTACTAAATACTCCTCAGTCCACTGTCAATGGGAAGTGATTGAGAACGACAGCAGCTCCAGGCCACAGAAAATGATAGAGCGGGGTCAGCGGAAGCTGAGGTGCATAATCCGCAGAGGTCACCAACTTTCTGCTGAGTCAATCACTACAGACCTCCAAACTTCATGTGGCTTTTAGATCAGCTCAAGAACAGTGTGTGGAGAGCTTCATGGAATGGGTTTCCATGGGGAAGTAGCTGCATCTTAGCCCTACATCACCAAGCGCAATTCAAAGTGTCGAAAGCACACCGCATACTGGACTGTAGAGCAGTGGCGGTGTTCTCTGCAGTGACCAATCACGCTTCTCCGTCTGGCATTCTCTCAAAATTCTCTGGAGGGGGATTATGGTGTGGGGTTGTTTTTCAGGAGTTGGGCTATAAAACCCCATGGATTAAGAATGGGGTGTCACTCAAATTCATACGTGTATGAAGGCAGGTGAGCAAATGCTTTTGGCAATATAGAGTATTTCTCCCCAGTCAAATGAGTCATGCTGGAAAGCTTGGTGCAGATTTTAGTAGAGTGTAATAGAGGCGAACAGAAGCCCCAGAAGAAACAGGTTCGGTGTAATTCTCCAGACAGCGTTACACAAGTTCCCCTCACAACAGGTCAGGCCAACCACAGTGTTTGACTGACCCAGATGAGTAGACAAATCACCCATGCAGAAACTCCTAGTGGCGCATCCTCTCATCATCATGGTCTGTCCATCAGCACCAACTGCAAGCAGTTAAAAGGGCAGGATTTAAAAAGAGACCTTTAAACTGTTGATCTCAATTACACAAAGCAAGAACAGCTTCATCTGCGTCAGACACCAGTCCAGGTGGATCACATCATCTCACAGCTGAGATCTTACTGATCTGAACACACCTGAATGACCTTATTAGGTAATTAGCAAGCAGATAAAATCAGAGCACTATGTCTGTTTAAAATCGAATGCAACATAAAAAAAATAAATCCAAAAAATATTTAATTTTTTGCAAACTTGTGCCGTGTTACATGTGCAGGGAACAACAGAATATCAGCAAAGCTAACATAAAAAGATCCTTTGTTCTCACAAAGTGAACAAACTGTAACCTTTGTTCACTACATCAGGTGGCAGAGGCTTTTCATACAAAGCCCCCCAGCTTCGGAACAACCTTCCAGTCAGTGTTCGGGACTCAGCCCCAAAGTCTAGGATTAAAACCTGCCTGTTTGACCAAGCTTTTGGTGGCTAGTTTTGGTAATTAGTTTCCTTGCTAACTGCTCACACCATGCTCTCAGTCCATCTGTCAGATCTAGGGTTTCCACCCGTCCCGTAAAATACGGACTCGTTCTTTATTTGACAATTAAATGTTGCGTCCCGTATTAAACCAATACAGGACACGACTTGTTCCGCATTTCCGTAAACGTCCGATATACACGTGTGTCACACATGATTGATCACACTCTCCCCCAAACAATCACCCCGAACACGTCACTCACACAAGACCACGCCCCCGTCCCTTATTTTAATTTCTGAAATGTGGCGACCCTAGTCAGAGCAAACTGTCTGTGTGTTTTCTTTACCGGAGCTGAGTTACTGCCCATCTCTGTGGTCTAATGTGGAGCTACTGCCCATCCTGTGTGCTCTGATGCTGCCACCTGCCTGCTTTGCTGACCAGTTTGCCTACCCTGGATCTTCTTCCTGTCTTGTGCTATGGGTGGGCCTCACATGCATGCTGCATGCCCTTCCAATGATCATACTACTTGATCACAGACTACTCAGACATTTCTTCCTCTGTCTGAAAAACACTCAACACTTCTTCTATTTTTTTCGGCTTCCAGGGTCCTGTTTTTCCTTGCCACTGTTGCCGTTGTCTTGCTCACTGGGGCATGGACTTGGATTGCCTGTAGCAGTAATGCTAGCTTTACCACGTAGCTCCTCCACTACTTTACATTAAGTTTACAGTGCATGGAATTGAAAGTAAATGACAACATGCTTTGGAGCTTTAATTTGCCCCTATGTGACATAATGTAACTTTATGGTACATTAAAAAAATAGTCCACACAATTTTACAGTTAGGCAGCACGCCATCATGATGAATGGACTCTCTGAAACAGAAATGCCCCAAAACTGCTTGGAAAAACAGTCTGGATCCATTGACATCATGACAGTCTGGCACGACACCATGGCACAACATCTTTGGCGATATTGACGTGGTGTTAAGGGCAGTCATAGTAGCTGTCTTTATGTAGTCCTGCGTCGTGCAGTCGTCTGCCAATATATTACTGCTGGCACTAACAGCATGACTCAGGGAGGGTATCACTGCTCGCCGAATGTCCAGTTGAGGTTGTTGGGTCAGTCAGGTACGGCAATGAGGCGTGACCTTGCTTTATAATCATTTGAGTGTCTGGTGATGTCAAACCTTCCCGCCAAGTTTCATTCCTGGTTGATTCCTTCTGGGTGAAGCTATTTGTGCTGCTATTCTTTTGATAATAAGTGTAATAATTTATTGCAATAAATTATAAATGAACATAATATCAGAAGTCTATGCCAGGATTGTATATGCAAGGATTCCAAGCTTTTGAAAAGTAATGTTGGGAAAATCAGACAAATTTATTGACCTAAAAATGCTCAACACTTCTTAAGTTCTCAGAGATTCTCCTACCTGTAGATTTGACGCAGTGGTCTTCATCATCGACGCAGTCCAAGACTGAAGTGCAGTCCTCACCGTTGCAGGTGTAACACTGATTGCCGTTTGGAATGTTGCTAACTACGTCTATGGAAGCATTCGACATGTTAACGAATAAATTACAACAATAAATCAACAATATAACGATGGAAAGCTGTCGTCAGCAGTGAGGGGTACCTGGTTTCCTCTGGGAGTTGCAGAGGTCAGTATTACAGCACTGATTGCTTATTATCGTCTTGGTCACCCCAAAGTTAACTGATGCCGTCACACACTGTTGAGTCAATGAGCAGTTCTTCATCACCATGTCCACCAGTACTGTACTACCTGCAGTGTAAAATTCCCAAAAAGGTTAACAGGCCGCACAGCAAATGTAGAGAACAGCATATAGGTGCACTGCTTGGACTTACCCACATAGGCTGTGGTTTTCATGTTGCCACACTGACCAGCTGGACATTCCACTTTTTGTTCGGTACATTTCACTGAAGTCTCGGGGATACACTGATAGCAGGTGAGCGAAAGCACTGAAATCAAACAGGGTTTTGAAATAACGATTACTACACCACTACTAACTCCACTTATCATTGTATGATGGGTGCTGTGTAGATATGTAGCTTGTCAGCAAACTAAACAAGCACATCATCCATTTCTCTTCTGAGCTGCTTATCCTTTTGGGTCGTGGTGGGTGCTGTCCCACTGGGCAGAAGGCAGGAAACACCCTGGACAGGCCACCAGTCTGTCACAGGGCAGACATGTGTCGTCACAGGTAGAGGTCAATTTAGCATGTTCAGTTGACGTCACTGCATGTCTTTAGGCAGTGGAAGGAAACCAGAGCCCCTGGAGGAAATCCACACAGACACTGGGAGAACATGCAGCCCCACACTGAAGGGACCCCAGATGTCCCAGCCGAGGTTCCTCTTGCTGTGAGACAACAGCGCTACCCACTGTACCACTATGCAGCCCACAGGCACATCATTTTACAATACTTTCTTTTATTCATAATATGACATATAATATACATATGGTATATTATTTGCAGCCAGAAGGAATCAACTGATAGGAAGCAGTTGGAAGAGTTGGAGAGTTGTCGTATAGTAGGAAGAAGCGGGATGGTCTTATTAATGTATTGTGTGCTATACTGTTCATGCGGATACTGCCATAGCATGGTATTGGTGGCAGTGGATAGAAGAAGGCAAGCACCAGTGACATGACACAAACCACAGAGGAGAAGAACTGACAGGATTGTCCGACATGCGTGGACCCCGCAGCACCGCCCCGCAGTGATGTTGTGTCAGACTATCATGGAGTGACTCAGAATGGCAGCGGGTTATCTTCAGTAATGAGTCTCGCTTTTGTCCTGGTGGAGACAACCAACCAATCAGTGTTTGGAGGCAGCGTGATCAGTGGCGACCTGGTGTCACTCCACATCCACCCCTACCTTATAACTGTACAAAGCTGAGCTTGCTACTCATGTGCTGGCTAATGTTTTTAAATTAGTTCTGCTCAAAAATGGCTAAAACTGAATGTTCACTATTTTATTTAACTGAAATAAACATAATTAGTTCATATTATAGTTTCTATTAGTAATAGAATCATTCACTGCAAAAGGACCTTAATCCAAAGTACCAATCAGTTAAAAGTCTGAAATGCAAACTTAAATATTCAGTAGAACTATATACATACATACACACACACACACACACACACACACACACACACACACACACACACACATACATGTATATTGCCTTCTTCTATCCACTGCCATCAAATATATATAGATATATGTGTATATATGTATGTGTGTATATAATATATAGATTGTTTGGTCAGTGTTGGTAACGACTGATCATTTACAGTATTTATTTAAATATGTTTTGACTCTGTGTTTATACAAGGCAGGTTCAATTGCAGAACATGAACAAAACTGGAATTTTAACCCAAAATATGCCTAAAAATATAGTTGATAACAGATTGTGTGCAAATAAAACTGTTTAAGAAACCAAAACCAAACAATTAAAATAATTGTGTCCAATATCATAAACCTGATAATAAAACAAGCTAGAAAATTGCAATCAATTAAAAGACTACACTATACACATTTGTTGTCAGCTGCATTTTAAAACTTATCATTTTAGGTAAATTTCAGATTCTGATATTATTAATAATGGTACTGCTGTAAGAACCTACAAGAAAGTCCACTTAATTCATGAAACCATTCTGCAACACGGTGCTGAGTTTTCTATAGTTCAATTAAAAAGAGTGTGCTACAAATACCTTGGCAGACAAGTGCACTCATGAGGAGGATGAAGTGGGTGGACCGGACCATCTTGATTTCAGCTCAGACTGAGGAGAGCCGGGAGGGTCCGCTGTCTTTACTCAGATGGGAAGAAAGTGATGCAGTGAAATGGACACCTAGAACAGGAGACTACCTGGCCCCAAGCTCAGACTCCACACCCCTTTATGTCATTCACTGTACTGATGTTGCTTTCTCCTTTGTTGCTGCCATGTATAACGTCCACTTAGTGAAACATGAAATCATATAGGCAAATATGTTTAGTATGTGGGGAGGATGGTGTATTAACCAAAACACAACATCTGAATAACTTAATAAGGCCTTATAAGAAAGAATGAAAGCTCTTTTCTGCCACTGATAGAAACAAGGCCATATAATATGTCATATTTATGAGAAAGTAGGTCATAATTATAAGATGCAAAGTCATAATTATAAGATAGTAGGTCATAATTATGAGGAAGTCATAATTATGAGATGGTACACCATAATTATGGGACAGTAAGTCATAATGAGATAGCAGGTCATAATTGTAAGATGCTAATTCATAATTATAAGATAGTAGGTCATATTTATGAGGAAGTCATAATTATGAGATGCTACATCATAATTATGAGACAGTAAGTCATAATGAGATGTTAGGTCATAATTATAAGATGCTAAATCATAATAAGATACTAGTTCATATTTATAAGAATGTCATAATTATGGATGGTACACCATAATTATGGGACAGTAAGTCATAATAATGAGATAGCAGGTCATAATTATAAGATGCTAAGTCATAATTATAAGATAGTAGGTCATATTTATGAGGAAGTCATACTTATGAGATGCTACATCATAATTATGAGACAGTAAGTCATAATGAGATAGTAGGTCATAATAATGAGATGGTAGGTCATAATTATAAGATGCTAAATCATAATAAGACACTAGTTCATATTCATAAGGAAGTCGTAATTATGAGATGGTACACCATAATTATGGGACAGCAGGTCATAATAATGAGATAGCAGGTCATAATTATAAGATGCTAAGTCATAATTATAAGACAGTAGGTCATTTATGAGAAAGTCATCATTGTGAGATGCTACATCATAATTATGAGACAGTAAGTCATAATGAGATAGTAGGTCATAATTATGAGATAGTAGGTCATAATTATGAGATGGTAGGTCATAATTATAAGATGCTAAATCATAATAAGATACTAGTTCATATTTATAAGGAAGTCATAATTATGGATGGTACACCATAATTATGGGACAGTAAGTCATAATAATGAGATAGCAGGTCATAATTATAAGATGCTAAGTCATAATTATAAGATAGTAGGTCATATTTATGAGGAAATCATCATTATGAGATGCTACATCATAATTATGAGATAGTAAGTCATAACAATGAGATAATAGTCTCTATTATATTATATTAATATATATATTACAATATGCTAGGTCATAGTTATATGATATTAAGTCATAAATATAAGATATTAAGTCATAATTATGAGATGCTATGTTCACATGTCAGCCATTTTCACCAAGCCCCTGGGCAGTCCATTCCCAGCCATAAAAGATGGGGGAATGGGTAAGTAGGGTGATCTGTTCCCAACTACAGCTGTCCCTGGTAATATCCTGTTGTTAACTGTGAATTAAAAACACAACGGAAAGTCCTAAGACCTGCAGTACAGCAGACAGACAGGTGTCTCACATTGTGCTTGTGCTAGCCAACAATGGAAGCTACTGCTGCAAGCCTTTGATCACTTTTACTATTTGCAAACCTAGCCTACAGTGTCTATATCTCCACCACAAGATAGCAAGGGCCTCGGAACTTTAATCGTACCAGGTGGTGGTAGGTGTCTGACTTGTATAGACATACAGTCTACTTAAATGTAGCCACCATGCGATCTACTAATTCAACCATCCATATGAGATATAAGGCAAATATTGATAGCGCCATCTCTGTCTCTCCAGAACTGGAGCTGGCCCAGGGGTATGTTTAGAGCCACAGGCCTCGTTTTACTGACAAAATATTTGATATGAACATAAATTGTGGGCTCAAATAACCACATCTCTCCTCTGTCAAAGACATTCACACCACACGCTGCACCCATAAGGCCCTCAGCATTGTGAAAATCCCCTCTCATCCCTCACATGGACTTTCTTCACTGCTGCCGTCTGGAAGAAGGTACAGGAGCATCCATGCTGTCACTGCACAGCTCTGCAACAGCTTTGTCCCACAAGCAGTCAGACTTCTAAACAACAGAGACTGAACTAAAGCCCCCCATGACCACAACCCCTAGCATTTTAAATCTGTCTGCATCCTGTTTATCTTATTTATACATTCCACACTTTACTACCTCAGTGCTGTGATTCATATTTCATGTGCAATGTATGCTGTCTGCATATACGTCGCAGCATGTTAAATTTCTATGCACCTTCTGTACACCTTCCAAAACCTACCTATTAAATATCTATGCACCTTACACTCATTACCTTATTACACTTATTACTCAGAACTGAGGCTTATTTATTTTATTTATTGTCGTGCATGTTGCACTCTCTGCAGTCTGTCCTGTACTGTATTGTTTTATGTTCTCGTTTTGGCATCATTGTTCTGGAAACCAACCTAATTTCACTGTGTGCTTGTACAGAGCTGTAATGACAATAAAAGCCACTTGACTTGACTTGACTTGAAAATAAATAACAAAATATTTTGACTTTGAGAGCTTTTATTTGCAGAATGTCATGGGGAATATATTTATGCTGATGCCGCTATTTAATTCCCATCTACAATTCACAATGAGGACCTCACCTGCTACCCTGAAGGTGCACACAGTCATCAATCAGACATTAATGTTTAAACTGGAAATGCTGGTGGCGTTCAGTAGCAGGTTTTTATTTTAAGTTGAATTAGTTTATGTATAGGATTTTAGAGTCTCTGTTCTGTTTCTAGTATTCAGTTCCAGCTCAGTTATATCAGAATCAAACTCTCAATGGAGTCAACATGTATCAGTAACGAAGGACTCTGTTTAGAATGACATCGTTTGTAATTGTTGATTAAAAAGATGTCAGTTGGCCGTTAACTGAGAGCAGCAGTGGTAAGTCCACCTTATTATTGATCTATTTATCGTTCATTTATTATTATTTTTATTCATATATAATTTCATATTACCTCACTGGTAGTAAAAGTAAACATATCAAATGTCTATGTACATGTTTGGAGATCTACATCGTGTTTGGATATGTAGCTTTGTGTTTGTTAAGATTCATCTTTAGAAAGGATATTTCTTGTATAAGACAAAGTTAATGTACGTCATGTTAGGTTTTAATTAAGCTGTATTAAGGTCTTTACATTGGCCTTTTGTATTAGCCTCGTAGTTTCATTTCACTTTCAAGACTAAACCCTGGAGCTACAGATGAATGACATCTGTCGCCATCACATTCGCAAAGAGTTTGACTCACTGCCAAGCTGTATAACCTTAGGACACACAGGGAGGTCAGTACATTTATGGCATTTAGCTGACACTCTTATCCAGAGCAACTTACAAGGTTAATGATTACAGGTAGGCCAACATAGTGTTAGGGGTCTTGCCCAAGGAC
This sequence comes from Prochilodus magdalenae, assembly GCA_024036415.1. Taxonomy (NCBI): domain Eukaryota; kingdom Metazoa; phylum Chordata; class Actinopteri; order Characiformes; family Prochilodontidae; genus Prochilodus; species Prochilodus magdalenae. The sequence continues at coordinate 40,171 of JAMWET010003142.1, forward strand.
TCTTATTAGTGTAGGATTCGAACCCCAGTCTCCCACACGTAGAGGTGGCACCCTGAGTAGTGGTGTTACCCACTGAGCTACCCCAACCACAGGTCAGTACAGTAAAAGGCTGCCGGATCAGCAAGTACATTGGACATCATTTACAGATCAGTTTATATTTGTGCACCAAGAAAATGGAGAAAAATGAAAAGTGTTAAGTAGCTGCTCACAGTGTGGGCCACACTGGATGCCCACTCTTCATATAGTGAAAGAGGCTGCTGCAGCTCTAGCCAGCTGTCTATCCTCAGTCTGTTGATAGATGGACAGGAGAGGATGTGCAGAAACAAACTGATCTACACAGTACTCCCATGGGGAGCCATATAGTTAGTCATGATAGCAATCCATTTTGTCATAACCGAAGGAATGCACCAATACGGGTCAAAATACCAAGCTATTTCAGCAACATAAATCACAGCCTACTTACATCTCTTCTCACAGCAACACAGATCCCATTCTAGATGCCAAAACTGGTATTTGGCACTATCCTTAGGCAGACCTGAAATGTATTGAGCATACAAGGCCCAACTCGCAAACAAGATTGTAGGAGCATCAGTCTTGCATCAGATTGCGCCTGTGGTGGTGGGATGGTGAGGCCCAATCTTTTAATGATCCCTGGTGGTGCCCCTATGAAAATCTATATGTATATTAAACATATATTTGTTCATGCTTGTTTTGTTCATATTGCAATACATTATGATACAGAATACATTATGTGTGTGAAAGTGAACTGGATATGTGCACTGAAAGTATGTTAAATAATAAAGACCAATCCTAATTTCCCCTCACTGTAAACACGCTGACCTGTTGGATGTGTAGGAACCTAAAATAATGGTCCTTCGTTTCACACCGGATCAGGGACACGTAGCTAGGCAACGTTAGCACGACAGGGCTAAGCGTGCTAAAGGATATTATCTCCACGTTATTTAGGTTTCTGGTAGTCTTTTTCACACAAGTGTTGGTTGTAAGTGAGAATACCAAATACACTTCTACCTGTAGCTTGCTATGTGTTCGTGTAGTACCTAACTAAAGCGAGCCACCTTCGCTAGCCGTCCGTCTTGGCTTAGCTCAAACGGAATGAAACTTAGCTAGGCTAGCTAGCTGACTAACTGAGTTGGATTCCTTCTTCGTCGGTTTCGTGTCTTGGCTAGTATTTTACAATTAGGCCAACGGGAGGCAAGCTATGTCGGAGTCTGGTCACAGCCAGCCTGGAATGTACGGCCAGGGCCGGAGAAGAAGACGCCGGAGGGACAGAGAACCCGGGCCGCCAGGGCAAAACCTGTCCGGCCCAAGTCGCGACAGGGACTTTGGGCCTCGGGAACGGCGGGTAAACCTCTCAGTTCTTGCAGTCATTCAAGCTTCCTCTGTCAGGACTAACTCCTCGTCTCTCCCCCGTGTTGTTTCCTGACAGATCGGCCCTTTTACAGGCTTTGGCCAACAACACATCCCTACTTTGTTTACCGGTTGCTTGATGACTTTGGTGCAATATATAATGTGTTAAAACGTTTCATACTCTTGAGTTATGGAATCTGTACGTCCTCACTTTGTGATTACTTCGTGTTTATTGCAGTTTCATTTCTTTGCGCTTACTGTTGTGTTCATGTCCTGTTACTGTTGTTTTGCTGTATAAATGCTATGCTGAATAATAATCGCTGTGTCAGTTTTAGTACTGTAGTTTATTGAATTGACAACATTGACATTTTTGTCTTCTGTTGATAGGATGGGAGTGAAGAGCCCCCTGGTCCACTCCTTCAGAAGACCCCCATAATTCTAGCCAAGCCTCCAGGAGAGAGGGTGAGCCTGACTAGATGTTCATGTTGGCCTTTGGGATGATCAGTAGGGGTTGCAGATTTGTCCAGTAGTGCTCTATTAACGCTTTCATTTGTCTCTAGATGATGTCTTTTTTTTTTTTTTACATCCACTGTTATGGCACCGTTTCCTAGTTTTAATGGCGCATACCACAGTGGGCAATGACACTGGTCCTTGAGCTTGATCTTTTTGACAGGACAGCACATTAGCAGGTCAGACTTTGCAGGTGACTAGATTTTAAGGAGGAAAATAGTGACTTGTATTGTGCACTGCAGTAAGGATTGCTGTTTGATTGACAGCTGAGAAGTGTAAAACAAAAAGGCTAAACCCGTTATTTAGCCCTTTTATGTGCTGGCAGTGTGTTCATCTGTGGATCAGTGAATGTAATGGTGAAATTCCATGAATGTTTTTTATGTTATGGATTACAATGGATTACAGCAAGACGTCTGAAGAGTTTAATGCCAGCTAGAGCTGACTTATAGAAAGTCATTATGCTAAGTACAACTCTAATTCAGGTTGTAAAATTGGGATGCTGTGTAAAATCGAAATAAATATAAATAATAACAGTATGCAATGATCTGCAAATCTGAGACCAATAGTTGATTCACTATAGGTAATAAAGGACAAATCAGATATGAGACATTTTACCATTTCATGAATACTCATTAGGGCTAACTTGTTTAGAACTTGATGACAGCAGCGCATCTTTAAAAAGTTGGGACATAGCCGTGTATATCATCGTGCAACATCCTGTCTTCTTTTAACAATAGTCTGTAAAGGTCTAGGATGTGAGGAGACCAATGTTTTACCTTTGAGTAACAAGTAAAACATGTTTTAGTTATTTTAGAAAAAATCCATTCATAGCAAAGAGGTAAATGCAGAGCATTGCAAAGGCAAAGCAGCTCATGTAGAGTCTATTTCCTACAGTGCACCATTTCGTGTCTTCTCATTTTCATGACTTTTTAATTAGGCAAATAATTAAAAATTGGTTGGAAATTGAATGTTGACTCTTGTGGCTCTCAACCTTAAATATGTTTGCCTCATGAGGCTGCATGGGAAATACAAAAATGGCAGTGTTCTGACTTTCTGACACCTTGCAATGCATTTAAATACATTGTTTAATTTAATTTAGTTGCATAGGTGGACTGCCTTATTTTTATTACAATAATTGCATGAATATTCAGAATCCTTAAAGCACAGTAACATTTGAACACCCAAATTCAACTTTAAGTTTGATTGTTGTTGATTGATGTTTGACTTAAGTCTTATGTCTTTGTTCTTTCAGTCAAAGCAGAGTGTTCCGGTCAGTGGCACACCGTTGGAGAAGCCTATCATGCTCATGAAACCCAGAGAGGAAGGGGGGAAGTCTGTTGCTGCTCCTGATGCTGCCCCTCCTGCTACAGGCCCTGGAGCTGCAAAGCTGGAAAGGGAAGGCCAGCGTCCAACGCAGCCAGTTTATCAAATCCAGAACCGTGGCATGGGTTCAGCTGCTTCTGCTGGGGCTGTTGATCGTAAGTAATTGTTTTGTCGGTCACATATTTACTTGTGTACAACACATGCTTAACTCTATTAGCTAGTCATAGTAAATATGCCTTAATGGAAATGTCTGCCCATACCGCCCACTAATACAAACAGCGTGTCTTATCAGAGTGCACACTTTCTTCCAGATGTGAAATCACTACAAATGATGAAATTCCCATGTTCTGTAGGACTTTATTGGCCAGACATACAATCATTTGTTTCTTTGGTCTTGCTTTATATATGACACATAGGATGTTGTGCAAACAGTAGGGACTGCTCCAGTCAAAATGACAATTATGTTTCTAAAGCTTTAGTAAGTAGGTATTACATAAGATGCCAGTTATTTTTTTTATTTAAACTTGATTTTAAAAAATATGAAAAGATACAGGAAGCATAGGACTCCTAACAAACATGCAAGACCTGGTAGATCCCCAAAACGTTTCACCATCAAACTAACAGTACCTAAAGCTTTCATCTTTGAGAGGTAGGAGAAAATCAAGCTCCACTTTTGTCTCAGAATTGAACCAGATCCACAGTTGTTTGACTTTTGTGTAATTTTAGGTTAAATGTATAAGTTCTGTTTTTTCCTTAACACTGAAATTAATGTGTGTGCCTAATGACTGTTTTGACTGGACAGTGAATAAATCAATAATTATCACTGATCTCTGATTTCTGTACAGTACCGCACTGTTTCCCATGCCTTTCACTCGCATAAATGCTTTTGTGTGTCAAACCACATTTGATACTATTATAAGTATCATTGCAAATTTCCTTAATTTCTTGTTTTACTGTGTGTCGGCAGCTGTGATTGGTCAGACTAAGCTTCTGCCTCCTGAAAAGATGAAGCACAGCATTAAACTAGTGGATGAACAAATGAACTGGTGCGACAGTGCTATGGAGGTTAGTTTAAATACATGCATTGTATCAATTATCTCATTGTAAACTTGTGTAAAAAATGAACCGTAAAATCTGATACATGCTTTTTAAATTTTTCACTGTTATGTGTCCTAGCTTTGCCTGTGTATAACAGAGTGTAACTTCATTATTAGCTGAATGACCGTTTCTGTTAAGTCTGTATCTCTCTTAATTTCAGTATCTGCGTGACCAAACAGACATGCTGGTTGTAGGAGTCATTGGACTGCAGGGGACTGGAAAGTCCACAATCATGTCTCTTCTCTCAGCAAACACGCCTGAAGAGGACCAAAGGTAGATTCTACAGTTTCAGGTTCAATAACTTTCACTTCAGGTCTCACTCTCGAGCTGGCTGTGCTTTCTGATTCACACGATCCTAATAATATCAAACACGTTTAGTGATGGATCCTAGGGGTGGCCTGTCTTGTTGTTTTCTGGTTGCTGTATTTATTTATTTATTTATTTCTCAGTAACAGTGGTGATAGTTTTGGTAGTCTGCCAGATCTTGGTAGATTGTTGGAAGTCCCGTTTAGCTGGTTGTTGGAAGTCTCGTTTTCTCTGTATCTTTTCATCTTTTTTTTTTTTTTTTTTTAAATTCATCACTGACTGTCCCCTTTCTTATGTAAGTGGGTTATCTTACTAAATCTTCCCAAAAAGGAACCTTCTAAAAAATAAATAACTTTATAATAACATTTCCTTCAGTATTTTACATTGTGGACCTTCAGTGTATATGGATATTATTATTGTGTCATTGAAAAGTGATACCAAAACAATGGACAGCTTGATCAATTGTTTTTTTTTTATTTTTTTTTTTATAGATAGTAACCATAATTAGTAAATAAATATCATTAGTTATTAGTTCTGCCCATTTTTTTTTCACAACTGAGTTTTCTCTGCCATGAACATCAGCAAATGTTAGTAGCATTATGATTTCTATTTTCCATGTGTAAACTATATATTTTTTTTTTATTTTACATGCATTCAAGAAGTGACTGTCTCTTTAATAAAAAAATCTCTTTAATATATAGTATGCTAATTTTAGCTCCATAGGAATTAACTTCTGCATCTGTTTAATTTCAGGTCGTATGTGTTCAGAGCACAGACACAAGAGATCAAGGAGAGAGGAGGGAACCAGAGCAGTGGTATTGACTTCTTCATCACACAGGAGAGAGTCATCTTTTTGGACACGCAGGTTAGACTGCTGATGAAGATATGATGGCTGACAACAGTACACAATGCACTGACATCCTTGGTTTAAATATATATATAAAACTGGGTAAAATGTTTCCTAACATCTTTGGTAATACATTATCTGATGTAACAGTACAGCAGTTGTTTTTCTGTGAATTTCATGTTCAGGTTCTTCTCTAGCGCTATTCTGTTCATATTCCCATATATGTTTTGCTGCTGTGTTTGTCCTCAGCCCATTCTGAGCCCCTCCATCTTAGACCATCTCATCAATAATGACCGCAAGCTACCTCCCGAGTATAACCTTCCACACACATACGTAGAGATGCAGGTAAGTGTGTAATAGCTGTAGTTGCTATTGCAGTTGACCAAATTAATCTCTGAAATTTCACCAAAAAAATGTTATGGATTTATTGCGGTGGCCAAATTGGATAGTCAAGACTTAAGGTGACATGCTAATAAAAATAGAGTACAAGGTACAAATAGTAATAAACTGAAGCATTTTCCAATTCACCTGTTTTACTTTCACTCTGCTTGATTATAATCATAAAAAAATAGTAAAAAAAAACAACAACAATTGACTATGTATAGGAAAACTGGCATTAATCTTCAAACAACTTGCTCACATATAAGTATTTAGTGTATGAGCCATGTCAAGTATGTTTTCAACTTCTGCTTTGTTGTCTTGTCTCTTTAGTCTTTGCAGATAGCAGCCTTCCTCTTCACTGTGTGCCATGTTGTAATTGTGGTTCAGGACTGGTTCACAGACATCAACCTGTACAGGTCAGACCTGAATGGACACAGTTTCTGTCCACCTTATTTTTCAAGGAAGCACTGTGTTTGGAGATTATGGCTGAAATGTCCTGTTGCCAAAAATCGTTATTGTCCCATTTATCCTTTTGTCCCATCAAATGTCAAAGTGTTCTTGGGGTGGGAGGGAAGTATACCTAATTTAGATGTACTTAGTATACTTCCTTGAACTCATTATTAATATACTGAAAGTGTGCTATTTCATGTATACAACTATGTACTACACTACTAGTATGGTAAATATAATTATTAGTGATATTAAATATATACTTAAATAGAAGTCAACAGTACTATTTTTAGACGTTCATTTAGAGAAACTTAAGTACATATTAAAGTACGTTTATATATGTACTATAAGTTTAAGAGTATCTATAAATATAGGATACTTCTATTAGGTACACTAAAGTACTGCTGAGGTGAAATGTACTTGTAGTGATTACACTTGTAGTATTTACATTATGCACTTGTATTTAGCACACAAAACAACAATGTGCTTTAAATGTACTTACTGGTATTTATATTATTACATTAAAATATACTTGGAATGACCTGTAAACTGAATTATTTGTCAGGTTTCTTCAAACTGCTGAGATGTTGAAGCCTTCAACTCCATCTGCTAGTCACGACAGCACTGGATCCTCAGGGCCAGATGACGGATCTGAGTACTATCCTCACATCAGTAAGCTCAATTTTATCATTCTGCTTTACAAATTCAGCATAATTGTGGGAAGAATACGAGTATGAAAGTGGATACTGCTGTCATGTGATTTATCACATCTGTGATTAGCCTCAAATCTACTCTTCCTCAGGACAAATTATTCAAGAACGACATGATTCCTAAGATTCCTAACACTGCAACCTGTAAAACGAATAACGTTGTAAGTTGCTCTGAATAAGAGCACCAGCTTAATGCCTGAATGTGAAATGTGTTTTCTCGTTTTATAAAGTCTTAAAATAGACTACACAAATTTTTTTATTATTCTAGGTATAAATCCTTAGATACTGCCTAAAAAGTCACTATGTATACAAAACTAATTGAGAATAGTATAATACCAACTAAGAATATCCAGCTGGCAGTCGGCCTGGGCTCAGAAACAACTTTTTTTTTTTTCTCCAAGTAGACATGCCATATTTAAGTTTGTTGTGCAGTGGAAGTGGTACTGTTGTGCTGCCCTAGCATTTGGACACGAAAGAAAAGAAAGCCACTCAATACGAATAAGCTGAAGTTGACAGAGCAGTTTTGTTTTTCTAGTTTTCTTGCAGAACAAAGCAAGAAGAGAAGAATTCTGTCCTCGAAACCTGAAGAATATACACATGGTTGTGGACAAGCTGATGGCCCATTCACACCTAAAGTATAAAGGTTAGTGCCAAGCACTTCACAGCATTTATTTACACCTCCCCCCACCCTGCTTAGAAAGCTTCCTTATTAACTTCCCCGTTGTTGTGTTTTTTTAGGTACGCTGTCCATGCTGGACTGTAATATCTTCCCTGGGCTTGATCGAGACTATCTTGGGTCTGAAGTTAACCTCTTCCTTCTGCCAATTATGGAGAATGACGGAGATGAAGCCTTGACAAGGGCAGGTGAGAGAAGCAGGAGTTTATAAATAAATTAAAATTATTTTAGCAGCAAGCCATTCTCGATCACCAGGAGATGTAAATTTATTCAAATAATTCAGATTTTTTAAATATATATTAAATGTATATTAATATATATCTTGAATTTCCCTCTGGGATCAATAAAGTATCTATCTATCTATCTATCTCTATCTATCTAAAATCATGGTTATATTGGGTAAACACATATATATGATTATAGCAGGTATATGTCCTAGTTAGTTTACTTTATGTAAAGAGTAACTTGGATTTGCATTATAATTTAAGAATAGGTTCTAGGCTTTAGTTTTAGTTTGCTACATTGCTTCAAGAAGCTTTTTCAGAAGTTTTTTGTCTTGGTTAATGGTATTGTGGTTTGAACTGTATGAATCTTGTATCAGTGATACTAACAGTTTTTGGAAGCAATGCTTTTATGTAAATGTATATCTAAATAAATGGATGAGCCAAAATGTTATCACTACTCCCATGTTGCTAACATTTTTGTGCCTGACACTTCAGTCCAGTCTCTGGCTGGGAGCTGTGTTGTGGCACAAGGAAGACCAATAGCATATTAGGCATAATGTTCTGGCTTATCTGTGTATATTCCTAATGTATATTTAAATCTAATCCTGTGTTAAAGCATGTCAGTATAAAGATGCATTTCAGACATCAGCTACTGGGGATGCCTTGACAGTCATGTGATTTGTTTATAATCACTTTTATTTCAGTGGGTAACTGGCATTCACTGGGATTGTTTGAAATTTGGAAACTTCAGTCTCTTTCTGTTTATGGCTGACCGTTTATGACACCAAGTTTAACTGTTGTTAAATCTGTTCCTGTTTTGTCTTTGTATTGCAGGGTCTGGGTCTACCCCTCTTTTCTCTCTGCTGCCTGGCTACAGGGGCCATCCCAGCTTCTCTTCACTGGTGTCGAAACTCCGCAGCCAAGTCTTAGCCATGTCCCGCAATCAGCTCTCGCACACCATCCTCACAGAGAAAAACTGGTATGTCAGATCAGGCAAGGATGAAAAGCATAACTGCTGGCTCCTGTAACTTGCATGTAGTTACAGAATAATAAGCCAGAATGTGTGGATGTTGTCTGTGGTATTGTTTACATTCATATATTCATATCAGTGGTTTGTTATTCTGCATTCCAAAGCTTGGTTTCATCATATGAATATGTTTAGTTTTCATATGGAAAATCCATGTTGTACTGATGAAGATTTGATGATAATAGAAAAGTCACTCACATCTTCAGAAGAAACGTCCTTCACAAAGATTAAAAAAAAAAAACTTTTTAAACTTGTTTACAATGATCAGATTCATCTGCCAACTTATCATATGATATAAATATGCACGTTGAATTCATTTACATATTTTCACAACAGAGGTCTCTGAATCCCCCATATCTGTATGTTAAATTTACATTGACAGCTTTAGGCCTTTGGCAGGTTACATGGGTTTTAATTAGCATTGCAAGTTAACCAGTTAACTGGTGTCCATGAAACTTAACCAAAACAAATATGTTTGTCATATTTCCTTCATAAATTTGATAAACCATTGTGTGGTCAAGAGTTTATTAGTGTATATCTAACTCTCCAGCTCTCATTGCTTTCAAATAATCCAAGTAGGCAGAGTTAAATAGTCAAAATAGCAGATTTGTTTTGTCCCAAGGAATCAGGAAAAAAAGGCGTTTGTTTTGTCAAAATTTTCCTGTCAAATTGCCATGGCCAAATGCATTGTACCCAGCAATAGCATCAATTGCGCTCATGTCTTGAGCCTGAGTTGCAGACTCCTGTGTTTCAGGACAAAACAAATCAATCTGCTATTTTGACTATTTAACTCTGCCTACTTGGAGTTTTTGCTCATTTGAAATGAAAGTTTTTGCTACTCACTCAAAGTTTTGTCTCTGTTTTTTGCACAGGTTTCACTATGCTGCCAGAATTTGGGATGGTGTGAAGAAGTCCTCAGCCCTGTCTGAGTATAGCCGCTTACTGTCATAATCCACAGTGCTCCTAGACAAGCCTGGGTTTTGCATAAATGGAGAATGTTGCTCTCCTTCATGTGCTCTGTGGCACGGCCACACAGCGCCGCATGCAACATGGGTTTGATGCATCGCTGCCCTTCATGTTCGGCCAGCTACCGTGATTGGAACAGCGGATGCTCTGAAAGGACAACAGTTGGGTTGGTGGGTTGTTGCTGAGCTGTCATAATTTGAACAGGAAAGTACAGCAATTGTCCGTTTGCTGGCAGTGGATCTGTGTAACTGGGCCAGGTGGTAAAATCAACCTAGTTGTTTTAAATGAGCTGATTCTGATGCCTTGTGAAGCTACACCACGAATGTACGGTAATAGCTTTAGCAAGATCGGAATGACTTCACAGTTGCTAAACTGTAAAAAGAGAAGATGTGTAATTTTTTTTTTTGTGGCAGTGTTTATTAATCAATAAATACTGAAATGTTCTGTCATGTTTAATTATATATAAGTTACTATACACTGTGTTTCTTTGAAATGTGATTGAATTGAAATCAGGCTGGTGCAGTTCTACATGTATAATCCAAATCTTTGACTGGTATCAGAGAGATCAGTAGGTTTCTTCACTTAGCATGGCCAACATGTGCTTATATTGACAGGAGGGACCATTTGACTAAAATTCAAAATGACTAACCACTCTTGTGTGTTTTGTGGATCTGTTTTACAACACAAAAACAGACCTTCATTAGGAAAAAAAAATCAGATCTGAGGCACAACTTGGGATATGACGTTCATAAGTACCAGTCTTCATTTGAATGAACAACATCAGAAATCTGTCCTGTTTCTCTAAAACTGTGCACTCTAACTATACTAACTGGACACTGTGAACTACATCATAGTGGTATTAGGCTCAGGTGTATATATCACAGTTCAGTGCTTTGGTCGCATTCTGTAACGTTTAGCTAGTTTCTGGGACAACAAATTGGGAGAGCTTGCTCAGCTAGTTGTTCCACAAATGTAAGATACATACACCTTTGGTAACTGTGGACTTTAGAACAGTGTACACAGCATTCAACCACAAAAACTCTTACCACTCTAGCAACAAAGTCATAACGGAAACAAAAGAGGCCCCTATAAATGCTCTTCATTAAGCTGCATTAATCTTGTGATTGATATTGAGTCACTGCAGATCATTAAAATTCACCACCAGTAGCAGAAATTTGCCAAGTACTGGCATGGCCCTATACCTAGCACCCTTAGGGTCACACACACACACTGGCAGTGGTTCTCAACCCTGGTCCTGGAGGCATCCCCTGCTTTCTCTGCTCCCAGCACTCATGGTATACCTTAGCAGCACATTAAGAAACCTGTTCAGAGTAGAACGGGTGTGTTAAAGGAGGGAATCCACTAAAATGTGCAGGGCAGGGTGCCTCCTGGACCAGGGTTGAGAAACACTTCTCTATGAGATCACCAAAGTGCAGACTTTAACAAAGACCACAGGGTTTTAGCGTGCAATTTAAGATGACCCAAATGCTAACCTAACTTTATGACCTACACACAGATTTTAATCCCAAACAGACTACATCTTTAAGTAGTAATCCCATCCACAGTTTCTAGCAGGGAAAACCACTCTCAGAGAGGTTCCACAGGAGCGCAAAATGAAAGACCTATTCGTTGTGTGCACTCTGTGGGCTGTGGCGCTGTGGGCGTCTCTTAATTTCCGGTTTATGGTTGGTATGCATCACTGTTTCCGGTTGTAGTAGTTGTGAGGAGAATTGAGCGAATCTGGAAAGCAATAGCAATCATGAGTGGTTTTAAGATAAAGGAGAAACGACTGACGTATCAACGTCAAGAGAAGAAGACGTCTCTACATTGCTGTGTGCCTCTGTGTGCTAATTCTTCAAGGTACAACTCGGAGATTAGCTTTCATAGGTTTCCAGTGGATCCTGAGGTGCGGGCTCGGTGGCTTACACAGATTCGTAGGGACAACTTCAGCCCCCTTCAAAGTACTCGCGTCTGTAGTAGGCATTTCAACACAGGCGACTTTGTTGTGACGGCCGTGGGAAAGAGAAAACTCAACAAAGGAACGGTGCCCTGTCTTTTTGCCTGGAACGATTACAGCATGCCCACACCAAGGCTTAATGTTTGGCAACGTCGGCCGAGATGCCCTTCCCCGGTGTTGGCAGCGTCTGACACCGACCAAGAGATGGAGGTGCAGATAGCGCCTGATCATGATTACAGCGTTACTCCGACGACCTCAGCAATGGCAGATGCTTTGGCAAACAAGAACGAAGCGAAAGAGAAAAAGAGAAAAAGACAAGAGCTACAACACCAGCTTGAAGCTTCACAACTGCAGTCCCGTTTTGGGCTGCAACGGCTTGCAGGATCAGACGAAGACTGTGTTTACACAAGGTTGGTCCATGTTTTTTGTGTGTCAGTCTCAGCAATGTACAGTTAACTACAATATTATTAAGTTTAAAGTGTTTATTATTTCATTCTTAGATTTGCATCATACAAGCATTTCCAACCCTTTTGGCAACTGGTGGAGCCTGCAGTGAATGGTCCTGCTAGGATGGTGCGGATCCCCAGTTCCAATGCCACCTCTGCCAACAGCAGTGAACCAACTCATCTAAGAGCAACAGTGAGTTGTGTATTCAGTATCTCAAAATGTATTAAAATAAAGATAATTACACAGCTGGAATATCTATACAGCTTTCTATTTGTATCATGCTTTATAACTGGTGAGCTTGTTGAGATCAGGGATACATGCATGAATGTGCTCATTTATGCAAGTCTCCAATTGGGCAATCATATGTCTGCAACACAATTTACAAAATATTGCAGCTACAGTTAGGTCAGGAGCTTCAGTTCTCATGAACAAGGTTTTTCGGCCTGCAGACACTCCACACACAGGATTCTGAAATGTGCCAGGAGGTTTGGTTTGAACTTAAGTCACAAAAATCACATCTTGCCCCCCATTCTGATGTTTGATGTGAACATTGTTGAAGCTCTTGACCTGCGTCTGCTTGACTTGTCAGTGCACTATAAAAGTCATACCATTGTCAGTGTGTGGAAGCATTGATCAGCTGTTTAGTGTGGCTTGCTTCCTGGTAAACTACCAAAATGGACCACTGGTGAAAGCTTGGGCAGGCAAACAATTCTAACTAATTATTGTATAGGAAGTTACAACCTATATAATTGCTCTTTCAGACCATAGTGGTCCATAGTTACCACTACTTGTTAGAAGTGGTGACACTGTTACTGTTACATTTCTGTTATGTTTTGTTTGTTATGAGATGAATGTAAATAAATTAAGGTATCACTTTACTTGGATTGTCCATTGTAGCTGCTGACCTGACATTCAATTGAATATGCATTAAATGCAACTGAACTCTAAGTTGAATGTAAATGGATGTCTGTGGGATGTAACCATACACCTAGCCCTACCATTAGGTTTTAGGGTTGATTCAGTACATCACTGGTCACTGGAAATATGGCCCTTAAGTAGATACAAAAGACACCATGTGACCTCTTTGTCACAATAAGACTGATCTTTAATAATCGTATGACTGATGTTGTCCTTTAAGGGGAAAATAGTCTGGGCTCTATGTAATGATCTATGTAGTGTTTTAATAATTAGGGTTTAATACGTTTTGGGTTGATTATAAGAACTCAGCAATGAGCAATGAGGCTTGCTTTTCTCAAGTGAAATTGGGCTGTATCTTATTCAATCGTTGAGGCCCACCTTTATGGAGGACTGTTTTTGCCACTTAAAGAAAAAAATCCATACAGACTTACTTTCTCATAATTATGACTCAGTATATGGCCTTTTTTCTTTAAGTGGTAGAAATGGGCTTACATACATTTTAGTAAGCCCTTTTCATGATGGGAAGCAACTTGCAGACCTGCGCCATCTGCTGGTTACATGCAAAACTATTTGGATAAGCATTTGTTTCACTATGGGGACAAATTATAATGTGATTTAATAACGGATTTTAAATAATTTACGGTTAAAGTTTTAAAAACACGAGTCATTTTGTGAACCTATAGCGACACAGCCGCCACAAACATAACATAGCAGCAGTATATTTGGCTGAGCCGTATTACAGTTTGGTTAAAACTACATTTCTGAACTACAAATCCCACAGCTCAGTGCCGGCGCCGCCTCGGCCGTGTAAGAGTGACGTCATCCGCGCGACGGAATTTGTAGTCTGTTTTGAGGAAACACTCGTCAGACTATGACTTTACATAACTTTGTTATTTTTTATGTCATTTTGATGATTAAAACGGTGTTACTGATTATGAGGAGACATGGATGTTGTCAACATGCATCACAACCAATTCATTATATATATTTGTAAAACGCGGTCTGACCACTTTTCTTCTCCACTATCGCAGAACTTATTAAAGCATTATAAGTAAAACATGTTTGTTGTTTGTAAAGAAAACGCCAAGTATAACGTTAAATAAGCGACAAGTCAGTGTAAACAAGAAACCTGTCGGAACCGACGAGCGCACTTGTGGAAACAGGACGGAGTTTATAGACGGACAGACGCATGCGCAGTACTAACTGATTAAAAAAAAAAAAAAAAACCCCGCATGCGCAGGTGGGAGGTAGGAATGATCTCGTAAATAAATTACGTTTTGGAAAAAAAAGAGGCAAATTATCTAATATTGTCTTTGGATTTGGTGAGGACAGGGCTACCAGGTGCTTTAATTGCTGAAGTCTGACAGAATGTCCCAGGATGTAGTTTAAGCTCCTTAGCCAGGTAACAGAGGAACAGTGAGAGAACATTTGGGTCCCGTGTGCTCGTTTGGTTGGCTGGCTAAAGTTTAAAACATGAGGTGCTGGCCTCTGAAACCCCACGTTTCTGACTGAAATACTAGAGGAAGGTGGATGCCAACTTTACTCAAGAGCCGAAACGCAACTCCACGTGAAGTTAGCTGCGAGTTGGAGGTGAATTTCTCTCTGAGGCGACCTGAAGAAGGATAGGTTTGTAAGGATGCACTTCTCTTTCTTGTTGTTTGTTATGCTGTGTCACATGTACGCGCTGTAGTAAGCTGGGGTCAGTTAGCGGGTAAATGCGAGTGTTTGGCTGGTAAGAAAAGTAAACTAGGTACATATAAATCACCCCGGCTAAAATATTTGTCCAAAAATGCAAGTCTTTTGGTGTAAGTAAATAAAACCATGTGGCGAGCCGTCCGTCTGATGTTCCGCCTGGGTTTCAGAGACCGCCCATGGACCGCTGCCGTTTACCGCCCCACACTTCAGCCACTGACACTTTACAAGCTCAGTCGTTTTCAGCAGTGGCAGGCTGGCTGTGGGGTGTGAATAATGCACACAGCGGTTTATGTACCCTGATGTTAGTTATGTTGGGGTTTATGCAGCATCACCCGAGCACTGTAATCCACTCTGTGAAATAAGAGATTTAGTTTTGCAGCTCATTCCAGGTGCACTGCCCTTTAAGCTCCTGTAAAACAGTTTACCTCGAGTCAGATAACCCCCAACAGAGGGTACTTCTCATGGCAGGGTTCATTTTTGGAAATTCCTGGCAGAAGTTCCGGCAGCTACTCCATTAGGAACACCGCCTTGTATCTACACTCATTTTCCTTTTCAGCAGCTACAATTACAAACTGTATTCCCATCTTTCTTCATTGCATACTTGGGTAATCCCCTTTGGTGGTCAGGACCACCACAGAGCAGGTAATATGTGGGTGGTGGTTCATTCTCAGGACCACTGTGACACTGACATGGTGGTGGTGTGAGTGGATCAGACACAGCAGTGCTGCTGGAGTGTGTAAACACAGTCAACTCACTGTCTGCTAGTTTTGGTCAGTGGACGATCCTCAGTCCAGCAGTGATCCACTCACACCAGCACAACACACACTAACACCACCACCACCACGTCAGTATCACTGCAGTGCTGAGAATGATCCACCACCCACTTAATACCTGCTCTGTGGGGGTCCTGATCATTGAAGAACTCAGTGCTTCTGTATGGTATGTGGAGCTGATAAAATGCACAAAAGCTAAACTTCATGGCTGTTTTGGGAATTGGGAAGCATTGCGATGTTTCAGATCAGTATTGCACCTGCAATTTAAAATCCAAGTCTGTTATTTGGTCAGTAAGACAAGAGCATCCCCTTTTTCCCAGTTAGCTGCTGTTGTGATGTCACGGCATAGTTGTCTGGCTGCCTCTGATTGGTCTAACTCATCTACAGGCAGTTTACAAGCTGGTATTGTGTTATCGGTGCCCATGTAAGACACCGTGTTGATTTAAAATGGCAGCTCTTGCGATTTAATACACCAATTTCTGATTTCAAAATTAACCCGATTAACCGTCCACCCCAGCTGCTTCTCATCATCACCACTGTAAAGAAGAACCTATGTTTCTCTGCCATGAATCGTTTCCTATAGAACCACTGACTTATGGTGAACGTAAAACTGGTGGGGTTGCTCTTTAAACCTGTTCACCGTTTCTGTATGATGTTTCACAGCTGCGCCGCATGAGCGAGGTTGCCATGGAAGTGGCGTTTAAGAGGACAGTGAGGAAGGAGGCTGATGCTGAACTGGAACTGCAGCAAGTTGTTAACAGCATTACACAACGGAAACAAGTAAGTTGACTTGTCTCAGTGGACTCTAAACAAATCAACAGAAAAGTGGGAGCTTGGAGGAACGTCATTCAGGGTTGATGTGAAATGGCTTATTGTTGGGAAGTGTAGAGTCTCTGATTTCTTAATGGAGGTCGTGGTAGGAACCAGGATACTCCATATCTATAACACAAATGTAATACGGATGTTTGGTGATATTGATACATATCAGTATTGGCAGATATTTCCTATAACAGAAGTAGTGGTGTTGGACAGTGAACACTTAACCTGTATTTGATAACAGATATATTGTGTGGTTGGTGTGGCGCATGGGATAACACCACTTGTCATTGAGCTACCACACTGTGTGAGAGATTGGGTTTCGATTCTTGGTCTGGGTGACCACACTGTGCTACACTAATAAGAGTCTTTGGACAAGTCTCCTCCAACACTACATAGGCCTACCTGTAATATTATTAACCTTGTAGGTCGCTCTGGATAAGAGCGTCAGCTAAATGCTATAATTGTACATGTAAATATATCGCCCCCTGGAATAGAAATGTTTTTGGGGAGGCTGGGGTACTGCATTATGATGCTTTTGTCAGTAAAGTAAGTGTTAGCCTTCTCTGTAGCGCTGTTGTAGGTGGATATAGCCCTAACATCTACATTTGATATGTGTTTATATAGATTGTTTTATACTTCAATATGACCTATTTTCTGAAGATGTGCCTGTGCGTGTCTGCCTGTGCGTGTCTGCCTGTGCGTGTCTGCCTGTGCGTGTCTGCCTGTGCGTGTCTGCCTGTGCGTGTCTGCCTGTCTGTGCGTGTCTGCCTGTCTGTGCGTGTCTGCCTGTCTGTGCGTGTCTGCCTGTCTGTGCGTGTCTGCCTGTCTGTGCGTGTCTGCCTGTGCGTGTCTGCCTGTCTGCCTGTGCGTGTCTGCCTGTCTGTCTGTGTGTGTGTGTGTGTGTGTGTGTGTGTCTGCCTGTCTGCCTGTGTGTCTGCCTGTCGGTCGGTCGGTCTGCCTGTCTGCCTGCCTGTCTGTCTGCCTGCCTGTCTGTCTGCCTGTCTGCCTGTCTGCCTGCCTGCCTGTCTGCCTGCCTGCCTGCGTGTGTCTGCCTGCCTGCGTGCGTGCGTGTGTGTGTGTGTCTGCCTGCGTGCGTGCGTGTGTGTGTGTCTGCCTGCCTGCGTGCGTGTGTCTGCCTGCCTGCGTGCGTGTGTCTGCCTGCCTGCCTGCGTGTGTGTGTCTGCCTGCCTGCCTGCGTGTGTGTGTCTGCCTGCCTGCGTGTGTCTGCCTGCCTGCGTGTGTCTGCCTGCCTGCGTGTTTCGAATAAATCATCAGATGATGCCATTTCAGCTAAATGTTATGGAAATAATTACATATAACAATTTTTTTTTGCTTCCTATCTGATAACCCATAGCAGCTGACAGATGGCAGACATGGCTTGAGCTCAAATAAAGCATATGGCCATAGGATTGTGGAAACTGCCAGCTGTGGAAAATAACAGTAGTCAGATAATTATGTAATTGTTGTGACAGGCATAATGCAGTATTAACATCTAAAGTCAGATCAGTGCCATATTTAAATACCTATGTTTGTTAAAGAAACGCATTTCAGCAGGGTTGGGAGGCTTACTTCAGGGTGTTTCATTACACATTCCTGATTATCTGTTAACAATGTAACTGTAACCTAGTACAAATGATTAATAAATTAAAAAAAACAAAAAACATCTGATTACTTTCTGTCTTTAACTCAAGCCACGGCAAACGTGAATTCTGCCCTGCTGTATGAAACATAATGATAGTTGATAGTTGTCTGCGCTGTGAAGCAGCTCATATAGTGCCTCAGCTAAACAGCCATGGTGCTCGCATTTAGCGAAATGCACAAATTTGAATGGAGCAATACAGGGAAATATTTCTAATATAAAGATAGCATGTTTGCAAACTGAGTTACTCATTACTCTATTAGCTATAGGCTATTCTCAGATCGCTGACTGGATAATTATTTCCTCTTTTAAGAGGCTGTACGTCTTTGTCGCCTCTGAACTTTACTGATATCATCATTTTGCTTCCATCATCCCAAAGCTTGTGAAGTAAAATGAAACTAGAGGATCGTAGATGGTCTTTAGTGTCTCATTCATGTTTATCTCGGGGCCCCTATTTTATCGTATGTCTTGCGTTTGTTTATTTAGTGTTTAGTGTTTATTACATTCGATACACTCCTGTTTTAGTTGTAATCTGTTTGTTGTTAAATGTTTATTTGCTGCACATTTGGTCAGAGAGTAACGCAGGTTCAATCCTCTGTATGTCTTGTACATACTGAAGTATTGACAATAAAAGACTTGACTTGACCTGACTATATGATACTTTGCCCTTGTGTCACATTTTGGATCTGTGGTTAATGTTAACTCACTCAAGCATTAAATATTACCATGTTAATGTTGCAAAAGTTTGATTTATGTCCAGTCAAGTATAGATTTTTATAGAGCTTCAGGTTCTATATAATGGACCTTATGGTCAAATCAGTTGCTGTAGATCCAGGCGATATGCAAAACTGGGGTAAATGCATGATTCACTGCTGATTTTAATTTCTGAAAAATAAATCTATCAGGTTTGGTGTGCCTATAATCTGGAAAACATAAAGATGTCTGTGTATGCGTTCCTTTACTACCCAGCCCTTCATTCTAATTGTACATAAACATTTGTGTCTTCATATTAAGCACATCTTGAATCTTTTTGGTCATGGGACTAAGACTAGGACAAGTAGTCTAGCTTTAACTACACTCATCCAGCTCTGGAAATAAATAAGAGCCTACTCCAGTTTCTTCTTAAATCAGCATCTCCACATGTACAGCAGGTTCTTAGTGAGGAACAGAAGGTTGGGTTCTAGCTTTACTGGCAGATATAGTGAGCGTCTGGTTCATCAGAACAAGGTCAAGCAGCAAACACACAGGACAACACAGCTACAGACTGGCAGAGGGCCAAACCCACTCTCTACTGACCGTGATGAGCGCCACCTCATTCCAATGTCACTTTACCACCGTAAGATGACCTCAAGTGACCTACAGAGAGACTGGCGAGCGGTGGCTGGGATAAAACGCACAGCGAGCATGATTCTAAAAACAAGCTTTTGGAGGTCATTAGTGATTTCTAAATAAACAGATCTAATACAATATCTGATCTGGAGTTTGGGAGACATGCTTCCAGTAGTGTAGAGAATAAAACACAACTGAGGAATTTTGGTCAAACACAAACCCAAAAACTCTACAACTTGAGAAACTTATGATTTTGAAGTGGTCTCTTAAATTTCTCTAGAGCTGTATAATAATTTGTTTGCAAAAAATGATGTTAAATAATTAGGGTATATTAGATATCATTTTATAACTCCCAAAAAAGATTATTCAAATTAATGTATTAAGATAATCCCACAGTGGGGAAATTTGTAACAAAACATTTTAAACTAGTTGTTAAATAAAATACCAGAAACTATAAAATAGAATGATTTGAGATGTTTACATTTGCTAAGAAACTGCTATTTATGATCTGTGTTGGTTCTTTTGTCTTAGGGCACCTGTATTGTTCCAAAGCATTACAACCTTCCAGAAGATTCCAGTGAGGAGGAGGATTTCATCCCAGGACATGCTCTTCAGGACGGCTGTGGAGATTGTGTGTGCTGTGTGTGTGGCGAAACCTTCGCATTCCTCAACAACCTCATCGAGCACTTCAATGTGCACAAAGACGAGGTGCGCTGCCACCTGTGTCAGGTGACGTTCACTCGTGTGATCTCACTAGCCTTGCACCTGGAAAATGCCCATCCTAAGTACCACCTCTACTGTAACAGCTGCAAAATCAGATTTCGGAACACGTGGCATATGAACCAACACATGGAAAAACATCTTGAAGTCTTTAGAAACTGCAAGGTTGAAGAGTCTGATGAGGCAATTTCGCCATCTTGCGTAGTTAAAGAGAAACCTGTGGATGAGGATGTGGAGGAGGTTGTCATTGAAAATGAGGAGGTGGAAACAAAGTACCTGAAGGAGGAGGAGGAAGAGAAGGAGATTGTGTTGGGAATGATGCCGGAGACGAAGGAAGAAGACCCTGAGGATAACCTTTGGGAGTGTGCGCCCATTGAAGAGGATATAAAGGAAGAAGATGAAGGAAACGTTGAGATCAAGGAGGAAAGTGACGATTCAGTGTACTCCCCTGGGAATGAGCTGAACTCTGATACAGATACAGGGGACTGCAACAATGATGCCTCAGCCAATGGTTTCCCCAGACTACTTCGCAAATCGAAGGGTTTAAGGACCAGGAGCTTCGAACAGAGGGACATTTGCACAAACAGTAAGGAGAAGCCGGTCAGGTCTGTTAAAGACACTGCCTCAAGAAAGATGCAGGAGAGGAATAAATCCAGCGTCGCAGGGATCACAGAGGAGGATCACGTAGGGTATACAGTCTTCAGGGATCACAGTTACAGCCGCACACAAAGCCTGGAAAATCCCAGTGACTCAGATCAAGCACCTGCACACAACACTCGCAGCTCCACTAGGTTATCTACAGACTGCGTTAAATACAATAACAGTGCATCTTTCCATGCCTGTAATAGTAAAGCTGACACTACAGACGCTAAGGGTGACCACCAGGATAAGGTTGAGGTTGTGGTACTTCGTACAATGCCACGGAGAAAGAACATAACTCATAAAGGCAGAGTCATATTGCAGGCAGCGTATGAAAAGGTGATCAAAATCCCAAAGCTGGGAAACAAGCCCAGTAGGACAGAACAAGAACCCACTCACATGTCCTCACTTTCTTCCTCTACATCAGCTGGGTCAGAGCCAGCGCAGTTGCAGGTTGACATCAAGGTGGAGGATGAGAGCGAGGATAACCTTTGGGAGTGTGCGCCCATTGAAGAGGATATGATCAAGGAAGAAGATGACGAGGAAAATATTGAGATCAAGGAGGAAAGTGATTCTTCACTCTTGGACGATTCAGTATACTCCCCCGGGAAGGATGTGAGCTCAAGTTTAGACACAGATGGTGCCTCCTCCATGTTCTCGGACTGCAACAGTCATGCCCCAGCCAATAGTTTTCCAAGATTACTTCGCAAACCTAGAGGGTTAAGAACCAGGAGCATCCCACAGCGACGAACTTGTACAAACACTATTGAGAAGCCAGCTAGTTCCGGAGCAGGTCCTCAACTCCGATCATCTAACGAGAAGCCACTCAGTTCTAGAAAATGTAGTACAGCTTCTGAACCCAACACATCTGTTCAGAAGCCACCCGGTTCTTTTAACATCAAGGCAAGTCCTGAGCACAGCACTTCTATTGAGAAAGCACTCAGTTTGGTAAAAACCAATACATGTTCCAAACCCAACTCCGTTAAAGACTCTCAGATTTGCAGTTCTTGTGGCCTTAGCAAGGTTGCTATCCTGGAGAAGCCCATGGAGCGGTGCAAGTGCATGCATCTGTTTGCATGTTACATGTGTGGTGCATCATTTGAGAGCAATCAGTTACTGCTGAAACATCAGGTGGAGAACCACCCCCTAACCAAATACATCTGCTCAACCTGCCTCCTAGTGTTTCCCAACCAGACCTCTTTCACGAAGCATTCTTGTTGTACAAAGGCGCCCAGCAGCCAGGTAGTAATTCCTGCCAAAATGGCCAACCCTGCAAAAAGTCCCTCTACGATGATTCTAAAACTTGTGCCTTCACCTGCTGCTGACGTGGCTTCTAAGCAACCCCTCAACAATGGTGGTAGTGCGGCAGTTTCCAACCTAAATGCCATCTACTCCAACAACCTTTTAAACATCGTTGATACATCTCACAAACTCGGCACCTTGTCTAATTCCACAATACCAGTGTTGCCCTACAATCTATCCTCTAACCAAACAACCCAGTTGCAAGTGAGTCCCAGTGTGACGTTAAATAGTGACCAGAAAGCAAAAAGTTTAGTCTTAAAAAAGCAGGACCCGGTGACTTCTGTATCTACGGCTACTAAGGCAAAGACTGGACAGATGCAGGTGTTGGTCCCGGCTTCCTCTCCAGCCAGCATGAAGCCAGCAAAAGTTGTTTTGCAAGGTGTTGTCCTGCCTCAGCAGCGCCCGGTTCAAGCCACCAATCCTGTTCGTGTACCTCTCATGGCTCCAGCATCGAATCAGTCCAGGGCGGCCCTCCGGATCCCCACGTATCCCACAGCGTCCACAAAAGTTACAGTATCATTCTCACCTACGCCAGTCCAGTTTTCTAAGCCCACACTTGTTACAGCCAACAGTATGAAGACACTACCTTCTACCAGCCGGGGGCTTCCAGGAAATTTCAGATCAATCCCAGTCCCTTTACCACGTGTTCCTGTTCCTGTCTCCAGTGCAGCATCTGCTCCAGCACATGCAGGAGCCCGTGTTCAGTCCAGCGTTATGCTTGATGGTTTAAGCAGCCCCTCCTCCCCAGTTCAAGTCCCCTTGAATTCCGAAAGCTCCCTGAAGGTAGTTGCCATGTTTGTTAATCAAAGTCAGGACTTGGCCCTTCAAAAGCGTCTGCGGCAGAGGTGGCGCTCCAAGAGCATCTTCCCGTGCCGTCACTGTGGTGTCGTTGCCCGGCAGCCAGCACTGGGCATCAGACACCGCTACCGGCACCGCGGACCACGCTTGCATAGGTGCCAGTGTGGAAGGACTTTCCAGCGGCTGCTCTATTTGCTACGGCATCAGGTGCAGCATGCTGAAGCCTTGCGGTATGTGTGCGCAGCTTGCGGACAGACGTTTCAAGGGACTCATCATTTGGCCTGCCACAAGCGGAAGGTGGTCCTTAAGGTTAGGCCATCAAATACGAGGAAGAGAATCAGACGAGTATGCAGAAATCTGTTCCACTGTGACTGCGGACAGGCGTTTACGAGATCTTCTGCCTTTTTGTGGCATAAGCTTAAAAACCCCAAATCCTGCTGACGTCTACTAAAGGTTGCTGATTCAGTCAGTGATATTCAGAGATCTTTAGATAGGACAGGTAGTGAGGTAGTGAAAGACTTGCTTAGCATTGCAACAGGTTTTTCTCTGTTGGATTAAGACGCTAACTGGATTTGTTTTCCTGGGATTAAAAGCTCTGTGCTATACACACACAGGTCTGTATGATTGTATTGGTGGTGGGTCTGATTCATGTGTTGCTATGATTAAAATATTTTTTCTTTTTTTTTTTATTGGACTAGTGCGTCTTAGGTGGTACATGCTGGGAATTTGCACTACTACTACTACTACACAGCGGGTAGTATCTGGGTCTTGCGGTGACACTACCATATTAGCACCTTGGTTGAGTACCCATATCTGTTTAACATCACCCAACAGAACCACAACATAGACACGTTGGTTTTCTCTTGACTTTGAAGTCTCACCCCTTCTAACAGTAAACAAAAGCAGTAGTGACAGTTGAGAAGCCTTTTATCTTTCACTTGCTGTTTGGTTTTAGGTGAAGAGTCACAGACCTATCAGGCAGGGTGACCAAATTCAGTGTGGTTCCTCAGGTATCGTAGAAAAGACAAAAAAACCTGTGTTCTCAGAGTTGCCTGGACCAAAAACACACAGCGTTCATAAAGTTAAGGTGTATTTGAACCAGACAGTGTGGTATGGAGAAGTTACAAATCTCATATCAGCTATCTTGATGCCATTTTCACTAAACGGTAGATGGTGCTGTACTTGAGTACACGTGCTGAATTTTGTTAAGGTTCTTGTTATTCAGTTGGAAAATATGGGTGGAGCTAGTGCTGGTACAAACCACTGATTGGTCAAATGCAGTTATCATGTTTAGTCATTGGAGTCATGTGACTTATGGGGAAAAAAGAAAGCGAAAAAATCTTCTGTAACTCCGTAAGAAATCCAAAGGCAGAGTAAATGGCAAATCAGAACTTGATGCTCCTCCATGGTTGCTATTGTTTGGTTCTGTTATCCAGTGGAAAATGGACAGAGGTACTCAACCAGGTCTGGCCAATCCAGGCCCAGTTCTGAATTCAGATTAGTAGCTGTAGTAGTGGTCTACTGTACTGCCCAGTGTAAAAGTGGCATTAGACGTACCTGTATATTTGGTCCAACCGTGGATGTAAAGTTGGAGATAGTATCTCTGTTGCTACACAGTTCATTTCAGACTAAACTGTGCTGAGAAACAGATGGACAGCAGCCTGGGATTGTAGAACTACAAAGTGCTCCTATGTAGTATGGGAATGAGTGTATTTCAGGTAGACATGTTCATGGATTCGGAAAACCTGACCAAAAACATTAGTGCAGCCCATTTTACAGATGGCTTCATGCGTAAAATTCTGTTTCATAGGCAAGCTGCCGTGTTGCTGAGGCATAGAGTAGACCAAGAGACATACACAAAGCTGGATTGTACTTAAGTGTTACGGAAAAAACACTTGCATTCTGGAGGCTCCACTTATTTCCCCATCTGAAGGATCTAGGATTTAAAATGAAATACCATCCAGTATGCTCATCAGTTTTGTACTTGCATTAATATCAAAGGTCTCCATTTGTACAGCTTTCACACTCTTGATCATAACCAAACAATTTATTACACTGGAAATAATGTTTACACCTGCTTGTGCCTCAGTAAATATTACACTTGGAGTAGTGCAATTTATATGTTTACCCACTTGAGGGAGTTCTACCCAAACAAGAACAGTTCGCTTCTACCACAGAGAACGCTGCCTCGGTTTTAATGTATACTGAAACAGGATTTGGCAGTTAAGGGCTTTTTTCCGTTACACCACCAACCTTGAGACATTAAGACGTGAGGTTTTTACTGCATAATTAATTTTTTTAAAACACTTATTTGCCTATAACAGCATTTGCTTGACACTACATTCATTCTCATTGAACCTTAAATTCGGTTATCATTAAGCTGCTCTGGTGAATGCTGTTCTGTTTGCACCTGACAATTAATTGCACTCAAATAAACTGCCTTCTGAGTAAAATGCATCACTTGGGTCCATTTCGAACGGCAACGCAAGGTAGATGGGTTACTGAGCTAGGGGGAAATGGGACACAGTAAGAATATTTCTAATTTAGCTATCTAAGTGGACAAGACAAATAAAACTGGATGCTTATTGGACTAAACTGCTAAACATCAACTTTGGCACATGCGAAACGATGTTTGTTATTTTTAAAGATTGGTTTGGTATCTGGGACGGGATGTAAAGTGTGTCAATCTGTAATGTGAAATGGACAAATGCGTGAAAAGAGAATGCTTTGGCAATTTGGGAAGTTTTTTTGATGGAGCCGAAGAAGAACTGAGATATATGTAGAACAGTCATCGCAGCCCAGACCCTATTAGTTATGTAAGGATGGATGGAAGCCGAAAGTTTCAGTTCACAGTTGTGTTTTTGCTACGGGTGATGCTGCATGAACTGAGTATCTTGCTGGTTCCTTAAAAGAGAAACTTAGAGTAGACCTTAAGGGAGATCTTCAGTGGTCAGAGTATGGTTGCTGACCACTGCTGTAGAGCGAACACTGCCATAAAACTGAAACCAAATAAATAAAATAATCATCATGTGGGAAAGAACACTTGGGCTTAGGATCTGTGCATCTTCATGGACATGCTTCATTCACCCAGACGCTCCGAGGTCTTCACTACTACTCTGGCAATCCCTGTTTGGAGCAGTCAGGAAATATCATGATGTTAGTGTGCAGGCCCGCTGTGGTTAAGACGTTTTGACATCCGTTACAGAGAAAGGTACGAACGTTTGAAGTATAGATGCTGAGAAATCACATTAGTCGCAGCAGCGAAGGCAACACAGGCATGTTAAAGGACGATAGTTATTTATACCCACATTAACACACATCAGCCTGGGTCAATCGCATCACCATTAAAATGGCCAGGTTCGTGTTAAGTCATGGACTGGCTAGACAGCATTCAAAATAGCGCCCCGGAGATTGGCACACGGAGATGAGCAATACTGGAACTCGCATCCTAACAGTGTCATCGTCCTCATTTCCACCAGGAGGATTTCATACCTTCAAAGCGACTCGACACCGAAGCTGTTCTTCCTGTTTCAGTGTCGCAGATGAGAGATAAACATAAATATTGTCATAAATACATTTGATTTGTCCTTCTCCTACTCTCCCCTACCCCAGGGTGGTAT
>JAMWET010003143.1:0-20000 GCA_024036415.1 Prochilodus magdalenae
TATGTAACAATGATGATAATCTACTGAAGAATTTTCCATGAGCAAAATGATTTGTGGGGAAATGAATCATTTTCTAAATAACTGTGATTAAACTTTATGATGAGATCTGACATTTTGCCATGCACCGAATAATTTCCTAATGAATTCAGTTCTAACTGAATCAATATGAAATATCAAACGTGAGTATTTCCCTACAGAGCTGAATTCCAATCAAACCTAATCACTGTGAAACTAGAGATTATGAATCAAATCATTTCCTAAACTAATTCATAAACAAACTGAATCATGATGAAAATTAAAATTCCATTGCTAACTTGAAAGCGTTCCCTAAAATCAGAATCATCATTTTAGTGAGATCTCAGGATGATTCTGAACTGTGATTGAACTGAGTCATTATTTAATAATAGATATAATGATGTACTGAGATTTGAGATTCAGCTGATTCCTAATGAATCATAACTGAACTGAATCATTATGAAGTGTGAGTCTTTGGACTGAATCACTTGTTAAAGAATCGAGATCAAAGATTTCCAGTGTGTGTGTAACATACCAGGTTTATGCCACACATGGGAACCCCCAGAGCCCTTCATACACTCCACTAGTGGGGCCACACGCTGGTCCCCACCAACTTTACACCATCATTAAACTTTAAGGTGAAGTGTGTGTCGAGGGGACATCGGGCCAAGGATAAGCAAGTGAAGTGGTGCTGCATGCGGTGTGAATCTGAAGCTGGACAGCGTGGACAGGCTAGCGCAGAGCTAAAGAACGGGCATGTTTAGGTGGTCCATCTGCTTCTGTAACAGCGACGGCAAAATCAATTTCAAGCCCCCTGTTCCCGCATCACTCTCCCAGCGGCCGAGCCGTGGGGCACGTCAGCACGGCGCGCCCGCGCTCTGAGCGACGCGCCCAGACTGCTTTCTTACGCTGTCTAGGACATTGAGGAAGTGAATTAGACGCTTTGTAAATATTAGAGGCAGCCTTGACCTTTATGGGTGATTGATGCCAACATGGTCAGTCAATGTGCCGGATTGTACTGGACTGTGTTCAGCAGAGTCCAGAGTGTTAAACTGTATGTGGGCTCGGAGTCTCCCATCAGCACAGCCCACTCGTAGTAGACGCTAATTACAGCGTGTATACGGCAGATTAAAGAAGTTTGTAATACTAATCATTTCTTATGCTCGGGGAGGGAAAAAGTAAACTTGCGCAGCTAGAGAGCGACTTTAAGGCAACCGTGGTAGTTGCTTAGCAACCTGTAATAAAAGTAATGATGGAAATATGGTTAATAAAACATACAGATAAAACATTACAATATTAAGGAGTGTTTATTAAGAGGGTTTATTAACTAATATCTCCTATTCTAGTGTATAGGAGTGTTTATTGGGGGTGTTTATAAACGAATATCTCCTATTCTAGTGTATCGAGGTGTTTGCTGATGCTGCTTATAAACTAATATCTCTTATTCTCACATATAGCATCCTTTATTGAGGTTGTTATTTAACTAATATCTCCTATTCTAGTGTATAGGAGTGTTTTTTAAGGCTGCTTATAGACTAATATCTCCTATTCTAGTGTACAGTGGGGTGTGAAAGTTTGGGCAGCGTTGTTAATTTTCCTGATTTACCTTTATAAAGTATTGATTGTTTGGATAAAAAATTGTGTTAAATATATCATATAGGGGACAAACACAGTGATATTTGAGAAGTGAAATGAAGTTTATATGATTTACAGAAAGTGTGCAATAATTGTCCAAACAAAAGTAGGCAGGTGCATAAATTTGGGCACCAAAAAAAAAAAACCTTTACTAGATCCTCCTTTCACAGAAATAACAGCCTCTAAACGCTTCCTATAGCTTCTAATGAGAGTCTGGATTGCGGCTGTAGGTATTTTAGACCATTCTTCTTTACAAAACATCTCTAGTTCATTCAGGTTTGATGGTTTCCGAGCATGGACAGCTCTCTTTAAGTGACACCACAGATTTTCAATAATATTCAGGTCTGGGGACTGAGATGACCATTCCAGAACTGTGTACTTGTTCCTCTGCATGAATGCATTAGTAGATTTTGAGCAGTGTTTAGGGTCGTTGTCTTGTTGGAAGATCCAGCCCTGGCGCAGCTTCAGCTTTGTCACTGATTCCTGGACATTGGTCTCCAGAATCTGCTGATATTGATCGGAATCCATGCGTCCCTCAACTTTAACAAGATTCCCAGTCCCTGTACTGGCCACACAGCCCCACAGCATGATGGAACCACCACCAAATTGTACTGTAGGTAGCAGGTGTTTTTCTTGGAGTGCTGTGTTCTTTTTCCTCCATGCATAACGGCCCTTGTTATGCCCAAATAACACAGCACCTTATTCCAAAATGAAGCTGGCTTGTCCAAATGTGCTTTAGCATACCTTAAGCGGCTCTGTGTGATGTGGGCGGAGAAAAGGCTTCCTCTGCATCACTCTCCCATACAGCATCTCAGCACAGTGACTCCATCAGCAGCAAGATCATGTTGTAGGTCTTTGGTGCTGGTCTGGGGGTTGACTCTGACTGTTCTCAACATCCTTCGCTTCTGTTTATTGGAGATTTTTCTTGGTCTGCCACTTCGAGCCTTGACTTGAACTGTGCCTGTGGTCTTCCATTTTCTCACAATGTTTCTCACAGTGGAGACTGAAAGCTGAAATCTCTGAGATAGCTTTCTGTCTCCTTCCCCTAAACCATGACGATGAACAATCTTTGTTTACAGGTCATTTGAAAGTTGTTTTGAGACTCCCATGCTGCGACTCTTCAGAGAAGATGCAAAGAGGAAAAAAACGTACAATTGCCCCCCTTAAATACCCTTTCTCATAATTGGAGTCACCTGTGTATGGAGGTCAAGGGTCACTGAACTTACCAAACCAAATCTGAGTTCCAGTAATTAGTTCTAAAGGTTTTGAAATCAATAAAATGACAACAGTGCCCAAATTTATGCACCTGCCTACTTTTGTTTAACCAGTTATTGCACACTTTCTGTAAATCATATAAACTTCATTTCACTTCTCAAATATCACTGTGTTTGTCCCCTATATGATATATTTAACGCAATTTTTATATCCAAACAATCAATGCTTTATAAAGGTAAATCAGGAAAATTAACAACGCTGCCCAAACTTTCACACCCCACTGTATAGGAGTGTTTATTGAGGCTGTTTAGGGACTAATATCTCCTATTCTAGTGTATAGGGGTGTATATAGAAGCTGTGTATAGACTAATATCTGTAATTCTAGTGTATTGAGGTGTTTGCTAATACTGCTTATAGACTAATATCTCCTATTCTAGTGTGTAGGAGTGTTTATTGAGGGTGTTTCTGGGCTAATATCTCCTATTCTAGTGTATAGGAGTGTTTATTCAGGGTTTTTATGGGCTAATATCTCCTATTCTAGTGTATAGGAGTGTTTATTCAGGAGTTTTTATGGGCTAATATCTCCTATTCTAGTGTATAGGAGTGTTTATTCAGGGTTTTTATGGGCTAATATCTCCTATTCTAGTGTATAGGAGTGTTTATTCAGGGTTTTTATGGGCTAATATCTCCTATTCTAGTGCATAGGAGTGTTTATTCAGGGTTTTTATGGGCTAATATCTCCTATTCTAGTGCATAGGAGTGTTTATTCAGGGTTTTTATGGGCTAATATCTCCTCTTCTAGTGCATAGGAGTGTTTATTCAGGGTTTTTATGGGCTAATATCTCCTATTCTAGTGCATAGGAGTGTTTAGTCAGGGTTTTATGGGCTAATTTCTCCTATTCTTGTGAATAGTATTTTTTATTTAGGGTTTTTATGGGCTAATATCTCCTATTCTAGTGCATAGGAGTGTTTATTCAGGGTTTTTATGGGCTAATATCTCCTCTTCTAGTGTATAGGAGTGTTTATTCAGGGTTTTTATGGGCTAATATCTCCTATTCTAGTGCATAGGAGTGTTTATTCAGGGTTTTTATGGGCTAATATCTCCTATTCTAGTGCATAGGAGTGTTTATTTAGGGTTTTTATGGGCTAATATCTCCTATTCTAGTGCATAGGAGTGTTTATTCAGGGTTTTTATGGGCTAATATCTCCTATTCTAGTGCATAGGAGTGTTTATTCAGGGTTTTTATGGGCTAATATCTCCTATTCTAGTGCATAGGAGTGTTTATTCAGGGTTTTTATGGGCTAATATCTCCTATTTCTAGTGCATAGGAGTGTTTATTCAGGGTTTTTATGGGCTATATATCTCTCTTCTAGTGTATAGGAGTGTTTTATTCAGGGTTTTTATGGGCTAATATCTCCTATTCTAGTGCATAGGAGTGTTTATTCAGGGTTTTTATGGGCTAATATCTCCTATTCTAGTGCATAGGAGTGTTTATTTAGGGTTTTTATGGGCTAATATCTCCTATTCTAGTGTGTATGAGTGTTTATTCAGGGTTTTTATGGGCTAATATCTCCTATTCTAGTGTATAGGAGTGTTTACTGATGCTTATAGACTAATATCTCTTATTCTAGTGTGTAGGAGTGTTTATTGAGGGTGTTTATAAACTAATATCTCCTATTCTAGTGTATAGGGGTGTATATTGAAGCTGTGTATAGACTAATATCTGTAATTCTAGTGTATTGAGGTGTTTGCTGATGCTGCTTATAGACTAATATCTCTTATTCTAGTGTGTAGGGGTGTTTATTAATTATATATAGCATCCTTTATTGAGGTTGTTTATAGACTAACAGCTTCTTATCTAGCGTAAAGGAGCCCTAGCAGAGGTCAGTTATGGTCTAATATCCCCTGTTCTGTTTTTATTGAGCGCTGTATCTCGTTAGCTGGGGTTGTTCCGAGCACTAATCCTTCATGTCACTGTCAAAAATGACAACATGATCATGCAAAATGCAAATGAGGCAAAAAGCAGAAAGGGCAGGCTGTTATTTAGGACAGCGAGGGAAAACATAATGGCATAATCAGCACACAATATCAATACGCGCTGCGCTCCCGGTTATGAAAAGGCTAAGATAAAGTAACCTGGGGGAAGGGACAGCGCGGCGGGTCAATATGACCGCTGGCCAGGAGGGCCATTAAAGCCGCTCTAAAAGCTTACCGGGAACCGATACAGCGACAGCAGAGGGACAGCAGCACCCAAATCAGGACAGTCCCACTCAGACACACTGCGGCCGGGTGCCCGGCCCTCCTGAGTGAAGAGTTTATAGTGGATTTTTGATATTAGGTGGTGAATTCTGGTCGTATACGGTTTGGACGTGGTTCTGACGGGTTCCAGTCGGCATCACTGCGCTGACAGTCTCTCCACTACGAAATAATTCACACAGAGCACTTCTTAGAGTGGACCGAGACTCCTAGGGGTTAAAACAGCGAGAAGGTGCAGTCAGTGTCTCCTACTGAAGGTCTCCAAAGCTCCAGGGGAATGAGAGATCAAACCGGCGGTATTCTCTTTCGTTAGCGAGCCGCCTGTGTGTAGCGCCAGGACCATTAGGGCTATAAAACGCCACAGGGCAGCGTATTGGACTCAGAGGTGCTGTTCTACAGCAACTGGAACCGCAATCCATCTCTTTCTGGAAACGAGGCCAGGGTTTCCAAGGACATGCGCACACAGGCGTATACAGAGATACACACGCTGAGCAGTGTCATAAGTTTGGGGACAGTATGGCTCAGTCCCATTGGAACTCTCTTTGACTCGTCGCTTGTGGGAACGAGGGGAGAACTTGTGCGGGACGTGTGGAAGGTGGAGGTCAGTTGGTGGGAATGAAGTTACCATAACCATAACCCGGTCGATAGGATGGTTCTACAGGGTTCTTCAGACACTGCTCAGTGATGAGCAGGTACAGTAGGTGGTTCTAATGACTGGAGTCTGGGCAGTAGCTGATGGGATGATCACTTCATGGTGTGACAGATACACAGGGTCTCTCGCTCTCTCTGGTGCTCTCTCGCTCCTTTCCTCTTTATCTCGTTCCCCCCTCTCTCGCTCACACACTTTCTCACTCTCTTTTGCTCTGTCTCTTACTTTCTTTTTTCTCTCAGACTCCCTAACTTTCTCTCTCGCTCGCTTTCTCAGACTGTCCCTCTCTCACTATTCCTCTCCCTCTCTCTCTCTTTCACTCAGACTCCCTCACTTTCTCTCTCGCTCGCTTTCTCGGACTCTCCCTCTCTCACTATTCCTCTCCCTCTCTCTCTCTCTTACTCAGACTCCCTCACTTTCTCTCTCGCTCGCTTTCTCAGACTCTCCCTCTCTCACTATTCCTCTCCCTCTCTCTCTCTCTTACTCAGACTCCCTCACTTTCTCTCTCACTCGCTTTCTCAGACTCTCCCTCTCTCACTATTCCTCTCCCTCTCTCTCTCTCTCTCTCTCTCTCTCTCTCACTCAGACTCCCTCACTTTTCTCTGAGACTCTCTCTCAGGCTCTCCCTCAGACTCCCTCTGACTCTCTCTCACTCGCTTTCTCAGACTCTCCCTCTCTCTCTTGCTCTCTCACTATTCCTCTCACTCACTTTTCTCTCTCTCTCTCTCTCTCTCTCTCTCTCTCTCTCTCTCAGACTCCCTTACTTTCACTCTGAGACACTCTCTTAGGCTCTCTCTTAGACTCCTTCTGTCTCTCTCTCTGGTCCTTTCTCTCTCTCAGACTCCCTCACTTTCTCTCTGAGAATCAGGCTCTCTCTCAGACTCCTTCTATCTCTTTCTCTCTCTCTTTCTCACTTTGTCTCTCACTTTCTCTCTCTCAGACTCCCTCTCCCTCTCTTGCTCTCTCAGGCTCTCCCTTTCTCCCTCTCCTGCCCCCTCACTTTTACTCTCACCTCTATTTCTCTCACTCTCAGATTGTCTTGCAGTCACTGTCTCCCTCTGAGTCCCCCCCTCCTCTCTCTCTCTCCCTCCCTCCCTTGCTCTGTCTGTCGCCCTATCTCAGAATCTCTCTCTTGCTCCTTTCCTTTCCCTCCTTTCTCTTTCTTATTCTCTCTCTCTCCTTTGCTCGCTCTGTCTCTTGCTCTCTCAGAATCTCTATCTTGCTTTTTCTCTTTCTTATTCTCTTTCTCTCTCACTCTCGCTCTTTCTCCTCTCTCTCTCTCCCTCTCCAAACCTCCTTCCAGCTCCTACCCTCAGCTCTTAGCGCTGGTGTAGTACGTGTTGTAACTACCGACCTGCTCTCTGTCCAGATTGGAATAGATGCTGGATGTGGCGGTACCGGTGAGTCTGGCGCTCTGTGGCCGATCAACTTCATCCCGAGACCTGACTTACAGAGCTCTGCTCTACAACGTCAGGACCGTCTCCCCCGATCCGCCATCATCGCTGTAGCCCTACAGATGTCTCTTCCTTTTTGACCAACGTCAATCGATCACACTTCTCCCCGCGAGCCCCAGCAAAGGCCTTTCCGATATTCCGATGGGCTGCCTGCACGTCAGGGCTGGGCCGTTTGATAACCCGCCTTCATTTCCCTCAACATGCTTCAGTTATCCTTCAAACGCCGCTGACATTTGGTCTGATGAATGTGAGCTGTGAAATGTCACAGCGGAGCGGCAGAACGCCGCACGGTGAATATCAAGCGGAGGAGAGTGGGCTCTGCATCATAATCACACCTCTCTGTGATACGCCCTGAGTGAGTGACAGGACAGTCAGTCGGCCGGAGTTAATACCCTGTATTATAGTCCCACTGCTACCAGTGCGAAAACATCAGGTGAGGACTTACAAGCGGTTGACCCCGGAGACGTCCAGGGCCACACCGCTCTACATTCATCCTACACCACAGAACCACATACAGGAGCCTCAAACGGACCTCAGTAGCTTTACATAATACCAGGTACCAGCTCCACTGACCATACAGGACACTCTGTAGGTGTACAGGTCCAGACTGTAGTCCATCTGTTTCTCTGTGTACTGTATTACCCTGTTCTTCAATGGTCAGGACCCCCACAGGACCCCCACAGAGCAGGTATGATGTGGGTGGTGGATCATTCTCAGCACTGCAGGGACACTGACGTGGTGGTGGTGGTGTGGTCGTGTGTGTGGTGCTGGTGTGAGTGGATCAGACACAGCAGTGCTGCTGGAGTGTTTAGACACTGTGTCCACTCACTGTCCACTCTATTAGACACTCCTACCTTGCTGCTCCACCTTGTAGATGGACAGTCAGAGACGATAGCTCATCTGCTGCTGCACAGTGCAGTGTTGGTCATCCTCTAGTCCTTCATCAGTGGACACAGGAAGCTGCCCACAGGACGCTGCCCATGGGATGCTGCCCACAGGACGCTGTCCCACAGGACGCTGTCCCACAGGACGCTGCCCATGGGATGCTGCCCCACAGGATGCTGCCCACAGTATGCTGCTCTACAGGCTGCTGCCCCACAGGATACTTCCCCAAAGGCTGCTGCCCCACAGGACGCAGCCCACAGGACACTGCCCTCAGGATGCTACCAACAGGACACTGCTCCACAGGACGCTGCCCATGGGATGCTGCCCTACTGGACGCTGCCCCACAGGATACTTCCCCACAAGGCGCTGCCCACAGGATGCTGCCCACAGGACACTGCCCCACAGGACACTTCCCCACAAGGCGCTGCCCACAGGATGCTGCCCACAGGACACTGCCCCACAGGACACTTCCCCACAGGATGCTACCCCACAGGATGCTGCCCACAGGACACTGCCCCACAGGACACTGCCCCACAGGACGCTGCCCACAGGATGCTGCCCACAGGACACTGTTGGCTGTGTAGTTTTGGTTGTTGGACCATTGAAGAACAGGGTAATACAGTATACAGAGAAACAGATGGACTACAGTCTGGACCTGTACACCTACAGAGTGTCCTATATGGTCAGTGGAGCTGATGGAGTGGACAGTGTAGATGTAGATAGGTTAATGCTTTCTGGGCTTGCTAAGGCTGTTACATAAGAAACCTGAACCAATGGTTTCCTCCACCATCCATTTACACACTCACACACACTCACACACACGCACACACACACACATATACACACACACAAACACACACACACACACACATACACACAACCCCACACACACACACACACACACATACACACACATACACATACACACACCCACCCACACACACACACACACACATACACACACACACACACACACACAAACACACGCGCACACACACACTCACACAAACTCACACACACTCACACACACACACACGCACACACATACACACACATACACCCACACACACACACACACACACACACACATACACACACACACACACACACACACACATACACACTCACACACACACACACACACATACACACACATACACCCACACACACACACACACACACACACACACACACATACACACTCACACACACACACACACACATACACACACACACACTCACACACACACACACACACATGCACACACACACACACACACACACACACAGTGACACACACTTATCTCCATGCTGAGAGCATTCTGAATAACACAGATCTGCCTGATCATAAATTTCAGACTGCCACACTTTATCCCGGCTGACACGCTGCGTCCTAATATATGCTAAATCATTACGGCGGCGTCACCCTCCGCATGATAAAACAGGAGATCTGCTGCAGGGCAGATTCATCACCATGTTCCCTTAAACCACCTGCCTACCTGCATAAACCTCCCCGCTCCACGCATCCGGATCATGAGGACGAGCACGCGCCGGCTCATCGCTCCCTGCCGAGCGCTGGAGTGGACAGAGCAAAATCCCTAATAACATACTGGGCTGCTGTCCAGCACACAGATTAGGCCCTAAGCCCCACGGACAACACTGACAAGCCCGTATAGTACAGCACCGCGCCGTGGACTGGGCTAATCTCTCCCTGTGGAGTGGCTCCCGTATCTCTACCAGTTATCTACATCCACTCACTGGCCACTTTATTAGAAACACCTACCGTAAACATCCACTCACTGGCCACTTTATTAGAAACACCCACCTTGTACTTCCACTCACTGGCCACTTTATTAGAAACACCTACCGTATACTTCCACTTACTAGCCACTTTATTAGAAACACCCACTGTGCTTCCACTCACTGGCCACTTTATTAGAAACACCCACCTTGTGCTTCCACTAACTGGCCACTTTATTAGAAACACCCACCTTCTGCTTCCACAAACTGGCCACTTTATTAGAAACACCCACAGTGTGCTTCCACTCACTGGCCACTTTATTAGAAACACCCACCGTGTGCTTCCACTCACTGGCCACTTTATTAGAAACACAGACCTTGTGTTCCTACTGACCCAAGGTTGGTTGATGGCTACCACAGTACACCAGTAAGTTTCACATTAGTCCGCGAATATGACGTAAACGGGGCGGGCCTAATCTGCAAACCTGCCTGACCCAACAACCATGATAGTAGACATTCAGCGAGCGGTGATGCCCTCCGTAAGAGATCCCATTAGTGCAGCAGCATTGGCAGACTACATGCACACCGACCGTTACCACGACTGTCCTTAACACCACGTCACCGTCACCAAATACTGCAGTGGTGTCGTACCAGACTGTCATGGAGTGACTCAGAATGGCAGCGGGTCATCTTCAGTGACGAGTCCCGCTTTAGTCTTGGTGGAGACGCCCAACGAATCCGTGTGTGGACGCACCGTGGTCAGCACCAAGATGAACGGTTTGTTGTCACATGTCCAGAAGGCCTGGTGTCCCTCCACCTCCACCCCTACCGCACCATCTGCAGGAACTGTGTGGAGGATATTCAAGCTGCATGGGATTGATTATCACAGGACTCCATTAGGAACCTCTACAGCTCCATACCGAGACGTCTGGTGTGTTGGGTTAGCAAACACGGCGTCCCGACGCCATACTGAGAGACAGACTTCTGTATGTGTAGCTCAATAAATATTGATCATATCAGTCTAAATTTATCATCAGTTATTGATCCTGGTCACCTTTATCCTCCTTCCCAACAGCACCGCAATCCCGCACCTCCTTCTGGGTGTAGCTCTTGATGCAGTGCAGTGGAGGACTGTATTATTGATTGGTTAGTTCAGACAGTATTCACAGTAGAGCTGAGAGAGGATTTACAGAGAAGCGGAAATAGACACCTCCTTATTAGACCTTTGGACTCAACAGCAGTCGACATCTCTGGGGCTCGAACCTGCAACCTCCTGATGACAGGCCATACGCGCTGTCATCCCCTCTATGACAGAGCCTTCATTAGTTAGGAAGCCTGTTAGCATGCTCATTACTCCTGAGAGTCCTCGGTTATCAAGGGCCCCCCACTGAGCTGCGTGTCTAATGCCTCCTTCTAATGCGGCTCATTCTTCACTCCCCTCTCATTGACAGAGGCGCCGCCGCTCGCACTTCTGGAACCTCGGATATTACTAATGAATTCCTTTGAAAAGGAAATTCCAGTGCTGGGAAAAAGTCCATGGGTGAACAAGAGGACAGCAAACCACACAGAGCCAGATGCATGCTTGAGCGCTAGGTGTCCACAGTATGGGTCCAAATCCATTGCAGCCAATGACTGCTCAAGGACATCATCAATAGCTGGAGTTCTTCGCCAGGCCCCAGAGTTCGTGGGTTTCCTGATTCAGTTTAAGGTCCTGAGCTGATTTGGTGGTGTGTTTTGGATCATTATCCATCCGCACTGTGAAGCACCATCCCACCAGCTGTGCAGAATTTGGATGATTCTGAGCAGAACATGAAGCCCTATCCACTTAAGAGTTAATCTTACCACTTCTATCAGCAGCACAGCATCAGTACATACCAGTGAACCCAGTTCCGCTGGCTGGACATACATGTCTATGCCATATCGCTACCTCCACCATGTTTTACAGATGATGTGGCATGCGTTGTAGGTTCACTGGTGGTTCTAGATAGCAAATAAAAATAAAGAACAGGATCTGAGCTCACCAGGTAAACAAGATCCCTGTGCTACACCTCCACCAGCACCAATAACAGCTGGGACAGGATCGGGCATGTACTGGACAAGTTTCTGGATGTAGGCTACATCAGTGTTCCGACCCTCTCACGAAGAATTGGCCAGTCGGGACAGATTTGGTGGATGCCTTCCCTGGCACAGTTCCGAGGAGAATTCCCTGTAGACTGGGATTTTATCCACTGCTGGTAGACCCGTATGACCGTACGCTTCCATACACCTGCAGATTCAGCTACCTCCTTCACACTATGGTCTTTGGCCACGCCCACATGAAGTCACTCCTTTCAGCCAATCATTAACATCTGCTCTGGAGCGTTTACCACACATGGAACGAGACATTCCCTGCACTGTAGCACCTCTTCCCAATCTATGGATCCCGTCACTCACACCCCGCAGGTATTTATAGACTCGTCATCCTCGAGCAGCGCCATCTGCAGGAGCCTGAAGGTACTACCACCAGCTTGTGTATCCAGCTCTGTGTATGAACAGTTCACTATTGAGGGACATAGTAATGAGCAGCCAGCCTGTTACAACACCATCACGAGATTACACGCAGCGGACAAGCGGCTCTCCACCATCAGATCCCTCTACGTATGAAATTACAGAGCATCAGGAGAATCAGGCCTCACGTGTGTGGTGTTACGGTAACAGCTACTCTCTGTATCTGTCTGATTACAGCCTACAGCCCCGAGCGCTACGCAGCCAGTCCCTTCAGCACAAACAGACAGGAGCCGAGAGTTGAACTGACGCGCCCGTGCTCCCCGTCTGTACATGCTGAGAGACGACCTGAGCTAGACACACTGGGGACGACTGTGATAAGCACAAGGAGTTTCTATTATCCTCCAAGTCCTTTATCACAGAGAGACAGCGTCTGATTAACACCACGGCCGAGCCTCAAACACGGCTTAATGAGTCACATCACAACCTCCAAACACAGACACACCAGCACAGCACACTGTACTTAACACCAGAGAGAGAGAGAGAGAGAGGGGACCCGAGGGGAGAGGAGAGGGAGAGAGAGAGATCGACGATCACTAGACGCGAGGGGAGAGGGAGAGAGAGAGAGCGAGAGAGAGGAGATCGAGGATGTGGAGGAGAGAGAGTGAGAGAGAGAGAGAGAGAGAGAGAGAGAGAGAGAGAGCGAGCGGGAGAGAGGAGGGGGGGAGTGAGAGAGAGAGAGAGAGAGAGAGAGTAGTGGGTGAGGGAGAGAGAGAAAGAGAGAGAGAGAGAGAGGGAGAGTGAGAGAGTGAGAGAGGGAGAGAGGGAGAGAGAGGGAGAGAGAGGGAGAGAGAGGGAGAGGGGGGGAGAGAGGGAGAGGGGGGGGAGAGGGAGAGCGGAAGAGAGAGAGTGAGGGAGAGAGGGAGAGAGAGAGGGAGAGAGAGGGAGAGAGGGAGAGGGGGAGAGTGAGAGAGAGAGAGAGAGAGAGCGAGATTGAGGAGGAGAGAGAGAGACGAGGAGCGAGGGTGAGAGAGAGAGGAGAGAGAGAGAGAGAGAGGAGAGGAGATGAGAGAAGTCGACTGAGAAGAGCGGAGGAGAGAGAGTGAGAGCGAGAGAGAGGAGGGGATCAGACGAGGAGAGGCAGAGAGAGAGAGAGAGGGAGAGAGAGTGCGAGAACGAGGAGAGGAGTGGAAGAAGGGGGGAAAGAAAGAGGAGGAGAAAGAGAGAGGGGGAATAAACCCCTCACAGGAGAATAAAAAAGAGGTGAAGAGAAGAATAAACAAGGAGACAAAAGATTAGAAGAACGCGAGAAGAGCAGGAAAACACAGACAAAGAGAAGAGACAGGAGAAGGGACAAGAGATTAGGAAGAAGAGATTAGAGCAAAAGAAGGGACAGCAGGAGAGAAGATTAGAGAAGCCAGAGAAGAGAAGAGAAGAGAAGAGAAGAGAAGAGAAGAAAGTTGTTTAGTTCAGTAGGTTTGGAGTGGATAAAGGAGAGAGAGAGAGAGGAAAGAGAAAGACAGAGAAGGACAGAGAGAGTAAGAGAGGAGAGAGAGAGAGAGAGAGAGAGAGAAGGACAGAGAGAGTAAGAGAGAGAGAGAGAGAGAGAGAGAGAGGAGAGAGAGAGAGAGAGAGAGAGGAGATGTAATACAGACAAAAGAACTCCAGCATATGATATTTAAACAGGCATAAATCCTCACACTGCGCCGGGCGTGTGAGTCAGAGGGAGAGAGGCGCGAGGGCAGGCGGAGGAGCAGGCGGAGGAGCGTGGAGCAGTGATGAATGGCTGTAACCAGAGGGAGTCACACAAAACAGAAAGCAAAATCACATGAGCGGGCGAGAGCTGCCTGCTCGGGGCTTCAAAACACCGCTAATGACAAACACTTCAACAGCACGCCACACAAAAGCCCTGGAGTGGCTCCGCCAGCTCCACCCGCCTGCCCGGCGCAGAGAGCCACGCTGAGCCCCCAACACGGCCCGGGTTTCAGAGAGCACAATGAGCTGTGCTCTCTGCGGCTGGAAGAACATGTTCTTCAGGTCGCCTCTTAATGTGAGCAGTGTCATCGCTGCGGTTCTCCGGCAGACGGAGGAGGAACGCGGCTTTGAAGTCCGCGCGTGGTGGTGGAGCTGACCCGGTGAGTGACTTATTTTACATGGTAATCGGAAAAAAAAAGAAGTTTGGAATCGGGCCCTGGCCAAAAACCGAAGTAGGGAAACGAACTGGGACAAAACAGGACCTGTTTATCACAGGACGTACAAAAACAGCACATGGAGACGGTGAAGGTGGGGACAACTTAAAGTGGGAAGAGAGTGAGAGGGGGAGGGGAGAGAGGGGGGGAAAAGAACTCGGGAGAATAAGGATAAGGAGAGAGAGGAGAGGAGATAAAAAGACGAAAAGAAAAGACTCGAGGGAGAGAGGAGATGATGATAGAGAAGAGAAGGGAAGAAAAAGAGAAGAGAGGAGGAGAAGAGATAATGATAGAAGAGAAGAGAAGAGAAGAGAAGAGAAGAGAAGAGAAGAGAAGAGAAGGAGAAGGAGAAGAGAGGAGAAAAAAGAAAGAGAAAGAGAAGAGAAGAGGAGAGAGAAGAGAAGAGGAAGG
Organism: Prochilodus magdalenae; assembly: GCA_024036415.1. NCBI lineage: Eukaryota > Metazoa > Chordata > Actinopteri > Characiformes > Prochilodontidae > Prochilodus > Prochilodus magdalenae. The sequence goes on from JAMWET010003143.1 coordinate 14,935, forward strand.
AGAACGAGAGGAAGAGAAGAGAAGAGAAGAAAAGAAAAAAGAGGAGAAGAGAAGAAAAAGAAGAGAAGAGAGGAGAGGATAATAGAAGAAAAGAGACAATGATAGAAGAGAAGGGAAGAAAAGAGAAGAGAGGAGAAGAGATTAGAAGAAGAGAGAAGAGAAGAGAAGAGAAGAGAAGAGAAGAGAAGAGAAGAGAAAAAAGGATGATAGAAGAGAAGAGAAGGGAGGATGATAGAGAAGAGAAGAGAAGAGAAGAGGAGAGGAGAGAAGAAGGGAAGAGAAGAGAAGAGAAGAGAAGAGGAGAAGAGAAGAGAAGAGAAGAGAAGAGAAGAGAAGAGAAGAGAGGAGCGGAGAAGAAAAAGAAGAGAAGAGAAGAGAAGAGAAGAGAAGAGAAGAGAAGAGAAGAGAAGAGAAGAGAGGATGAAAGCAGAAAAGAGAGGAAAAGAAGAGAGAAGTGAAGGGAGAGTTTAGATAAAGACAGAAGAGAAGAGAACAGAAGAGAAGGGAGGAGAATAGATAATGATAGAAGAAAAGAGAAGAAAAGAGAAGAGGTGAAGAGAAGAGAGGATGATAGAAGAAAAGAGAAGAGAGGATGACAGAAGAGAGGAGAAGGGAGGAAAAGAGAGGAGAAGAGGAGAAGAGAGGAGAGAGGGGAAGATATTAGAAGAAGAGAGAAGTGGTGGTGAAGGTAACCGGAGTGGAGGTGAGTGGTGTTGGTGAAGGTAACCAGAAGTCCCCCTCTAAAAGCCCCCACACAGAAAGTTCCTCCATGGTTATGAAGAGGCTGCCTGTCGTCTCAGACGCTGTTTACCACACGTTAACTCCAATCATGGTGGAGGGGTACATGCAGGGCCCTGTGAGACCCCCAAAGTAGTCCCCCAAAGTAAACTCGTTATTTCCAGGTTTTCCACTATTTCTCCCATATCAGTATTCCCGAACACACGTGCAGGTTGGCACCAGGAAAACACTGAGCGTCTCTAGCGTGCATGGCCCCTACTCTCCACTAGCCTCCTCATTTTACCCAACAGTGCACTGCTACACCCACACACCAGGGGGCAGTGAGCACACACGCCCAGATCAGTGGGCAGCCCTATCCACAGCACCTGGACAGCAGTTGGAGGTTAGGTGCCATGCTCATGAGGTTGGTTGCCTAACCTCCAGCCCACGACTGCCCTCTTGACCACGGTCAACTCCTTCCTGGCTGGTCTTCCCCTGCGGACCCTTAGGCCCTTGCCACTGATCCAGAATGCCTTTAGCCTCCCCATGTCCACTTATTCCCACGCTCCCTTCCCTGGCTTCCTGCAGCTGCCCGCAGCTGCCCGCATCAGGTGTTTGCCTACAAAGCCAAGAATGGACCAGCCCCTCCCTGTGGCATGCCAATGGTCTATCTGTACCTCTATCTGTACCGAGTACAGCTCGGCTTGTCCCGCCATCCTACCAGATCCATGGAAGACGTGTGAAGACTCTTCTCTGTCCGGAGCCAGAACGGTGGACTGTCCGAGTGGCAGACTGAGGACCATCTCTATATAATGAAATGCGTTGTCCTGGACTCGCTCTGAGCTCTTTATCTTCTCTCTAGGTATGAGCCCTGACGAGGTATGGCTAGGTGCAGCACTCATGGTGTATTTAATCAACCCCAGCCCGTGTTCCGGCAGTGTTAGAGCTCAAGGGGACTTCGGACGTTCCTATTTGTACTAGCCGGGATACATACCCTGATTGAACACAAAGCACTTTCGTAAGCCGCCCTGGATAAGAGACGTGCATAGAGCATAAGAGCCTTATCCCATCTGTGAAACATGGTGGTGGTAGTATCGTGGGTTGGGCATCTGAGCCAGAACGACTCGCCATCATTGATGAAGCAGTAATCCTAAATGACTCCAGGGAATACTGAAGGGGAATGTCGGGACATCTGGGTACGGACTGAATCCCTAGAGAACGTAAGCCAGCAAGTCAAAGTCCTGACCTTAATCCAGTAGAGATGTCGTGGAAAGACCTGAAGGGAGCAGGTCATGTGAGGAAACCCACCAACAGGAATGAAGCTGTTCTGTACGGAGGAGTGATCAACGATTACCGGGAGGTGCGGATACCGGACCCCGACGTTCCCATGCTGATGCTTTACAGATCTGAAATATTGGATCACACTCCACACAACATTCCAGGTGTGGTCCCACTCACTGTGGGAAACATGGTCAATGAAATACGAGGACGGGGTGGGGGAACCTGCCGCACGTGCTCAGGACGTGACCTGGTATCTCTTGTAATCTGCGGGATTAAAACGCATGTCCTTTGTCAGGCATGCCATATTTCCATACAGCCGGACGCTCCAATCCGCCCACTGGGCTGATGCGCCTTAAGTCCCGTAGAGTTCCTCACTCCGAAGTCGGAATAATAGCCAGAGACGTCCCCAGCTTCTGCGCTTAGTGCATGTACCGCTCGTCTCTAGGCTGGTAATCTACCGCACTTCCAAGAAAGACCAGTAACAGCTCTTTCAGAGAAATGCTCTAATCCCTCTCAAATCCCATTTAGAAATTTCCAGAATCCAATATTTTTGCAGGAATGTGACTGTAAGGCTGTGGTTATCGTCAATCAGGACAGAGGTCATTGGATCATATGCAGGACGTGTGTCCACCATGCAAGATTTTGTAATTGGCTCAAAATGGGACCATATAGGGACCATACAGGTCCAGACTGTCTCTGTGTACTGTATTACCCTGTTCTTCAATGGGCAGGACCCCCACAGGACCACCACAGAGCAGGTAGGGTATGGGTAGTGGATCATTCTCAGCTCTGCAGTGACACTGGCGTGGTGGTGGTGCTGGACACATCAGTCATCCAGCCAACAGTGTCCTGTGGGGTAGCATCCTTTGGGGAGCATCCTGTGGGCAACGTCCTGTGAGCAGCGTCCTGTGGGGCAGCGTCCTGTGGGGCAGCGTCCTGTGGGCAGCGTCCTCTGGGCCGCGTCCTCTGGGCCGCGTCCTTAGGGACAGGGTCCTGTGCCCACTGATGAAGGACTAGAGGATGACCAACACTGCACTGTGCAGCAGCAGATGAGCTATCGTCTCTGACTGTCCATCTACAAGGTGGACCAGCAAGGTAGGAGTGTCTAATAGAGTGGACAGTGAGTGGACACAGTGTCTAAACACTCCAGCAGCACTGCTGTGTCTGATCCACTCACACCAGCACCACCCACACTAACACATCACCACCACGTCAGTGTCCCTGCAGTGCTGAGAATGATCCACCACCCACATACTACCTGCTCTGTGGTGGTCCTGTGGGGGTCCTGTACTAGGTAACTACAGTGTACTGCATCATCTGCCTAAACTGAGGTTACGACAGAGCTGACCAAGAGAACCGCCACGGGTCCTACCTGAGTGAGAAGGTGTCCAGGTTCGCCGAGCTCTTCATGTAGACGTAGAAGGAAGCGATGTCAGTCTTCCTGAGAGGTTTGGAGGAGGTCTGAATCACCACAGCCTCTCCGAGCCTGAGTACCGAAACAGGCTGAGCACCTGGACGCACCTGAAGGAGGCGCACACTCCCTATTCTCTGCATCGGAGTCATCGGGACGTACTCAGGTTGCGTCCCTCCTCCAGCTGTCCGTCCTCTCTTTCCACCCTCCGGTCCGCCGCTGCATCTTCCAGAGCTGCTAGGCTGAGCCTGATAGTAGAGCTCCAGAGGGTTCCCTGGGGCCAAGCCCTGTTTCTCCCGGCTGGAGGACCCTGTCCCTGTTCCATCGTTCGGGCTGAACCAGCCTTCGGGGGGCTCCACCTCCGCCATGCAAGTCCCTCTGTCATTGGAAATCAGACAAGATCCTCGCACCTCTTGCGTCTGCCAGAAGGCATACACGGTCACACAAGGAAGCTCGTCCTTGGTCCCCTTCTCCTTGAGGCCCCTGTCCCAGTCCCTTCCCGCGACGTAAAACAGCACCCGGACTTTTGGGGAGGAGGAGAAGACTGACCTGGTCAGGACGAAGGATCGGACCTTCCAGTTGAAGGTGAAGACCGGTGGAGACGGACGGAAAAGCTGCACGGACTGGACCAGGTCCAGAGGGACCTCCTGTTCTGTAGAGAGTGGGCCGTAGCTAGCATTGACTACCGGGGGACGCTCAGCTCGGAGGATGACGAACGGCTGGGTGTGGCTCTGCATGCTGGAGTTGCGCATGATATCCTGTCCCGCCTCTTTTAACAGGAAGTAGTCGGCATCCTGGACCTGGTAGCTGACGGGGAGGAACATGGGGTACGGACCGGAAGATCCCACAGCGTCGGAGACCTCCTGACTGTCCAGTTCTGCAAGAAGAGGAAACTGTGTTAGTGTCATGCGGCACAACAGACCCCTTAACCACTGTAGCGGGCCGCTACACCAGCGGACTGGAGAGGAACGGCGCCTCCACAAACTCACAGGTGAAGCTGTAGAGTATTCCGAACCCACCAGCGAGACCACCACACCCAGGATGACGTGCTCAGCCTCTCTCGACTCCGCCGCCCTGGGACGGGACTGGGAGCATGTACGGCATGTGCCTGATGGCATGCTCATTCACTGAGACGTTCTGAAACCTGGACTGTGGAGTTGCCTGTCAATCATGAATGGAAAATTTATGGAATTCATGGAATTAATGGAATTCATGGAAACGGTATGTGTAGCGGAGTCCTACAGTGTTAGACACCACATGACCAAGTCAGATAGAGTTTACCTAACAGCTCCACGCGGTTGGGTTCAGGCGCATGTGCTAGCTACGTTAGCCTGCACACAGCACAGCGTATGCTGGAGACGGACCGTTAGGATATTAAGCACCGCTCGGGAAGCACTTCCTAAATTACTGCTCGTGTAACACGCCCCTCCGCAGATCAGCGGAACGTGGATTCCATTCAATGTTCTGTGCCACATCTTGAAAACCCTCAGATGATTGGTGTACTCGGAAAAGACTAGAATCAGACATTAACGAAATTGTGCGTTCATGAAAAACAATAACAACAGCGAGCCGAGCGGGAAGGAAAACCATACGGCCTCCAATTCCTGGAAGTGATTTTCAGGAAAAGCAGATTGAAGGTTGGATTCGTCCAGTCATT
>JAMWET010003143.1:22500-61969 GCA_024036415.1 Prochilodus magdalenae
AACAACCGGCAGAGGAGTTCAGACCACACAGGAGCTCCTCGTACCAGCACGCACTTCTCTCTCTCTCTCTCCCTCTCTGTCTGTCTCTCTCTCTCTCTCTCTCTCTCTCTCCCTCTCTGTCTGTCTCTCTCTCTCTCTCCCTCTCTCTCTCCCTCTCTGTCTGTCTCTCTGCCTCTCTCTCTGTCTGTCTCTCTCTCTCTGTCTCTCTCTCTGTGTGTCTCTCTCTGTCTCTCTGCTTCTCTCTCTCTTTCTCTCTCTCTCTCCCTCTCTCTCTCTCTCTCTCCCTCCCTCTCTCTCTCCCTCTCTCCCTCTCTCTCTCTCTCTCTCTCTGGTGTTTTGGTTATGTTATGAGTGGATCGTTTTAGATGCTGGTAAATCTATTTTGAACCCGTCTCACCCCGGACTCCTGCTGCTCAGTGTTAGAGGCCAGTGTGAAGGCTGTCTGTATCCACACCGATGCTGCGTGAGGTGGGTGCGTGGTGGTTTAGCCATGCTGCTTCTGCAATGCTAAGCACCGTATATAATCTTCCATCGCCGGTTAGCTACGCTAGCCTCTTAGAAGCTAAAACTCCCCCGATAGCAAGTAGATGTGGGCCACACCTGGCAAAGAAATGCCACTTCTGGCCCACTGTTGGCACTGGCAATGTGCAGTGAGCCAAAAGTCCCAAAACAGATCCGCTCTACCTCTTGGTCCACTGTCCCAAAACAGATCCGGTCTACTTTTTGGTCCACTGTACCAAAACAGATCCAGTCTACTTCTTGGTCCACTGTCCCAAAACAGAACCGGTCTACTTCTTGGTCCACTGTCCCAAAACAGAGCTGGGGCTCTGGGGTCATACTGTCCCAAAGACTGAACCGCCACTTCTTGGTCCACTGTTGGCAAATCTACCTTCTTTGGTACCAGCTGTCTCCCAAGAACTAGAGAACTGGTCTACTTCTTGGTCCACTGTCCCAAAACAGATCCGGACTACTTCTTGGTCCACTGTCCCAAAACAGATCCGGTCTACTTCTTGGTCCACTGTCCCAAAACAGAACTGGTCTGCTTCTTGGTCCACTGTCCCAAAACAGATCTGGTCTGCTTCTTGGTCCACTGTCCCAAAACAGAGCTGGTCTGCTTCTTGGTCCACTGTCCCAAAACAGATCCGGTCTACTTCTTGGTCCACTGTCCCAAAACAGATCTGGTCTGCTTCTTGGTGCACTGTCCCAAAACAGATCCGGTCTACTTGTTGGTCCACTGTCCCAAAACAGAGCTGGTCTACTTGTTGGTCCACTGTCCCAAAACAGATCCGGTCTACTTCTTGGTCCACTGTCCCAAAACAGAACCGGTCTACTTCTTGGTCCACTGTCCCAAAACAGATCTGGTCTGCTTCTTGATCCACTGTCCCAAAACAGATCCGGTCTACTTGTTGGTCCACTGTCCCAAAACAGAGCTGGTCTACTTCTTGGTGCACTGTCCCAAAACAGATCCGGTCTACTTGTTGGTCCACTGTCCCAAAACAGAGCTGGTCTGCTTCTTGGTCCACTGTCCCAAAACAGATCTAATCCACTTCTGGTTCAGATACAGCAGAGTTGCCTACGTTTGGAATGCAGGCCAGATTTTGATGTCAGGGTTCAGACACCAACCTGATGGCCTACATTTGGGGTATGACTGACATGTACCTTATAGCCTGGAATACCTCCACGAGCAGGAATAAGGGCTGGGACTGGATTTGTCATGGACGGGACAAGTTTCTGGATGTAGGCCCCATCAGTGTTCAGACACTCTTACATCAAAGAATTGGTCAGTTGGGCCAGATTGGTCGATGCCTTCCAGGTAGTCCCACAGAATTCCAAAAGGACTCATATCTGGGGATTTTTGCAGGCTTGAATGTTCATCATGCCAATCAGTCACATTTGCATCCCTGTGGACACAGGAATTGTCATCTTGGAATTGAAATCAGGATGGGAATGTTATGATCCTCGGCAAGAAGGCAAAACCCGGTTGTTCCAGCGGCTCAGTGTAGTTCAGCTTTCCTGTCACACGAACCAAAGAACCACATCATTAAACCCCGCTCAGAACATCACAGAGGGGGCTCTCTTATTGTCCCGGGAATTTCCATCTTGGCGGTTTCCACTGATGTTAGATATAGAGTAAAGGCTGCCTCACTTAACACACGTGCATTTAAGTATTAAAGTCGGAGAGATGACTTGTCTCGACGGACGGATGTAATTCCCTTCTTAGACCGCCGAACCACTCACACACTTTCATCTGCGCCTCTGAATCCAATCTGACTGCTCCACTTACGGACTCCGTGTAAGGATCCAGCTGCTGCCGCCACGGAGACCAACTACAAGTAAAGTGCTCTAATCTTTACTGGCACTCTCTGGAGGTCAGGAGACCAATTCCTCACATCATAGGGGGGTGATTTATCTCCTCTCACTGTAAACAGTCAAAGCGCGCGGATGAATAATGGAGGGAGCGAACTTCTCCATTAACCTGCACAGATGTTCCAGACAGGGCCGAGTTGATCAGGAGTAAAGCCCAGCCTGTGAGTGACATACCCCAGGACCTGTAAGCCTGCTCAAGCGGGGACTTTTACTAAGAGCAGGCTCTAAGGCAGATTGTAGGACATATGGCTGGAGGCAAGAACGTGATAAGATGCACGGGAAAATGCGAATGATGGTTCACCTCTGACCTCGTAATGGTTCGATTCAGCGACGGTTTCATAATACACTCATAAGACCACCCCTCGGTAAAACGGGGGGAATCAGTGGAAATCTCTGACCTTATAATGAAGCAGGTTCTGTAGATCATAATACGAACCATATGGGGAAACAGCTTCACGGTAGATTCATGCCGTGTTGCTAATCAGCTACATGTCTGCAAGTAGCTGGTACCAAAAGTCAAGCCGGGCTGTACCATGCGGTATAAAGTTCCGCTGGATCATTAGACAACAACTTTGACTTCCAATATACACAGCTTGTAGCATGAAACTTCACATACAGCAATTTATGGCTACACACGTAAATGCATTAGGCTTCAGACTTTCAACCCAAAGTTCAATTTTGATTGTTTAGACAACGCGAAACCACAAGAATCCAATTATGGCATGTCCAATTTATATCCAGATTGATTTTTCGTACTCTGGGGACAAAAAACCCATATCCAGATTGATTTATGATAATCTAACAGCAGAAAACCACAGGGAATCCAGTTTTTGGCATATCCGGATTTTATCCAGATTGATTTTTGATAGTTTAGACAATGGACAACCACATGAATCCCATTTTTGGCATATCCAAATTATATCCAGATTCATTTTACATAATCTAGACAGCAAAAAAAACTACATTAAATACATTTTTGGCATATCCAGATTGTATCCAGACTGATATTTGATAATTTAGACAATGGAAGCCACATTAATCCCATTTTTGGCATATCCAGATTGATATTTGATAATTTAGACAATGGAAAACCACATAAATCCCATTTTTGCCATATCCAAATTATATCCAGATAGAATTACAGTCTAGACAGAAAAAAACTGCATCAAATAAATTTTTGGCATATCCAGATTAATTTTCGATTAAGGATCGGCGGCGTGAACTACATGACATACATTATTACAGATCCGAGATGGTTTGAAATGTGATTCCCATCAGATTTTTCCAGATGCTTCTTGGTCTGGATGCTCTAGACATTTATTTCGGACATTGGATTTCAGAGTGCCCTTGCATCACCTGGAGCGCACCAAACACCAGTGACGATGTCAAATCCGGCGTAACGGAAATGCTGTGAGCTCTAAGAGCACCAAGGAGTTGTGAACTGTGACTCATCAGAATGAGCGTTTGGAGGGTAAGGTGATGTATGGAAGCCACGTCACCAGCCCGGCTACGTAGCTATTGATGCCTACGTCATCACCATAGCAACCCATAGAGATAGATGGGTGATGTCTTGACACAAATCCGATCTGATCACTTACATATATCAGTGAGGACAGCCATCTCCATATATTGTTGCCTGCAGTCAACAGATTCAGTGAGATCCTGCTGGTGTGGGTTTCCTCTTCACCAGTGCTGCTTCCAAAACCAAGCTAATAGCACCGGCCCCTTGCGGAGAATCCTCAGCCTCCCACACAAACATTATTATGAGTGGATTATGATAATTTATTATTCAAACTGCGATCAGATTACCGACCTAATTCATCAAAACAACCATTTATACAGATTTACAGTAAAGTAACTACGACAGCCTCTATGAAATATTATCTTAATGGATTATAACTGACTCTCTCATTGAAAATTCAATGTGCCCAATCTCTACCTTCCGATTAAAACACCATGATGAACTTTGGCACCCTTAATGGGCCATTGATTTTAACAACATCCACCAATTTTCAGCCCAAACTGTTTGCTCTGAGCCCTCTAAAAGAAGCTGCCATGATGCTGGGAATGGATGGAAATGGTTCCAGCTGTGCCCACATGCTGATCCGACGCTGGAGTAAATTATTATCCAAATGGATAAAACTGACCTCAGTGCTTCCCGTGTTAAGTAATTTGGGAAATGCGACGCATTTCCACGCTCCCATATTTCTGGTGAGCCTGAAAGTGCAATATGCATCTGGGAAATGGCCGTTTTCTATCACGTCAATTAGGCAAATGTCTAAAACCCTTCAGTACCCCACTTTCATTTCGCCTGCATAGTTAAGCGGCTTGGATAAAAGACGAAAATATGAGCATGAGACAAATGTACACAGCATCATCGTTCATAAGTAAGTATTTTGGTCGTGTACGTTTGGTTTTGGATTTATTAGTGAGCATAAGTATTCAGACAAGTGAAGCGCTGGGTTTGAATTATTTAGATGTTTTTAGAGCACACACCGCTGTGAGGTCTGGGCCTCAGCTTTTGATTTTAGCTTCTGTTTTTTTACGATCAGAGACGTGAACCAGCAGTTCCCGATCCTGGTCCTCATAAAGGGGTTCAAATGTAGACGTCGGGTTCAATCTGGACTGAGATGGGAAACCTGTAGCCTGAACCAACCCGGAATCTCAAAAGCACGACTTGGAATGTGACGTGAAATGTAACGTAAATGTTGGGGAAGAGAAAGCAGGACCAGGACTTAGAATTTAGACCCATTTGCCAGGAAAACCCGTGTAGCCCATCCATGAAGTGAAACACCCACACACATACTAATGGGCAGCCCTATCCATGGCACCTGGGGAGCAACTGGGGGTTACATGCCTCGCTCAAGGGCACTTCAGTCATGTCATACCGGTTCAAGGAATCGGACTGGTGGTCCTCAGGTCACAAAGCTGGGTCCCAAACTTCAGAGCCCACGACTGCCCGAAATAGACGAGATTCCTGATTTGGGTTCGAACCTGTGGCGCTCGGGCAAGAGCACTGAATCCTAGGCCAATGGACCACCAGAGACAAAAGCTTTGTCATAGTCGCTTATCCTAGGGGGCGCAATTTAGCATCTCTAATTCATCCAGCCAGGAATCAAACCTGGATCACTCTTGCTGTGAGGTGGCAGGGTAAGCCCTGTGTCACCATGCCACCCTACCCCACTTTAGGTTTCATCTCCTCCAAGCCAACGCTGTCTGAGTATGGATTCAGGATACATGGCAAAGACGCAGCTAAGTGCCACAACAGGTATCTAACAATGTCTGCGAATGAGTAATGGAATGGATAGCGGGACCTTATAGTGGTGGTGTGACATCTTACGTCAACGAATGTTGGGTGTAGAGCGTCTAAAGTTGCTTTTTGGGTGCAGAATTCCAACATGGGGGTGGACCAATCATGCTTTGGGCTTGTTTTGCAGCCAGTAGCATGGAGAAACATGTCAAGGGAAGAATGGATTCAATGGAACACTAGCAAATTCGGGAAGCAAACGTCACATGGTCTGTAAAAAAGCTGAAGATATATAGAGGATAATGATCCTAAACACACCTTAAAAACTACCACAAGGGACGAGACTAAAGGTTTTGGTATGGGCCTCACGGTTCCACGACCTAAACACCATCAGAACTCTGTGGATAGACCTTAGCAGAGTAGCAGTACCATCCAAGATAGACCAAGAATCTCACAGACCTAGAAGACTTTGCAATGATGAATAGACCTGAGAGCCCACAAAGTAATACCGCTTAACATACGCCTTTCAGAATCGGGTCATCTGTTCCTCACTCAGCTATTCACTGTAACGGAAAGTTGGACTGGGGAGCCCACACTTTTGCAGGGCTTCTGTACTTTAATGGTGAATCTGGAGACATATCTGACTGACTGCTGTCAAAATACACTGGAGATGTTGGCTTGGGAATACAGGGAGATGACTAACGCGTGTCCACCTGGAACTCATTCACCAACACTAAATACCCATGTTACATTTCGGCCCACCTTCACTCACGCCCAGCGGTCCTCTAATTACAGTGAGCTCATATACAGTGTTCCTCAAAGCATAAAGACCCGAACGGGTAAGGTATAACTAACTGTACTCACTGGCCACTTTATTAGAAACACCCACCTTATGCTTCCACTCACTGGCCACTTTATTAGAAACACCCACCTTGTGCTTCCACTCACTGGCCACTTTATTAGAAACACCCACCTTGTGCTTCCTCTCACTGGCCACTTTATTAGAAACACCCACCATGTGCTTCCTCTCACTGGCCACTATATTGGAAACACCCACCTTGTGCTTCCACTCGCTGGCCATTTTATTAGAAACATCCACCTTGTACTTCTACTTACTGGCCAATTTATTAGAAACACCTCCCTTGTGCTTCCACTAAGTGGCCACTTTATTAGAAACACCCACCTTGTGCTTCCACTCACTGGCCACTTTATTAGAAACACAGACCTTGTGCTTCCACTCACTGACCACTTTATTAGAAACACCCACCTTGTGCTTCCACTCACTGGCCAATTTATTAGAAACACCTCCCTTGTGCTTCCACTAAGTGGCCACTTTATTAGAAACACCCACCTTGTGCTTCCACTCACTGGCCACTTTATTAGAAACACCCACCTTGTGCTTCCACTCACTGGCCACTTTATTAGAAACACCCAACTTGTGCTTCCACTCACTGGCCACTTTATTAGAAACCCTGCAGCAGAATCCCAGTGAATGTAATATAGATGCTGAGCTCAGTTACTATCTATAGCAAGTAGAGCTAATCCAGTCCTCTGTTACAGACTTCTTGCTGCAGGGGAGCCCCCCTATACTCCAGAAATTGACCACTGGGCCACTGTTTCGGTGGGTGGTGGTCTACTGTCCACACAGCAGTCACTCGGACACGGTAGTGCATGAGTGGTGCTGATATGAGTGTTGCTGGAGTCACAGCTAGGGTGAGGGTGGACTAACACCCCACTCCCTCGTATAACTGTGCGGAAGGTGATTGTACACGCACTGACCCCTGTAACTCACAGTGCAGGTGGTTATGTAATTATGCTTTTACACTTATGACACACGTATACAGTCAAATCAAAACAGCTTCACCGAGTCAGACTCTCTGGTCCAGACCGCAGCACAGAACTGTGATTAATTTACAGCAGCTGAACCACAGAGCTCTGTCCTGCCTCAGCCTGATTATACTGGGATGAGCTGTGTTCATGCCGCTCCCTACACGCAGTAATGAGGGCTGTTATATTTCATCTTTTATCATTTTATCCTCCATAAAACCAGATAGAGAGGGAGAGAGAGAGAGAGAGAGAGAGAGAGACACAGTGTAGCCGACTATGGGCATGCGTGTGCCAGTTTTTGGGTCAAGATGAACACTAATCTCAGCCAGACTACAACTCGGAATACAGACACTCAGAGAAAAATGACTTTACGGGGGGAGGGGAGGGAGGGAGGGGGGCTCTGGGCATCATGCTGGTCAGCCTGTTTGGGATTTCTGTATCCAACGAGACTCTGAAAGCTGCTTTGAGAAATCAGTGTTATGAGGATTTCTCCGGTTGTTGATCGTTTCATCCAGGCAGTTTGGCATGACACAGGCCTCTGCAGCAGGACGGAGTCCCGGGACACTCGTCAGCACAACCTCTGGGACGAGGTCTTTCACTGTCGTCTCCTTCACAAACTCGCAGTGGTCCCGTTCGGGAATCATACGGTCTTATAGACAGGCAGCATCCCCCCTAAAGTCCCAGGATTAACTTGTTACATCGGAGACAGTGCACACTGATGGGGTTTAGTTAAACTAGTAGTGAGGGATGGATGGACCTGCTGGTGTGTGGCCCAGCTTGGACCGCCATCCTTCCCAATAGCCTAACCCAACCTAATCTAATCCCCTATTCCCCAAACTATTGATCCATCCCTCCATCCATCCATCCAACTAGCCTAATCTCCACTCACAAACCATCCACTTATCTAACCTATCAGCCATTCAACCATCCATTCATCTATCAATCTAACCGTCATCGTTCATCCATCCACCCAAATTACCATCCAGCCATCCATCCATCTATCCATCCATGCATCCACCTAACCTGACCTAACCTAACTTAATCCCCTATTCTCCAAACCATTCATACATCCCTCCATCCACTAAACTGTCCATCTATCTATCCGTCCATCCACGAATTTAAATTCCCATCCATAAAACCATCCATCCATCTAATCTACCAGCCACCCAACCACATGCACCAGTCTGTACACCAGTCTATACCTCAGTCTGTGCAGCACTTTATACCCCAGTACCCCAGTCTTTATCCTAGTCTATATGTCAGTCTATACGTCAGTCTGTACAGCACTTTATAACCCAGATTGTACACCAGTCTTTACTCCAGTCTATCTGTTTTCCAGTCTGTACACCAGTCTGTACCCTAGTCTGTACTCCAGTCTGTTCTGCAGTCTGTACACCAGTCTGTACACCAGCCTGTACCCTAGTCTGTACTTCAGTCTGTACCCTAGTCTGTACTCCAGTCTGTACACCAGCCTGTACCCTAGTCTGTACTCCAGTCTGTACACCAGCCTGTACCCTAGTCTGTAGTCCAGTCTGTTCTGCAGTCTGTACACCAGTCTGTACCCTAGTCTGTATTCCAGTCTGTACACCAGCCTGTACCCTAGTCTGTACTCTAGTCTGTATTCCAGCCTGTACCCTAGTCTGTACTCCAGTTTGTACACCAGCCTGTACCCTAGACTGCACACCAGCCTGTACCCTAGTCTGTACTCTAGTCTGGACTCTAGTCTGGACTCTAGTCTGTATTCCAGCCTGTTCCCTAGTCTGTATTCCAGTCTGTACACCAGCCTGTACCCTAGACTGCACACCAGCCTGTACCCTAGTCTGTACTCCAGTCTGTATTCCAGTCTGTACACCAGCCTGTACCCTACACTGTACACCATCCTGTACCCTAGTCTGTACTCCAGTCTGTACCCTAGTCTGGACTCTAGTCTGTATTCCAGCCTGTTCCCTAGTCTGTACTCCAGTCTGTACTCTAGACTGTAGTCCAGTCTGTACTCTAGACTGTAGTCCAGTCGGTACTCCAGTCTGTTCCCTAGTCTGTACTCCAGTCTGTTCCACAGTCTGTACACCAGCCTGTACCCCAGGCTGTACTCCAGTCTGTACCCTAGTCTGTACTCCAGTCTGTACTCCAGTCTGTACTCCAGTCTGTACCCTAGTCTGTACTCCAGTCTGTACTCCAGTCTGTACCCTAGTCTGTACTCTAGTCTGTACTCCAGTCTGTACCCTAGTCTGTATTCCAGTCTGTGCACCAGCCTGTACCCTAGACTGCACACCAGCCTGTACCCTAGTCTGTACTCCAGTCTGTATTCCAGTCTGTACACCAGCCTGTACCCTAGACTGCACACCAGCCTGTACCCTAGTCTGTACTCCAGTCTGTATTCCAGTCTGTACACCAGCCTGTACCCTACACTGTACACCATCCTGTACCCTAGTCTGTACCCCTAGTCTGGACTCTAGTCTGTATTCCAGCCTATTCCCTAGTCTGTACTCCAGTCTGTACTCTAGACTGTAGTCCAGTCTGTACTCTAGACTGTAGTCCAGTCGGTACTCCAGTCTGTTCCCTAGTCTGTACTCCAGTCTGTTCCGCAGTCTGTACACCAGCCTGTACCCCAGGCTGTACTCCAGTCTGTACCCTAGTCTGTACTCCAGTCTGTACTTCAGTCTGTACTCCAGTCTGTACCCTAGTCTGTACTCCAGTCTGTACTCCAGTCTGTACCCTAGTCTGTACTCCAGTCTGTACTCCAGTCTGTACCCCAGGCTGTACTCCAGTCTGTACCCTAGTCTGTACTCCAGTCTGTACTCCAGTCTGTACCCTAGTCTGTCTCCAGTCTGTACTCCAGTCTGTTCCCTAGTCTGTCTCCAGTCTGTACTCCAGCCTGTACCCTAGTCTGTACACCATCCTGTACCCCAGTCTGTACTCCAGTCTGTACACCAGTCTGTACTCTAGTCTGTACACCAGCCTGTACCCAGAGCAGATAGTTACACGGTTGAGTCCTGTTTAATTCCAGACTTATTAAATCTTGCTGAGGGTTGTTATCCAATACCCCGGTTGCTCTGACTCTCTGAGGAACCCCAGTGAAACTCGTATGTCTGTAAGTAGAGCAGCGGAGCAGCCATGGGACTGTGGAGCTGAAGTTTAGCGGCTGGAGATGGACAGTTGCTCTGGAGTGACCGGTTTAAATCAACTTCAGTTCTTTACCCCACACAGACCACTGACCTTCTCTCGCGGAGAGCAGCCAAATGAACCACACCTCACCCCAACACACACACACACTACTTCTGCACATCCAACACTCTTTAGTAATGTTCTCCTGGAGAACCTCCTGTAAGCTCCTCTCAGTGATGGGGTTCCTACCTTGCATGAGCGCGGGGACTATCACGGCCAGGAGCATCTGCGCGATCCTCCACGAGTGCGCGCTCATGTTGGCCAAACGAGCGGTGCACGATTTACTCCCATGCAAAAGAGGAGCGCGCGCGTGCACTTCTCCAGCTGATAAGAGGAATGAGACGGAGTCACGAGCGCAGGTGCATCCTCGCGCCGGACTTGCCTCTGGACGCGCGCGCCACTGGTTCAGAGCGCACGCGGGACTTTCTTGGCCGGTGTGTTTGTTTAAGCCGTGAAACGAGTCCGCTGATCTGCTCACCGCTCACAGGCTCGTGGCTTCCACAGCCCCGCCCCTTCGGGTCTGCGTAGGAGTTGACAGGCATCACGAGTCGTTTAAACGATTCGATTCACTATGGCGACTCAGTTTAGAGACTCGGTTCCTCAGAGCTGAAAGTTTAGGTGAATCGAAACGAAGTGAGAACAGAGGGAATACAGAAAACAGGATGAGAAGGAAAGAAAGAGAGAAAAAGAGAAAGAAAGAGAGAAGAATACAGGGAATAAAAGATAAGTGAATAAAGAGAAGAAGGAAACAGAAAGAAAAAAGAAGACAGGAGAAGAGAAGAAAAGATGAAATTAAAGGAACCAATGAAAGAAAGGAAGAAAGAGACACAGGGAATGAGAAGAAATGAAAGAAGAAAGGAGGAACAGAGTGACTCTGTGATGAACTGTGTACTGTGTCTGAGATCTGAGATAAACCAGCTCCGGTTCTCAGTCTCCTCACTGACCGTCAAGTGCGCTGCAGGAGGGGTTAGTGATGGATGGATATCGCCCTCTAGTGGTCACAACCGGAACCACACGTTACGTACGTTTGTGTGTGTGTGCGCGTGTGCGCGTTTGTGTGTATTTGTGTGTGTATCTGTGTGTGTGTGTGTGTGTGTGTGTGTGTATTTGTGTGTGTATCTGTGTGTGTGTGTGTGCGTGTGTGTGTGTCTATTACATGGTTCAGTAACACGTAAACATGTCGTTGTGACGAGTGTACTTAACACATAAACATGTACTTTTTTCCAAGTTTACTTAACACATAAATATGTAGTCCTTATGTGTTTGCTGAACACATAAACATATAGGTTTTTAAGTGTGTACTTAACATGTGACCACGTAATTGTTACCTGCTTACATAACAGAAACATAGAGTTAATGTGTTGCTTCATATTACTGAATGTAGTACTTAATGTTAGTTAGTCAACACTTGATGTGAAGTGTTAAGCACTAGTGTTTGGTTTAAGATGATTCGCTGCACTGGGTTCGGAGTGTGTTTGGTAGAGGACGTGAGGCGCGTTGGAACCTTCTGTCGGTGTTTCAGTGAGAGGTTGGTCAGAACACAAGGCTCGTCCTGTGTATCTCCAGATGCTCTGACCTGGATCAGGATCAGTTGATTTAAAGGAACATATATAACATGTGTTATGTTTATTAGTGTCTCAGTATTTGTTCAGTTAAACTTGAATGAGACACCAGTAAATCTTCTGTTCACTTTGTATAAAGCTTTATTAATTATCCCCTGTTTCATCTCTAAACACAAAGACATTGTTCAGACAAATTATGCAAATTACTGGGGATAAATTCATCATCTAAATTCAGGGCTTGCTAGTGGAAACTAGCTAGTTTGATTTCAGACTCTGAGTTCTCTACATATTCTAGTTTTTAGTCATTAATTACAGAGCACCTAGCAACTTTTCAATTAGACCCACATGCTAATGACCTTTAAAAAAATCATTTTCAACAGATTATATGTTGTGTTTATACCATTTAAGCATTGATTATGTATGATCTATAAACTGTATTTTTACAAAGCCTGCAGTAGATTTATATTATTTCAGTCAGTCAACTCATTCATTATGTTATTTCTAAAGAGGCTTCACTAATCATACACACAAACTCCAAATAAAATCCAGCTCGTGTTTGAACATGCAGAAATACAGTATCACAGTATAACAGTTTAAATGAATCCTGAGCAGATGATCCAACCTGTGTTATGGACTCCACTGCTTCGTCACCTGAGATTAACGGTGCATCCACTCATCACCATCACCTGCAAGAGTTCAGATAAACATGCACACTTTTTAAACTGTATTTAGTCGTTAATGCTGACGTATAATCAACCAATCAATCAATCAATCAATCAATCAATCAATCAATCAATCAATCAATCAATCAATCAATCAATCAATCAATCAGACAATCAATCAATCAGGCAATCAATCAATCAGGCAATCAGTCAATCAGGCAATCAATCAATCAATCAATCAGTCAATCAACCTGTATTTAAACTTGGAGCACACTGAGGTAGGCCATTGTTTACAGTGTTGTTTAGCCAACACATAAAATAAGGACTGAAAATGATAAAAACATAACAAATAAATTTTTTTTAAGTAGATTCAAAAATAGATTAAAAAAAATCAACCCCATTAAAAATACAGTAGTACATTTAAAAACTAAATGAAGTGTTAACTAAATTAAAAACTTGTCAGCGTCAGGATTAACAAACATAGATCCACGCATGCCAAGCTAAAAGTCAACTGAGATTTATTAGACAGATTGGCAATAAAGGTGCAGGTGTGTGATAATCAATACTCAGGCGAGGAGTATTGATTATTTATCACATCACTCAAATCCAGAGCAGACAGCAGAGCTGGGAAGCGGTGGTAGCTGAGTTAGAGTAGAGATCCCCAAAGCCACTGAATCCTACTTCAAGATCAGCTCCTCCCTCTAGACCTCCACTGGAGTAACAGTACTAGAGTATGTCCCTTCAGATGTACTTAAGTATGGAGAGTAACTGTATTAAAGTATGTCCCTTTAGATGTACTTAAGTATGGAGAGTAACAGTACTAAAGTATGTACCTTCAGATATACCTAAGTACGGAGAGTACCAGTACTAAAGTATGTGCCCTTAGATGTACTTAAGTATGGAGAGTACCAGAACTAAAGTATGTACCTTCAGATGTACTTAAGTATGGAGAGTACCAGTACTAAAGTATGTACCTTCAGATATACCTAAGTACGGAGAGTACCAGTACTAAAGTATGTACCTTCAGATGTACTTAAGTATGGAGAGTAACAGTATTAAAGTATGTCCCTTCAGATGTACTTAAGTATGGAGAGTAACACTACTAAAGTATGTACCTTCAGATGTACTTAAGTATGGAGAGTACCAGTACTAAAGTATGTGCCTTCAGATGTACTTAAGTATGGAGAGTAACAGTACTAAAGTATGTACCTTCAGATGTACTTAAGTATGGAGAGTAACAGTACTAAAGTATGTCCCTTCAGATGTACTTAAGTATGGAGAGTAACACTACTAAAGTATGTACCTTCAGATGTACTTAAGTATGGAGAGTACCAGTACTAAAGTATGTGCCTTCAGATGTACTTAAGTATGGAGAGTAACAGTACTAAAGTATGTACCTTCAGATGTACTTAAGTATGGAGAGTAACAGTACTAAAGTATGTACCTCCAGATGTACTTAAGTATGGAGAGTAACAGTACTAAAGTATGTACCTTCAGATGTACTTAAGTTTGGAGAGTACCAGTACTAAAGTATGTGCCTTCAGATGTACTTAAGTATGGAGAGTAACAGTACTAAAGTATGTACCTTCAGATGTACTTAAGTATGGAGAGTAACAGTACTAAAGTATGTCCCTTCAGATGTACTTAAGTATGGAGAGTAACACTACTAAAGTATGTACCTTCAGATGTACCAATTTAAGTATGGAGAGTAGTTACCAGTACTAAAGTATGTGCCTTCAGATGTACTTAAGTATGGAGAGTAACAGTACTAAAGTATGTACCTTCAGATGTACTTAAGTATGGAGAGTAACAGTACTAAAGTATGTACCTCCAGATGTACTTAAGTATGGAGAGTAACAGTACTAAAGTATGTACCTTCAGATGTACTTAAGTTTGGAGAGTACCAGTACTAAAGTATGTGCCTTCAGATGTACTTAAGTTTGGAGAGTACCAGTACTAAAGTATGTGCCTTCAGATGTACTTAAGTATGGAGAGTACCAGTACTAAAGTATGTACCTTCAGATGTACTTAAGTTTGGAGAGTACCAGTACTAAAGTATGTGCCTTCAGATGTACTTAAGTATGGAGAGTAACAGTACTACAGTATGTACCTTCAGATGTACTTAAGTTTGGAGAGTACCAGTACTAAAGTATGTGCCTTCAGATGTACTTAAGTATGGAGAGTAAGAGTACTAAAGTATGTACCTTCAGATGTACTTAAGTATGGAGAGTACCACTACTAAAGTATGTGCCTTCAGATGTACTTAAGTATGGAGAGTACCAGTACTAAAGTATGTACCTTCAGATGTACTTAAGTATGGAGAGTACCAGTACTAAAGTACGTACCTTCAGATGTACTTAAGTATGGAGAGTACCAGTACTAAAGTATGTACCTTCAGATGCACTTAAGTATGAAGAGTAACAGGAGCATGATTTATTATGGCTCTAATGTCCTATTATAATTTCTGGAACAAGACAACTCTGCCAACAGTTCATAACCTATAGTATAAAACGTTTACTATACATACCACCATTCAGCTGGGCACCAGGATCCGCCCTGTTGGTATACATGGATATCATCAGTCAGATTAGGAGATAATTGCTCTACATTTATCACTAATGAACACTCTCTCAGTTACTGAACTGACCTGAGGACTTCTTCCTGTAGTAGAGGTATCCAGCACCTGACAGGATGATCCCCAACACCAGCCCTGAGGTTCCCATAGCGATCTTATTCTTCTCAGATTCGGAAAGAGGGTCTATGTAAAACCATGAATCATTCATTTCAGATTTAAATGGCTTTTTATAGCATATATTTTCATCTTTTGTGTACATGCACATCTATTTTTCTTCCCTCTAGTCTTTTCTTTCTTTAGTACTTAGTATTCATACTGTAGTTGTTAGTACTTGTAGTCCGGGAGGTGCACGGGTTTTGTGACGAGCGCTGAGCTAAGATCAAGGTGAGGTTTATTTAACAGTAACAGTAACAGTAATAAACCACAGAAGCAACAAGAACAAGGCGGACATAACAGAAAGGCAAGGCAGAGTCATAGTCAAGAAACAAGCGAGCGATCACACGAGGCAAACAATCGGACTAGCAAAGGCACCAAAAGAGAAACGAGTCGATCAGAGAATCAGAATAAAGTCAGAACCAGAGCAGCAAACAAGAGTAACCCCCAGAGAGACCCGCCCGGCACACACAGAGGGGCAGTACTTCACCACGGGTCAGTGTGAGAGGGGAGTACATACACACACAGACCAGATTAACAACAGGTGTGGTCCATCCTCAGGTGACTCAGATCTAGAAACCAGGACGGGAGATGGTGGACATGTGAGAGTGACGTCATCGGGTGGTGGGTTTTGGGAAACGGAGTCCGGGAGATCAGGGGTGAGAAGGGAGCCAGCAGGAGTGACAGTGTCTCTGTGACGACCTTGCATTGTCATGAAGTCATCTTTACTGCCATCTACTGGCAGACATCAGGGGAGCCATTTCCGCAGGTTCACGATCATTTCACTTCGAGTCTTTTTGGATCATCAGTGATTTGGCGTCCAGGTTTCAGGAAGATTCATATTTTCCCATTAGGATTGAATGGGGTGGAAAAGTACACGCCCATCTACTGTATATCTGCTCTGTTTCTGACACACCCCCTCAGGGCAGACCCCCGAGCACAAATTCATTGTTGGTTCAATCCCCACTTGTCTAATACTCTAATACACAGCCTTACTGACCCATACTGCTCTATGGGTTGTTTAATAATGCCTTGGTCCTCCCATAGACTCCCATTTATTTTTAGCAACCCATTAGCAACAAGGATACTCGCACTATTTAAACCCCTGCGGGGTGTGAGTGACGGGATCCATAGATTGGGAAGAGGTGGTACAGTGCAGGGAATGTCTCGCTCCATGTGTGGAAAACGCTCCAGAGCAGATGTTAATGATTGGCTAGAAGGAGGGTCTGCATGTGGGAGTGGCCAAAGACCCTAGTGTGAAGGAAGCAGCTGAATCTGCAGGTGTATGGAAGCGTACGGTCATACGGGTCTACCAGTGGAATTCTCCTCGGACTTGTGCCAGGGAAGGCCTCCACTAAATCTGGACTACCTGACCAATTCTCTGATGTGGCACACATCCAAAAACTTGTCCAGTCCATGCCCAAGCTAGTATTGGTGCTGGTGGAGGTGTCAGGAGCTATACCATGCTATACTCCATGAGCCACGCTCGCGCGATCTTACCTGCTCAGCTCAGGAAGCTTGATGCTGCTCAGTGTAACCAGCCAATCAGTATTCTGACTCTCACCCCAGTCGTAGATGACAGGTTCCTTGGAGCTGGCGTGCTCCACCACACAGGAGATCCTCTCTGCAAATCTGGGGATGTACTCCAGGTGGGAGTGGACCTGGTAGTACCAGTCTCCATCAGCCATCTCCTCGGTAGCGGTCACATCCCCAGTCACCTTTTTACCATCTCTTAGCCAGTAGACGTCGATGGCTGGGGGGAAGAAGTCGTATGCACTGCAGATCAGCATGGCTGGATGATCACCACTGGCCTGATGCTCTGACATGAGCTCCACCCTCGGCTTTACTGCATAAACGAAATGAGTCCAGATTAGTGCATTACTAATATAGCCACAGGGTGTCACATGTGACATAGTGAGGATAGGCCTTGTAGCCATCTTCCCAAAGCCTGTTCTCACTAAATGTAGATCTTCTGTAGTTCTGATCGTTGTTTGTTTGTTTGTTTTTTTTGTTTTTTTCCCAACCCCCAGCCCCCCCCCCCCCCCCCCCCCCCCATGTTTTCACTGCTTTGCATTAGGGTTCTCCCCAATTTCCAATTGGTAGCTGGCCCCGCAGAACCCCCGAGTGGTGTTCAGAAGCCCTGAACCATTTTCCACCAGCAGCCACCATTACAGATTATGCTTTAGCTATACGTTGAATGCTATGTCGGCTTACTGTGATTCTATGTCGTGTCATAAATTGCACATTATGTCTGCACATTTTCTGGCACACTGATGTACAGGTAATGGTGAGATTCTGATGCACCAGATAAAACTGTACTTTGTCTGGACAGGTACAGATTGTTCTGAGGTTCTGTCCACTTATATACATAATGTCTGCGTTTCGACCTCCAAAACTTGTGGACATGTTGAAACTTGAAAAAAAGTTGGGGAAATTTAGTCTCCGCATTTAACCCATCCGTGAAGTGAAACACCACAAACACACTCACTAGTGAACACACTAGGGGGCAGTGAGCACACTTACCCGGAGCGGTGGGCAAGTGCCGTTCCGGGGAGTAGTTAGGGGTTAGGTGCCTTGCTCAAGGGCACCTCAGTCATTACTGTAGGCTCAGGGAATCGAACCGGCGATCCTCCGATCACAAGGCTGGTTTCCTGACCTCCAACCCACGACTGCCCCCCTTATAAAATAGGAGCATCTGTTCAAAAGAACACTGTAAACTGGGATTGAGCTGTGTTGCACCATAACACGGTATATCAATGCCATGCCATATTGTTTACATCACAACTGGCCCAGGCGGTATGGTATGGACCGAGTCTGTAAATGTGTAAAGTGTGCAAATGAGCAAAGGGGACTGTACTGTGGCTCCCATCTCCAGGTCTGCTTCATCTTGCTTACCTGCCTTGCTCAAAAGGTAGGTATAGGCATTTTTCATGTTTTTTTTGCAGGTTGTCTGCAGCTCCGCTCTCCTCTGCTGTAGTTCAGGTCCCTTGTTCCGGAGCTCTGCATTATACACTCCGAACTTGGTGTACCCTACGAACTTCCCCACGGTGCTGTTAAACCGCAGGTACATAATCTTATTAAAATACTGGGTGAAAATGTATTCCAAATCGGACAGATCCGACGAGCTGGTGATGCATTCATCTGTGTCGTACATATAATATCCATCTGCCAATGAAATAAAGAACAAGAAATTACTCACAACAGCAAACATGCCTGTGTAGCGCAATCGAATAAGATCTCATCACTTACTGTTCAGTTGAATTTACTTGCTAAATATCAGAAAAATACAAAGTTTCTTAAAGTTTAATGGAGAATATCTTATTATTATATATATATATATATATATATATATATATATATATATATATATATATATCGTCGCTGTCCAAAAAAAAACATGTATCTCCATTTTTGTTGATTTTTTCTTTTATGCCTCATGCGCCTCTATTTACTCTGTCTAGAGATTTCATGAAGAATGAACCAACAGAAATGGCCCAAAACCCATTGGAAGGACGTCTGGTTCCATTGACTTCCATTCAAATTAAAAGAGTTTTTTGCCATTTTGGAGATACCTGTTTTTCTTTGGACATACATACATACATACAGACATACACACATATATATATATATATATATATATATATATATATATATATATATATATATATAATGAAAAGCCAAAGAGATAATATTTAATGAACATTCAAAAATTATACAATGAACACTGATATGTGTTGCTGCCCCAGATCTCTATCTATCTATCTATCCATCCATCCATCCATACATACATACATACATACATACATACATGTCATAAGCACTAACATAATAAACAGCCTTTTCATGAAAAAATTATTTTATAATATCAATGTTCATTGTATGTCTTGACATCAAAGTTCATACATATATATGACACAGGGCAGGTATATTATCAAATGTCTATATATTCGTAAATGTAAACATACATGTCCTTGTAGTAAGCGTCAGCAGCAGCTGCAAAACCAGCAACATGTTCTCTCGCTCTGCATCAAACAACTGACAGACTGTGAGCTTCATACCTTAGAGTATCTTTAGACCACTAACCAATCAGAAACTGCTACGGTTCAGTATCACAGGTTACTAGGCAGCAGCACTTTGGGTTTCGAGTTAAGAAGGTAGAACTGCTGATCGCTGTTCGTACCTGAGAAGACAGGTCAGTGTTTATACTCAGGTGCTGTTAGAATGCATCACCCGGCCCCCTCCACCAGTCATCACACCCTTTACCTCACACATGCAGTGTCTGTGCCTTCTCACAGCTTCATGAGTGGAGGAGGATGCGTTCCCTAATACCTCCAGGTTCCTCTTAGGGTTTCTTCCTCACATCCCTTCATTTCTGTAGTGAAACACTACTCACAGGCCTCCTACAGGGCCAGGACTCTCTGTGTGACTGACTATATACTGTACACCTCCCTGTATCTACACTCACTGTCCACTCTATCAGCTCCACTGACCGTACAGGACACTCTGTAGGTGTACAGGTCCAGACTGTAGTCCATCTGTTTCTCTGTATACTGTATTACCCTGTTCTTCAATGGACATGACCCCTACAGGACCACCAGAGAGCAGGTATGATGGGGGTGGAGGATCATTCTCAGCCCTGCAGTGACACTGACGTGGTGGTGGTGTGTTAGTGTGTGTGGTGCTGGTGTGAGTAGATCAGACACAGCAGTGCTTCTGGAGAGACACTGTGTCCACTCACTGTCCACTCTACTAGACACTCCTACCTTGCTGGTCCACCTTGTAGATGGACAGTCAGAGACGATAGCTCATCTGCTGCTGCACAGTGCAGTGTTGGTCATCCTTTAGTCCTTCATCAGTGGGCACAGGACGCTGCCCACAGGACGCTGCCCACCGGACGCTGGTGCTCAGACGACTGGTGTGACAGCATCGATCTGGTGATCTGCAAATCCTCAAAACCTAAACCCAACCCTCATCCAAAACTCAAAATCCAATCTTAACCTTCATGCTAACCTCAACCCAAAACCTAATCTCAACCCAAAGCATAATCCGGACAGTAGTCCTAACCTCTAATCCAACCCCAAACCTAATCTCAACCCAAAACATAATCTGGACAGTAGTCCTAACCTCTAATCCAACCCCAAACCTAATCTCAACCCTAACCATAATCCTAACCTCTAATCCAACCCCAAACCTAATCTCCACCCAAAAACATAATCCTAACCCAACCCAAAAACATAATCCTAACCCAACCCGAAAACCTAATCTCAACCCAAAACATAATCCTAACCTCTAACCCAACCCCAAACCTAATCTCCACCCAAAAACATAATCCTAGCCTCTAACCCAACCCCAAACCTAATCTCCACCCAAAAACATAATCCTGACCTCTAACCCAACCCCAAACCTAATCTCCACCCAAAAACATAATCCTAGCCTCTAACCCAACCCCAAACCTAATCTCCACCCAAAACCTAATCCTGACCATAATCCTTTTTAATAGACTATGATCATAATCTTGCATCTAATAGTTACTATGAGCATTAGTGAAACTCTGATCCTCTCTATTTGTTGCTATCGGGGATCGACCTGAGAAGGATGGGTTCCCCTGTTTGTTTGAGTCTTGGTATTTGAATAAATGTTAGATTAATTTAAAATCCTAATCCTAAAACCACTAAATTCAGCAGATTATTAATAAACACTGTAATTAAATCTACCTGAACGTATTCAGATGTTTCATTGCTGCTACAGTATTGATAAGAGTTAGAGTCTGAGTCTGTTGAGCATCTATTCCATTTAAATATATGGGCTCTACAAAAAGTGTCATCTAATATTTCTACATACATTAAAAGCACTGAGGTATGTTTTTATTGGTTCATTCCTCATTTTTAGGTTATTTTTAGTTAACATTGGACTGACTGTCCTCTTCATCAGCGATGTGGACGGAGGGTGAGATTTAGAGAAATGAAACATCATTACAGGCGTTTCAGTCAGTAAAAGCAGAAGAGAGAACGGTGGGCTACAATTTTTCACTGTTCTGTTAGAACAGTTCTGCAGTGTATCGATTTGTGAGGGAAATACCAAGTTGCCCACTTGTGGGCATGATACATCAGGATGTGCCACCTTTCACCTTTACACCAGTGAAAACTGTGGATGAGAGAGTATACCAGATGTACATTTGTTGGATTAAAATGGGCCTTGTTGCTCTGCCTAACTGACCTAGGAGCCCTGACTGCAGAGTGCAGCACCATCGGCAGATGGCTGCACCACGCAGGACTACATGCACACCGACCGTTACCATGACTGTCCTTAATACCACGTCACCATCACCAAAGACTGCAGTGGTGTCGTACCAGACTGTCATGGAGTGACTCAGAATGGCAGCGGGTCATCTTCAGTGACGAGTCCCGCTTTAGTGTTGGTGGAGAAGCCCAACAAATCCGTGTGTGGAGGCACCGTGGTCAGCACCGAGATGAACGATCTGTTGTCACACGTCCAGAAGGCCTGGTGTAACTCCACCTCCACCCCTACCGCACCATCTGCAGGAACTGTGTGAGGATGTTCAAGCTGCATGGGATGGATTATCACAGGACTCCATTAGGAACCTCTACAGCTCCATACCGAGACGTCTGGCGTGTTGGGTTAGCAAACACGGCGGCCCGACTCCATACTGAGAGACAGACTTCTGTATGTGTAGCTCAATAAATATTGATCCTATCAGTCTAAACTTATCATCAGTTATTGATCCTGGTCACCTTCATCTTCCTTCCCAACAGCACTGCACTCCCACACCTCCTTCTGGGTGCAGCTGTTCTTCTGATGATGAGTGTATATTTGTCACACTTGAATGTATTGGACCATCTAACTAGTTTTTATAGGGGATACTTTGGGGCAAGACTCCGAGATGTGTGATGTCCAAATGATCCAAAATGAGAAGTGAGATCTGGCATCTGAGCCCAGTTCTACAATTTCAATCAAAGCTTACAAACATTAACCCATATTAACATTGTACTTCAACTGCGTATAACATTTGATATGTATATTTATTTTATAAATAATTTAATATCCTCAATTGTAATTTAATAAATCACTGCACACACTTTACATAATCACTCTTTATTAGTTTTGGTTAACAAAATCACTTTTGGCTCATCACAATACACTCACATACCAAAAGTCATGGGACAGCTGTATGTAGTAGTGGGTATTTAACATTCCTGGATCCACAGTGTAACGTGTAGCAGGAATATTGTGTAGCAGGAATACCCCACAGTGGACACTGCAGTGCCTGCCCACATGTTCTTCATATTCATGACCAGCGATGTCTGGCTAGAACTGTCCATGAGTCAATCGACTCTGACAGAAATCACACCCACACTTAATTCACAGGGCTCCACACGCATATCTCGCAGGTCAGTGCAGCTTTCTTTAGCTTCCATGGTATACGGGAGCGGAAGGCCAACCACAGTGCCCCTGTTAACACCGCCACACTGGACACCTTGTCTCACCTGGGCTCAAGAGGTTGCCACTTGGACCCTAGAGGACTGGCAACATATGGTGTGGTCTGATGATGGTACCAGTTGCTTTGGATCTGACGGTAGGGTTTGTGTGTGGACCCCAGTTGTCAGCAAGGCACTGTGCAGGCTGGTGTTGGTTCCATACTGATGTGGGGGTGCATGGTGTGGATCCACTGGTCTGCCTAAACTTGGCACTCACTGGTGCCCACTAAGTTTCACTGCTTGGTGACCACTTGCAGCCCTTCATGGACCTCATGTACTCCCGCAATGATGGTATACATGCAGGATAATGGATCGTCTCATCGGGCCCAAATCAGTCCAGCAAACATGAGCCCAGTCACGGGAATTCTATCATGCCTCAAACTCGTCATGCTGGCCAGTGTTCAACTTCAGTTGTATATAATCAACACCTGTATACAATCGATTTACATACTGATATCACATGACTTCTGGTATGTCAGGTTTTAGTAGACTTGCAAAGGCTTTACGACCTCAGTTAGAAACTTTAAGCCCAAATAATTAAACTAAAGGATCACAAGTGAGCTCCACCCAGTCAGATTCTCAGTTACAGCTGTTCCCTTTGACCAGGAAGAAGGTTCCCACAGCGACTCCCAGCAGTCCTGCAGCCAGACCCACTCCACAGTACACAGACGGACCCACACCGGGCAGAGCCAGCTGGACATCTGTACGACAAATAGAAATGCATGTACAGAAAAACATATAATGCTAATATTTAAAATGCATTTGTACTGGGTCTCCGTCCCTCCAGCACCAACGAGAGCCACAGGAGGTGCATGGCGAGAGATCCGGAGGAGGCCATAGCAGCGCTAACAGCAGGTGTCAGCGCATACGACCTCTCACCAGTCTCACTGGTGCCTAAGGGACGGATGTGTTTCCTGAAAGGACGCTGATGACCATCAGGCG
The DNA here is from genome assembly GCA_024036415.1 of Prochilodus magdalenae. NCBI lineage: Eukaryota > Metazoa > Chordata > Actinopteri > Characiformes > Prochilodontidae > Prochilodus > Prochilodus magdalenae. The sequence continues at coordinate 46,497 of JAMWET010003143.1, forward strand.
TATAAGCAGGTAGACATCTCACCCCATGTTTTGGTCAGAGGTCTGCCCAGTGACGAGTGCCCCACGGTGCAGGTGTAGATGTCTCCCTCTGCTGGAGTGAAGCTCAGACGAGAGACCAGGCTGAAAGTTCCGTCGTTGGTCAGATGATACCTACTGTTACTAACGTCATCTGTCAGGTTCACGTTGTTCCTGGTCCAGGACACGCTGACATGTGGTGGGTAGAATCCAGTGATGTGACAGATCAGGGTGTTTTCGAAGCCCAGCTGTACTTTGTGCTTAGGGTAGACTGAACACTGAGGGGAATCTATGAGCAGAAGGTGTTATGGATTATTCAGCATCGTCAGGGAATGCCATCATGTCCTGTACACTTTAGGAACCCCAGGAATCCCTGGTGTGTTGTAGTCATGGTGATGTCTTACCCTTCGGTTCTGCAGGGTGCTTGTAACTTTGTACGGCTACACCCAGATTGCGTCTGCACGTTGCCATATTAGCAACTGTCTGCTCATAGGTTCCTTCTCCAAAGGAGAAGCGATCTGAGAAATCGGGCAGTGTTAACACTTCTTTCTTCTGAGTGAAATCAGCGTGGTACTTTTCTTCTTCATCCACTCCATAGAAGGACTCTTGATAGGCATCTATATCAGAGCACACCAGTATTGAGAATTCTTTGTGTTGGACTGAGGGGAAAAAAGAGAGAACAGGTCGTCAGTTCATCCATGCAAAACAAGACGATTTCTGTCTGTTAATAAAAAACTGATAAACAGAAACTCCCATCTTTTAATTATGTCTCAACACGTCCCAGTTTTATGTCCAGTTACAAACATATATACACACACACTGCCTAAGGACAATCCAAAAGATTACCCATACCCAGAGAGGAGAGAGGTTATGGTCAGTATAAGCACAAAAACAAAGTATTTCAATACACACATCTATTAGTGCTCACTTAACAGAAGAGACTCGGTTCTCATCTGTCCTTCCCCTCCTCCAGCCCTACTGGTAAGAGATGTAGAGCCTGATGCCTCTCGGGATAAAGGATCTCCTGAGATTTGCCCGTGATGATGGCATGCAGTGGGTGCCCATCACCATCCATAATAGACAGCAGTTTGTGCAGTGTCCTCCTCTCCGCCACCTTCAGTCCAGCTCCACACCAACAACTGACCCTGCTCGCCTGACCAGCTCGTCCAGACGCATCTCGTCTCTCTTCCTAACGCTTCCTCCCCAGCACACCACAGCATAGAAGAGACAGCTGGACACCACAGTCTGATAGAACATCTGCAGGAGCTTCCTACAGATGTTAAAGGACCCCGGCCTCCTTTAGGAAGTGAAGCTGACTCTGTACCTTTCTGTATAGTATACTTTCTGTGTGTGTTGGCTGACCATTCCAACCTCTCGTCCAGGTGCAGTCTGAGATACCTGTAGGTCCTAACCATCTCTACTTCCACCCCCTCAATAGAGACTGGCTGTGTGAGTGGCCTGGAGTGAAAGAGCTAAGAGGAGAAGATCGGAAGGACGGGAATTCAGAAAGAAGCTTCTGGCCCCTGTGGTGTTAATCCTACCAGCAGTTCTCTCAGAAGGTCTTTACGGTCCACATCTCAATTTAACCAAACCCTTCCAGTTCACTGCCGTGTTTTAATGACGTCAGGGACTGGGGAACCGGCTCCCTGAGAACACTCTGCTATCGTCTCATAGCTCCTCCAGGTTTGTTTACTGAATACTACAGCTCACTACTGAAGACTGCGGCTCACTACTGAAGACTGCGGCTCACTACTGAAGACTGCGGCTCACTACTGAAGACTGCGGCTCACTACTGAAGACTGCTGCTCACTACTGAACACTGTGGCTCACTACTGAACACTTTCTTTTCCTTTCCTGTCCTCTTTTCTTTCACTACTGAAGACTTTTCTGTCCTGCTCATTTGTACTGAATTTTTCTTTTCCTTTCTGCTTTTCTTTTTTTTCCTTTCCTGTCCTTGTCACGTTTCCTGGTTCCTGTCGTTCCTTTGTTCTCACTACTGAAGACTGCAGCTCACTACTGAACATTACGGCTCACTACTGAAGACTGCTGCTCACTACTGAAGACTGCAGCTCACTACTGAACACTGCGGCTCACTACTGAACATTACGGCTCAATCCTGAAGACTGCTGAACACTGCAGCTCACTGCTGAACACTGAAGCTCACTACTGAAGACTGCAGCTCACTACTGAACATTACGGCTCACTCCTGAAGACTGCAGCTTACTACTGAACATTACGGCTCACTACTGAAGACTGCAGCTCACTACTGAACATTACGGCTCACTACTGAAGACTGCAGCTCACTACTGAAGACTGCAGCTCACTACTGAACATTACGGCTCACTACTGAAGACTGCAGCTCACTACTGAAGACTGCAGCTCACTACTGAACACTGGAACAAATACTCACCTTTAGCCTGTGTGTGGAGGAGAGCTGCAGAGAGGAGAATCAAACACAGCTTCATTCTGATCAGCGTAGAGGAAATCACCTCCTACATGAGTGAGTGCAGACTGAACACAGCCTCTCTGATTCTCCCTCTCTCTAACTGAGACTCTCAGTAAATCAGCCAATAGGGTTATTACTGACACTCTGACCCTGCAGTATCTGGGTAGGAGCAGCTTTACTGCCGTTTCTTCCTCGTCACAACAGATGACGTTACCCTGGGTGTCATATGTAAACTGGACCAGGCCTCATCACTGTTTCTTCAGGTGTATTTTCAGGTAGGTAGGGGTGTTCTGGGGGTCTGGCGGCCAAACATATAGTTTTAGAGATGCGGGGGTGTTCTGGGGGTCCAACGCCCCAAATGTACTGTTAGGCATGCAGAAGTGTTCTAGGGGTCCAGCAGTCCAAATGTATTATAGTTATGTAGGGGTGTTTTGGGGGTCCTAATAAATCTCCTAACATGCTTCCTACAATGCCTCCAAATTCTGGTAGGTCCCTGAACATAAACCACTGACGTGAAGAGACACTCAAATACAGCTCAGGTCAAGATAATTGATTGCCAGTTCCGACAGTGGGCCAACAGTGCCATAACGTCTGGTCCACATCTGCATGCTATCATTTACATTACATTTATGCCATTAAGCTGACGCTTTTATCCAGAGCGACTTACAAGGTTAATCATATTACAGGGGGGGCCAGTGTAGTGTTAGGAGTCTTGCCCAAAGACCCTTATTGGTGTAGCACAGCATAGTCACCCAGACCAGGATTCGAACCCCAGTCTCCCACATTGGGTAGTAGTTCAATGGTGGGTAGTGGTGTTATCTGCTGAGCTACACCAACCGTATCACTGTGAACAGTAGAACCTGCAGTTCTGCAGGTAAAGTACCTTAACTGTCAACAGTCAAACGAACATAGTCCAGTCAGGTAAAACCAGTTTGGGAAAATTCCAAGAGCTCTACTAGAGTCACGGTGTCAAATCGGCATGTCTTCGTAAAGGTTAGTCTGCATGTCCTTATGAAACTGAATGTCCTCTAGGTGACACTGTTGTGTGTATGTTATGTTATGTACTCCACCGTATAGGAGTGTGAGTGGATCAGACACAGCAGTGCTGCTGGAGTGTTTAGACACTGTGTCCACTCACTGTCCACTCTATTAGACACTCCTACCTTGCTGGTCCACCTTGTAGATGGACAGTCAGAGACGATAGCTCATCTGCTGCTGCACAGTGCAGTGTTGGGCATCCTCTAGTCCTTCATCAGTGGGACACAGGACGCTGCCCACAGGACGCTGCCCACAGGACACTGCCCACAGGATGCTGCCAATAGGACGCTGCCCACATGACGCTTTGGTGCTGTGTAGTTTTGGTTGGTGGCAATTCTCAGTCCAGCAGTGACTCTGAGGTGTCCAGCAGCACTGCTGTGTCTGATCCACTCACACCAGCACCACACACACTAACACGCCACCACCACGTCAGTGTCACTGCAGTGCCGAGAATGATCCACATCATACCTGCTCTGTGGTGGTCCTGTGGGTGTCCTGACCATTGAAGAACAGGGTAATACAGATTGGTTGTAACTACAAGGTGGTGTACCGAATGTTACTGCTGATCAAAGTATACGGTACATTGTACGACATCCATTCACTCAGAGCCTCTGATATTATAAGTGACATGAGCTTCAGATACGAAGCCTCATCACTGTAACACACACTCAAAGCCACTAGATGTCACTCATGTGCTTGTGTTGAGCTTCTAGTCTAATACAGCACCTGTTAGTGTTAAGGTTAGGGTTATGATTAGGTTTAGGTTAAGGCTAGGGTTATGATTAGGTTTTGGGTTGAGGTTAAGGTTAGGGTTATGATTAGGTTTTGGGTTGAGGTTAAGGTTAGGGTTATGATTAGGTTTTGGGTTGAGGTTAAGGTTAGGGTTATGATTAGGTTTAGGCTGAGGTTAAGGTTAGGGTTATGATTAGGTTTTGGGTTGAGGTTAAGGTTAGGGTTATGATTAGGTTTAGGCTGAGGTTAAGGCTAGGGTTATGATTAGGTTTTGGGTTGAGGTTAAGGCTAGGGTTAGGATTAGGTTTAGGCTGAGGTTAAGGCTAGGGTTAGGATTAGGTTTAGGCTGAGGTTAAGGCTAGGGTTAGGATTAGGTTTAGGCTGAGGTTAAGGCTAGGGTTAGGATTAGGTTTTGGGTTGAGGTTAAGGCTAGGGTTAGGATTAGGTTTAGGCTGAGGTTAAGGCTAGGGTTGGGTTAGGTTTAGGCTGAGGTTAAGGCTAGGGTTAGGATTAGGTTTAGTCTGAGGTTAAGGCTAGGGTTAGGATTAGGTTTAGGCTGAGGTTAAGGCTAGGGTTAGGATTAGGTTTTGGGTTGAGGTTAAGGCTAGGGTTAGGATTAGTTTTGGGTTGAGGTTAAGGCTAGGGTTAGGATTAGGTTTAGGCTGAGGTTAAGGCTAGGGTTATGATTAGGTTTTGGGTTGAGGTTAAGGCTAGGGTTAGGATTAGGTTTTGGGTTGAGGTTAAGGCTAGGGTTAGGATTAGGTTTAGGCTGAGGTTAAGGCTAGGGTTATGATTAGGTTTTGGGTTGAGGTTAAGGCTAGGGTTATGATTAGGTTTTGGGTTGAGGTTAAGGCTAGGGTTAGGATTAGGTTTTGGGTTGAGGTTAAGGCTAGGGTTAGGATTAGGTTTAAGCCCTTTCTTGAGGTAAGGTGGCAGGACATGTCCTGCACCATACCATCTTACCCTGCCTCACGTTTCGTCTTCTCAGAGCCAACACTGTCTCAGTATGAATTCAGGATACATGGCAAAGAAGCAGTCATATAATAAATATTTATATTATTTATTAAATGACATTCCCCCTAAAGTCTCAGGATTATTACATTATAACCCAACCTAATCTAATCCCCTGTTCCCCAAACTATTGATCCATCCATTCAGTCTGTATTTCATAATGTAGCATCTGTGCGATCCTCCACGAGTGCAACTCTCCTGTTGATGAGAGGAGTGAGACGGAGTCACGAGCGCAGGTGCATCCTCGCGCCGGACTTCCCTCCGGACGCGCGCGCCACTTGTTTAGAGCGCACGCGGGACTTTCTTGGCCGGTGTGTTTGTTTAAGCCGCGAAACGAGTTCGCTGATCTGCTCACCGCTCACAGGCTCGAGGCTTCCACAGCCCCGCCCCTTCGGGTCTGCGTAGGAGGTGACAGGCATCACGACTGATTTAAACGAAACGAAATTCGATTCACTTGGCGACTCAGTTTAGTGAGTCGGTTCCTCAGAGCTGAAAGTTTAGGTGAATCGAAACGAAGTGAGAACAGACATAAGAAGGAAGGAATAAAGAAAGAAAGAAAGAAAGAGAGAGTGAGAAAGAATGAAAGAATAAAAGAGAAGTGAATAAAGAAAAGAGGGAAACACAGAAAGAAAAAAGAAGATGAGAACAGAAGAAAAAAATGAAATGAAAGGAACCCTTGAAAGAAAGGAAACAAGGACGAGACACAGTGAATGAGAAGAACCGAAAGAGGAAAGGAGGAAGAGAGAACTGTGATGAACTGTGTACCGTGTCTGAGATCTGAGATAAACCAGCTCAGGTTCTCAGTCACTGTAACCCGTCTCAGTCTCCTCACTGACCGTCCAGATTAGTGATGGATAGAGATGGACGCCCTCTAGTGGTAACAACCCGGAACCACACCGTTACTCTCACATTGCCGTTTACATCTGCTGCTTTACTGTGGTGGGTTTAGTGTGCTGGGTTTACTGTGGTGGGTTTAGTGTGCTGGGTTTACTGTGGTGGGTTTACTGTGCTGGGTTTACTGTGGTGGGTGTACTGTGGTGGGTGTACTGTACTGGGTTTAGTGTGGTAGGTGTTCTGTGGTGGGTTTACTGTGGTGGCTTTACTGTACTGGGTTTAGTGTGGTAGGTGTTCTGTGGTGGGTTTACTGTGGTGGCTTTACTGTGCTGGGTTTACTGTGCTGGGTTTACTGTGCTGGGTGTACTGTGGTGGGCGTACTGTGGTTGGTTTAGTGTGGTGCTCTTTCTGTGCTGGGTTTAGTGTGCTGGGTTTACTGTGATGGGTGTAGTGTGCAGGGTTTTCAGACATGCAGGGCAGCTGGTCCCCTCAGCCTCTTCACTGTCACTGTCTCTCTCTCTTTCTCTCTCTCTCTCTCTCTCTCTCTCTCTCTTTCTCTTTCTTTCTCTCTCTCTCTCTCTCTCTCTCTCTCTCTCTCTCTCTCTCTCTCTCTCTCTCTCTCTCTCTCTCTCTCTCCAGCCTGCTGGCATGTTTATAAATGTTAGGTCAGTTGTTGTGTCTGTGTTAATGTGTTAATTGCTGCTCAATAAAGGTCCTTGTGTTAATAAGGGTTTTATTAAAGGTAGAGAACATTTACACTGATCAGTCCAGCCGCAGAGATATAATACAGCCACCTAACAATATTATACATCCAGACAGCACATGCAACTTCAGGTCAGATAGATCAAAAGTGTTACAGTTCATATTTACATAACCGGAGGCAAATAGGGAGGTAGGTGTGTGGGTAGGGGTGTAGGTAGGAAGGTAGCAGGAAGGTAGGTAGATAGGAAGAATGGTAGATGGGTAGGTAGGTGGATAGAAGTGTAGGTAGGTATGTAGGTGGGTAGGGTCGTAGGTAGGTAGGTGAGTTGGTAGGTGGGTCGGTAGGTAGGTAGGTGGGTGGGTGGGTAGAGGCATAGGTATGAAGGTGGGTAGGTGAGTCGGTTGGTAGGTAGGTGGGTGGGTAGGTAGGTAGGTGGGTAGGTGAGTCGTTAGGTAGGTAGGTGGGTAGTGGCGTAGGTATGTAGGTAGGAAGGTGGGTGGCTTGGTAGGTAGGTTGTTAGGTAGGTATGTAGGTGAGTCGGTAGGTTGGTAGGTAAGTCGGTAGGTAGGTAGGGGCATTGGTATGTAGGTGGGTAGGTGAGACGGTAGGTAGGTAGGTAGGGGCGTAGGTATGTAGGTTGTTAGGTAGGTATGTAGGTGGGTAGGGGCATAGGTAGGTAGGTGAGTCGGTAGGTAGGTAGGTGGGTGGGTAGATAGGTAGGTGGATAGGGGAGTAGGTATGTAGGTGGGTAGGTAGGTAGGTAGGTGGGTAGGTAGGTAGGTAGGTAGGTGAGTCGGTAGGTAGGTAGATGGGCAGGTAGGTAGGTAGGGGCATAGGCATGTAGGTGGGTAGGTAGGTGGGTAGGGGCATAGGTTGGTAGATATGTGGGTAGGTAGGTCAGTAGATTAGTACAGATTATCCATATCAGAGTCACTGTAGCGCTAAAACAGGAGTAGGGCGTTTTATCACTGGGACGCAGTACTGCACGGTGTCCTGCTACACCACCTCCAACTGTTCACACCAGGCGCCTCCCTGTGAAGGAAAAGGAGATACACAGTTGAAAGACAAATCAACTGAATTCAGTTAGCCGATTCTGAATGGGAAAAAATTATCCTGAAGACCCTCACATCCTGAGTGACATCGGGATCGCACGGTGACCCGGATGGACCAAATAACACTGATGATCCCCCCACACAGAAAGCCAAAGCCCACACAAAACTGTGTCCATTCCGACGCAGAAGAAGTGGAACCTGTGGGACAGAGACACCGTGTCATCATTACATGCAGGTGTATCCAAAACTCTGGGTACCTTGACCAAGCTATCTGGTGCCTGTGCCACCCTGGCTCCACCCATTCTCACTCCTGCACCCCTGAAATAAATCGGAGCCCACTCCTGTTTCTTCTTAAATCAGCATCTCCACATGTATAACAGGTTCTTATTAAGGAACCGAAGGTCGGGTTCTAGCTTTACTAGCAGATACAGTGAGCGTCTGGTTCATCAGAACAAGGTCCAGCAGCAAACACACAGGACAACACAGCTACAGACTGGCAGAGGGCCACACCCACTCTCTACTGACCGTGATGAGCGCCACCTCATTCCAATGTCCCTTACCCACCGTAAGATGACCTCGAGTGACCTACAGAGAGACTGGCGAGCGGTGGCTGGGGTGAAACGCACAGCGGGCATGGTTCTAAAAACAGGCTTCTGGAGGGCATTAGTGATTTTCTAAATAAACAGATCTAATACAATATCTGATCTGGAGTTTGGGAGACATGGTTCCAGTAGTGTAGAGAATCAAACAGAACCAGCACAAACCCAGAACCTGAACACCTAGAGACACTGATCAGTTACAGGTGGGCTCTTCAATTTTTCCATGTGTGTATATATATATATATATATATATATATATATATATATATATATGTAGCAGTGATGTGATACTTTTTTATTATTATTATTATTATTATTATTAATAATAATAATAATAACAATAATGATACTAACGATAAAGTGTTGTAGTACAATAATGTTGGTGAAAGGCTCACAGCTGAACCAACTACACATATGAAACACTACTGAAATTTTAATGCAAATAAACGTGTATTATATAAATGTGTGAATAAGTATTGGCACCTTTCAGTCACCACTCCCCCCCCCCGCCTTTTCCTCCATATCGCTTCTGGTTCAGAAATAGCTCGTCCTAAATGGAAGATGTTATGACAGATCCAATCATGGGGACATTTTTAAAGTAGTCCTAGGTTTTTGGTATCTGTTCCTTGTCTGTGGGACATTCCCAGCTTTGCTGATATTTTGCAGGGTCGTTTCATCCTCTAGTCTCCTGCACCTTCCCAAACCATAACAGATCCTCCACCATTCCTAACAGTCAGTGTGGTGCTGGGAACCGACGAGTTCTGTTTGTCCTTTATGAGTCCACTAAACCTGTTTACCAAATTTCCGGCTCATCTAGACGTTCCTCCCGACATTAACCATTTTGAGATGAGGTCTCAGTTAAGATGTCTAAGATGCTTGCACGTTGTGTGTAAAAGTTTAGGCACCCATGATCAAAAGAGTATGTTGCTGTATGTTGTTTGTGTAGTGACTTCAAGCCTCAACATGGGCCCATTTTTGTGATATACCCTAATATGATCATGTGTTCTGGTGTTTTTACAGTATGTTGGCCTTTAATGACACTGGTCTCTTTATTCTCACCCCAGTCATAGATGAGTGGGTCCTTGGAGCTGGCATGCTCCACCACACAAGAGATCTTCTCTGTAGGAATGGGTGTGTGCTCCAGGTGCGAGTGGACCTGGTAGTACCAGTCTCCGTCAGCCATCTCCTCCATGGAAACCACACCAGTGGTCACCTTTTTGCCATCGATCAGCCAGTACATATCAATGGCTGGGGGGAAGAAGTCATACGCGCTGCACATCAGCATGACTGGATGACCCCTGCTGTTCTGCAGATCGAACGTGAGACGGACCTTCGGCTTCACTGTGAACCAGAGATGTCAGTATAGTGAATGGACAGTGCCTCACTGGGGCTTTTAACCCCATTAAACTTAATGAAGTCATATGTGATACAGGTGATACCTACGGTGGCTGAGAAAGCCCAACGCACTGCAAGTTAAAAACGGGCTGCAACTTCCAAAGCACATGCAAAAAGCCAGACCTAATGGACGGACCCATTCGAGAGCGGGCTGCGTGGACCTGGACATGGAGCCGAGACCGCCCCAGTTCCAGCAAAAGAAAGTTTTATCTGTTTATTAATGAATATCCAGGCGGGTTATTGACCAGCTTCTCGTGTTTATATTTCTCTACGTCCAGGTCCACGCAGCCCACTCTAGAATGGGTCCGTCCACTTTTAGTGTCCCCTGGAAACACTTCCGTTGTGTGTTGAGGCTTTCTGCATGTGTTGTCAGTGTTTGCAGTGCGTTAGAGACTTTGCAGCGCGTTCGGTTAATAGTTTGGTTAATAGTCTCATTTTGATGCTTGTGTTTTCAGATCTTGCAGCGCGTTTGGCTAATGTTGTGCAAGTCGTGTCATTTTGATGCTTGTGTTTTGAGACTTTGCAGCGCGTTTTTAACTTGCAGTGCGTTGGGCTTTCTCAGCCACCCTAGATACCCCAGTGTCAGTGTTTCCCAGGAGAGTTTGCCCCAGGACGCTTCACGTACTGGCCACCAGAGGTCAGCACCACCAGAGTTCTAGTCAATGCTCCAGTACTTTTCCACTCCTGCCCCTCTCACCTGCATCCAATCACCCCTGCCATTACCTTCCCCTTCAGGACTGTGGAGCATTGACTGTCAGCTCGTGGTACTGTGTCCTATGAAGATCTTTTTGAGTTTGCGTGGCCTGATCAGCGTTTTTTGATGGCTCCTGACTTCTGAGTACCTTTGGACCTTCTTGTTTTGTGTTTTGATTCTGCTTGGGACTTGATCATTTTGGATTGTCTTCTGAGCTTTGTGGTTTTTGGACTTTTGTGTTTGGTTTTGGACACTTTTGTTTTTTTTTTTTTTACTTTTTCCTGTTTTGTGTTCCTTTTACCCCATTAAAACCTACTACGTCTGAGCTCCCCTCATTACACCCAGGAGGAAAAACCGTACCCTAAAGTATACTTAAGTGTACTTAGTATACTTTTTAGTACTTATAATTACTGTACTGAAAGTATGCTACTTTATATACTAATTATGTACTTAGTATGCTAAATATAATCATTACTGCTATTCAACATATACTTAATAATACTGTACTTTGAGACAGCTCTTATATTCATTTAGACACTTACTTGTACATATTTAAGTACATACATCTATACTAAATTAAAATATTCCTTCATTTTTACGCGGCTACATGCATTTCATGGTTAGATGATTATACTGGCCTTCCTAGAGAGACTCTGTAGAGTTACTCGCTGTTCAGTAAAGTATATATTCACATAACAAACAGGTCACCTGATTAACAATCAAAAATACAAATTATTTAATATTATAATGTAATTTTAATAACCTGGAATAAACAGAACTCCTATCACCAGGAATGCTCAGGTTATGAGCTCGACATGTTGGTTTTGGGAACAGTTACTTGACATCCTAGCTTTGGATTGTTCAGATGGTTCTCAGTTCTGTGACGGGTGGTCTTTATTATATGTCCACTTTCTGATACGGTCTACTTTCAGTTTCATAAACAAGCCTGTACTGCTGAGCTGGTATGTAGCCTGTCTGTGCTCGCAGACGTCCTTGTTTTTCTTTCTCTTCTCCACCTTTTGTCCTGATTCTCTCAGCCAGTAACATGTCCATCACTGTTTCAGTGTAGCGGGACCGGCCAACACGCAGAGTTCTGGCTGAGTAGTCGTGTCTGGAGTGTCTTGTGATCTTGGTGAACTCATCTCCTGGTGCTCTAACACGTCCACATCCCAAAACGAGAAGACAGTTTTTACACAACTGCATTTTCCAAGACTTCGTAGTTATCTTTTTTTGGAGGGGGAGGTTTGGATACAAAACTATGGAAAAAGTAGTTTTGCTTGTTGTCTTAAAGTGTGCCTTCACTGATCACAGTTTCTAAAACTCTCAGCTTTAATAAGATTCTTCTGAAGTCTGTTTAAATGGTTTGTTACACTGAACTCCACAAACCACTATTAAATTAAACTACAAATCAATATATTCATTCATAAGTTCTATATTAGAGTGTTGACTGAGTGTATGTGAACCAGCCAATCACAACAGATTCAGGATCTGAGCTGAAGGCCAGTCTACATACTGACCGCCTGTAAAACGGTGGCCACTTCTGAGGTTAATGTGCTCAGAGTGGATGGTTCATTGTTCAATAATAGTACATGGAGAGATTATCATAAACTACAAAGACTGTAATGTGCAGACTGATAGATAGACAGATAGATAGTTGATGGTTTAGTCCATTTATCTAAAGACAGGATGATCTGAAGACAGGAGAAAAAAGACACTGAAGTACTTAAGTGTACTTAGTATACTTACTTAAAATTAACGTACTGACAGTGTGCTGTTTTCATATACTAACAATAACTATAAATGTACTGTATCTCTGGTACATTAAATAAAATTATATATATATATTAGTATACTTCTATAAAATACACTAAAGTACAAAAATTGTACTTAACATAATTATTACACTTGATATATATATATATATATATATATATATATATATATATATATATATATATATATATATATATATATATATATATTGCTCTTGTATATACTGTAGCACACAAATGAACAATGTACTTTCTGGTATTAAAGTACCTTTCTAGTAAACTTCATTTTTACCTGAGGAAACACATACGGCCACTAGGAGTCAGAAACAACTTAAAGGCATAATAATAATAATAATAATAATAATAATAATAATAATAATAATAATAATATTAGTAGTAGTAGTAGTAGTAATAATAATAATAATAATAATAATAATAATAATAATAATAATAATAATAATAGCAACAATAATAATAACAACAATAAAAATAACATTATTGATAATATTATTAATAATAATAACAGTGATAACAATAACAATAATAATAATAATAATAATAATAATAAAAATAGTAGTAGTAGTAACAACAACAACAACAAAGACAACAACAACAACAACAACAACAACAACAATAATAATAATAATAATAATAATGGCAACAATAATAATAACAACAATAAAAATTATATTATTAATAATACTATTAATAATAATAACAAAAATAATAGTAGTAGTAGTAATAACAACAACAACAACAACAATAATAATAATACTAATAATAATAGTAATCATAATAATACTACTAATAATAACAATAATAATAATAGTAATAATCTTCATCATCATCATCATCGTCATCTGTGCATCTCCATCTATGCTCCATGCTGCTTACCTTCCTTCTCCCAAACCTTGAGGTAATCATTTTTCAGGCTCCTGTTGCAGTGCGTATTGACCATCTCCCTCTCGTCCTGCAGGGAAGTGGAGTTGTTGTTCCAGAGCTCTGCGTTCCTCTGTCCGAACTCACTGAACCCGACATATACCCCCACACTGCTGTTGAACTGGACCACCGGGTCCTTATTAAAATAATACGTATCAATGAATTCCATGTCAGTCAGAGCGGAGGAACTGGTGATGCACTCGGTTACTCTGTAACTAAAATATCCATCTGGCAGAGGAGAGAGAAGCAGACCAACAAAACCGGATTAGCCAGCAAATAAAAACACACACGTCAAAGTCGAGGTTTTAAAGGTGTACAGGTCGGAATCATCTCAGTAGGCAAAGGTACATGAGATAAACCTGAGACAGGTCTGGAACGCTGAGCGCATATTTAGGTCCAGGTGTAAGTTCAGGTATTTCCTCATATTCTATACAAGTTTAATCATGCTCAAACGCGAGTTCTGTTATGATGTTCTAAAAGTAAACATACCCGTCTTTACAGACAGAGCCAGCAGAAGCAGCAGCTGCAGGACCAGGAACATGCCGTCTCGCTCCACATCCAGCCACTGAGGGTGCTTGAGGAAGTGAACTCCAGTTCATACAGACTCACCGACCAATCCGAATCCACCAAACCACTGCATCACACGTTACTAAGCACCCTGTTGGATACGCTTTAACACCAAACGCACAAACTGCTCTGTGTTTATTAGTTTATTAGTCATGCTCAATAACCCTCCAATGTGGCTGATTTACAACCATCCTGCAAAGACCAGTGGGCCAGAATTTCTTCCACAGCGATGGAAAGGACTCATGGCAAGTTACCGCAAACGCTTGACTGCAGCTGTTGCTGCTCAGGGTGGCCCAACCAGTTATTAGGTCCAGGGGGCAAACACTTTTTCACACAGGGCCAGGCAAAAATATCTTTGCCGGCTCAACAAGCGGTTCGTGTGCAACATTTTTCTGTCCTGGAACTAACTTTTTGCGGAGTGGCCAGCTCTGTCGACAATAATGTGACTCTTTGGCACGGCTGTCCCATTCACAGATGAAACAACAGTACTTGGTATAGCCGAGGTGCAGTCCCGAGCTGCAGTCCCAGTAACTGAAAGTAACTTTCAGATCTCCACAGATATTCCAGTTGTACCTGCTATACTGGATGTGGTTGAGCAACAGTTCCACATTCTCATATGTTTCCTTCATGTGTGCTGCATAGCCAACAGGTACTGACGGATAAACGTTGCCATTGTGTAGCAGAACAGCTTTCAGGCTTAGCATTGACGAATCAATGAAGAGACGCCACTCTTCCGGATTGTGATCACAACCCAAGGCCGAGAACAATCCATCAATGTTACAACAGAAACAGAGACTGTCGACTTGTGCAAAATATTTGGTGATATCATGATGTCGGCTTCTAAACATAGAAATTTTCGTACCTGGTGACAGCAGACACCATCCCTGCAGCCTGGAACCCAGCAACTCAGCTTTTGCTTTTGACAGACCCAAATCTCTGACCAAATCGTTTAATTCTGACTGTGTTATCAGATGTGGATCACCTGATGAGCAAGGTTCAAAATCTGGGTCAATGTCACGGTCATTACCCTGCACTTGAGTTTCTTCATCTGGTTCGTCTAAGGTCCAATCCTCGGGTAGGTTTCGGAATTGGGAGACTGTCGTCATGTGGCACAGGTCTCATTGCTGAAGGCAGATTAGGATATTTAATTGACTTCTAGTTTTTGGCAGAGGAACCAGATACATTAGTCAAACAAAAATAACAGTCCGTCACATGGTAATTATGATAAAACTGAAAATTTCTCTTAAACGGTACGTGATACGTAAATTTTGATGTGATATTCGTGATCAGCACCCAAAAATCTATAAGAAACACCTAACAGTGTTCAAGAAGCAAAACAGTTGTTGTGCGGTGTATTTAAATTAGTTTGATGGTCTGAAACATTTAAGAGACAAACATGCACAAAAATAAGAAATCATGAGGGGGGCAAAGACTTTTTCACACCACTGTATTTTGATCTTCTCTGAACTGAAATTGACCATAGATATCCACATCACCGAAGGCACTGTACGTACAGGACGTAACTGTAAACCAAGATTTTGTTAGTTGGCCCAGTTTGTGGTCCCCCACAGGGTGTCAGGTGGATGGAGGGGTGCGTGGTCGTGAAATACTGTAGTAGCTATAGCTTCTGCACCATACGAGCCGTGTGAAGGGCACATTGGATCATGGCCTGGAGA
>JAMWET010003144.1:0-47500 GCA_024036415.1 Prochilodus magdalenae
GTATTTAATCATTGGTCCTCATTCTGTTGTAACTGAGAAACTCTGCTTTATGAATTACTCCTTTATCTCTTGGAGAGGTTCAGATTCTCATAGAGGAAATCTGATTGGTTGGTGTGTTCAACCATGTTCTCGTAGTCAGGATTTGAGTTCTCGTAGGCGAAGTGGGATCTGTTGGGGTTGCCATCAGGTCCATTGTGGATAGGAGCCATGTTGAGGTTGCATTGATTTCCATGTGGAACATTTTCATAATCAGCAGCATCATCATCATCCTGAAATCAGAGGAGAACACTTCATACAGGTAAACAGGTCATAGGGAATCATTCTGCAGTCCACATATATGGGACATTAAGATTATTTATGGAATAGATGGTCATTCTGGTGTCTTTAATCAGGAACTGAGATTATTTTCACTCACTGTGTTGTATTTGGCTGTTTTCTGGCTGGTCTCGACTGAGTCTGTGGAAGTCGATGCCAAAATATATCAGTATAGTTTCTTGTGTGTTATGTCCATCACTGTCCACTAGAGGGAGCCTTTAGCATTAACTTTAAATGAGGCACTAAAGGACTAAAGACTAATTTACATACCCTGTCTCATGTGGTTCCTCAGTTTGTAGATGATCAGTGCTGCTCCTCCAATCAGCAGCAGAGCCCCACAGACACATACAGAGATGGTGATGGAGGAACCTGCAGATGAGAGACACAGAGACGGGACCATGTCCAGTATTACAGTCAGTTCAGAACTCAGTTATTCACCGTAGGGTCACTGAAATGTACTGCCCCTGGTCAGTTACTGCTGGGTTCAAATACTTTGTGTTCCCATGTAGCAAAGTAAGACCATTAGAACCTGCAGTATCCTAGTACCCACCAAACCCAGAACCCTCCAGCTCCACATCAGCTTCAGTTCCTGGTTGGGTTCTAAATCACTGAACTCCAGACTGAACACATTTAACATGAATATGTAAACAATAAGATGTATAGTATAATATTATGGGTAATGAACTGTGTATTTACTGAAATGTTTTCCATGAGAGCAGATGGGACTGTTGGTAGTGAAGCTGACGTGGTCCAGGGTGGGTTGTAGCTGTAATAAAATTCCATAATTGTGAAAATATTTGGACTCTCTGGGAGCACAGTCGATTTTTCTTAGGTGTGTTAAACACGTGTTAAGAAACGTGTTAATTTAAACGTTTATAATGTGTTAAGAACAAACATGATCTACTGACAGCTGTGCTCTCAGATGGAGAAGGTGTATATGGTTCTCCATCCTCTATCAAACTTAAGAGCCATTTCACCATGCAGGAAATCATTTGCATGAGATGGTGTATATAGAACTTATAATTCTAAATATGACCATTCAGTTTTAATAACGAACCCTAAGAGACCCATCAGTGTAGTGGATGTGCACTTAATTCTGTTTTCCTGGAGTTGGTGGAGGGGGGTGTTTGCATGTGGTCTCTCTCACTCTCTCTCTCTCCTGGTGGGAATGTTGACATTGATAGTATTTGGTAGTAAAGTCTGGTTATGTACATTCATTTTATAATTTAAACCTAATGTAGGATGCACTATTAAAAGTCTTCACCAGATGCATTTTTTGTTGTTTTATAAATTAGTTTAGTTAGTTAGTGTTATTAGTTTAGTTAGTGTGTTATTATTTAGTTTTACTCATTACCGATATTAGTGTTTAGTTATATTATTGTTATTTTAGTTATTTGTAGTAGTAGCGTTTATTAGTTTATTATTGATGTTATTTTGTTTTAGTTTTAGTTTGTTATTAGTTTAGTTAGAGCGTTATTATTTTAGTTTTAGTTATTCAATTACTATTTTAGTTAGAATTATTGCTTTTTTACCAATTATTAGTTTAGTTACAAGCTAGGGATGCAAATTATCGATTAATTCAGTAATCATTAGTTGATTGATCAGGGAATAGACTTTCGAATTCTTGAGGAAAAGCGGCGTTTTTTCACCTGAATTTCAGCAGACGTCATATACCAATTTTTTTTATACGTATGGAAAAATGGCATTCTTTAATTGAAAAAAAAAGAAATAAGTTAAGTACAGGCTCAGTTCTTGCATTTTGAAACATTATGGACATTCTTAAAAGAAAACTGAATAGAAGAAATTAAAATAGAGCTCCCAAACAGAATATTATTGAGCCTATGTACGGATTATGAAGAAAACTTGCATGTCTAGTTGTTAGTAGTTAAAAATCTATGAAATCCTTGAACAATCCTCAACTGAAACATTCACAACATTTTTCTGCCTTAATTTGAAGTACTTACGGGGTTACAGCAAAAATAGGATCAATGTATGTCACAGGGTCTCTGGACACATTTTTAACTGTGTTGAACGGCCTCAAACCAGAACAATCAAATAAAGTACATGATAGTCATGTTCGCCACTTGCGCTGTCACGTTTGTAATGTGCATTTTCCAAACGCACTTGTAATTGCTCATATTAGACGAACTGGCTTCTCTTTATATATTTTTGTTCAAGCAAAATGAGCATGTTAACGTGGTCCTGAGATGGGTATGCAGGTTGGTGTATTGCAGTCCCTTTACAGTTGATCAACTTTCTGCATAGACGACAATAACGCTGCTCAGATGGGAATGGTTGTGCCTGGCGTGGTTGGAACCAAAATACTGTTTTGCTAGTTTTTGCCAGCGTGGCAAACCTCTTTTTCAAGATCGCCATTTTCCACCAGCATGTGGGGTTCAGGTCAGAAGTGTAGGCGGAGTCCTTTAAGTACATGTTCCCATTCTTTGCTCTCCATTGTGACCTTTAAGCGGGTTTTTGGAATAGATTTTTTTGTGCAGGATCTAAACACTCATAGCTTATCTGTAATGTAAGAATATACCCATGTAGCTGAGGCGCTGCTGTCTGGACAGTGTTCCAGTCGTCTCCAGCGGCGGCGGGACGATGTTGCGCTTAATACGCTGTCTATCGTTCAGCTGTAGCCAGTTCAAGGAGTTTGGAATGAGCGGCCTCCTGGTACTGGAGGTAGAAACGTACTCCCTGGTCAGTTTCTGGCGAGGGTCAAAGCATAGTTGCATGACCAAAGGAGACCAGAGAGCAGCCCCAAGTCTCCACAACCATCATTGAGCTTGTCAGCTAAATTGTCCAGGTTGTGTCTATCCGACACTGTTCGCGTAACCAGGACTGCAGATATTTAGCTGCCAGTTCTGGGTCATGTGTAGTGGCACGTCACGGTAATGTAACTTTCTGTTGGTTAGAGTAGTCCCAACAATCTGTTGTCAGGGGCTAGTGGCAGTAGCAGTAGCTCCATAGTTGTGCTTTGACTTTTGGGCTCACCAGTCGATTTTTTTTCGTAGCGAGCAATTCGAGGTGTTAATTTAAACTTTATAATGGCCTCGAAGGGGTATTGTAGCTGTGCTCTAGGGACGCAATGTATCCTGAAATCCTGCACCGAAGAGTCAACATGCAGGAAATGATTTGCATCAAATCTCTCTCGATCATAGCTGCATATCCTCTCTGTAATGCCCTCTGCCCTTCTATTCATCACACGCTCGCCCTTCCCAGTGGATGTAGCTGTAATTTTAGGTTGACCAGTTGGTGGAGGGGGTGCCATGCATGTGAGCTGCATGCACGGTGTTCAAACGTTAACTGAGTGAGCTAGTGGAGTAAAGTTTGTATTTCAATACCGCATTACACAGAGAACATTTGACTTCTTTGCCTACAGATCAACAATGTTGAAATACTTCCCACACCGCACTTCTTTTAGCCCGTTATTCATTTTTTTTAACCCCAGTCTCTCGCGATTACGTGTTCACACGTTCTCGTTTAGTTAGAGCGATATTGTTCAAGTTACTACAGCAGCGCCCTCTAGCGGTTAATCGTGATTAATACATTTTGTTCGAGCAAACTCTTGATCGACAATTAATCTAAAGTCGATTAATCATTTGCATCCCTAGTTAGAGCGTTACTAGTTTAGGTAGTGTGTTTATTAGTTTAGTTATTATGTTATTAGTTTAGTTAGGTTATGTTTGTCTATAATTGTGTAACTGTGTGTTACTGAGGTAGGGCAGTGTAACGTACAGTCTGTTATTTCAGCTGGGAGGGAACTAAGTGCCAGCCTGCTGTGTGGAGGGCTGTGGTGTTACCAAGTATGGACCATAAACTTTCTGAACATCCTCTGTTCTCTGGGGTCTAAAGAGGAAGTGAAACCCCCTTAATCTTACGTTTCATGTTGTGCAATATTTAATCTGACTGGACTGGAGGGTCAGCTCTCCGGACAGGTATTTGGTCATGTTCATTTTTAGAACTTTATGCAGTAAAATTAAGCAGATATAATATTAATATATCTCACCTGTAACCTGTAGGTGAGTCTCTTGGAAGAAGGAGTAATAACCCACTGACTTGTCTTTCTTCCACACTCCACACAGATACACTCCTCCATCATCTTCTCTCACACCACTGATGTTCACACTGAAGACTTTAGATCTTCTGTCATCAAAGATGGAGTATCTGTATTTCTGCTCTACCTGAGAATCTTTTCCGGTTGTAATTATTCTCCTAAGACTAGTTTGATTCTTGAGGTTGTATAGGTACTTGTTGTTGGTCCTGAACTCATCTGGGTAGTTACATGTGAAGGTGGCCGTCTCTCCCAGAGAGACATTCATTTTCTCAATTCTCCCACAACAAGAATCTGTTCATCATACAAACACACACGACCTACAGTTCATTAATCAGCTGATTAATAATATAAACAATTTATAAACAACCAGATTAAACCGGTTAAAACGTCTCACCAGTCTGAACAGTCAGCTCAACGTCCTTATGGCTTTCATTCCCAACACCAAATCTGTACAAGGCAGAATCCTGTGGGTTCAGCTCTCTGATCAGCATTGTAGCATTGTTTCCATGTACATATGAATACATCATGAATCTCCCAACATTAATCACCTTCCGATTCGTCTGGTCCTTCATGATATATGTGCAGCCACTTTGTTCCACCTTACAGACATATCTGGTATAGTTTACACCCCACTGCAGATCACTGAACACTAGTACACTGCCTCCAGAGTAGCCAACCACATCGGAGCAGCAGGCTGGGCCTGCAGACCAGAACAGAAACACCTCACACTGCGAGAAGCTCACTGAGTCCTCTGTACTCTCACACTCCAGCAGTACAAACATAACTGTAGCACAGAGAGACTATAGTTCCAACAGAGGAACAGACCATAGTACAGAACTGCACCTGCTGTCCTATTAGAGGAGATCATAACTGAATATCTGACCTGAGATCAGGTAGAGGGTGGAGATCCAGAGGATCAGCATCCTGATGTTCAGAGAAATTTAAATCCTTTACAAAGTGAAAATCCTCTTTCTGCACCTTCTTCTCACCGCTGTGGAAACAAGTGTGAGGTCACTCCTGTTTCAGACACTAAAGCACAAAGCCACTCCCACCAGCACCACTGACCAAATACCACATTGGGCGAGCTGGACTGTTTCTGCAGTCTCACAGTCCTCAGTGTTAAAATAACCATCATTTTTGGGGCTGATTGACAGAAATGAGCTGTTTACACTGTACTCATACCGTAATGTATTAGTGTCTGTGAGGATGAAATCACAGCAGCAGGATGGTTCTTTTGTCGTTGTTGTGTGATCAGCCTGTCGTCTTTGTATAGTGGTCATTTCTCACGGCCTATAAATACGACTTCCTGTCTCATCATGATGTTTAAAGTGGGTCATATGCCATGTTTATATACTGCTGTGAACCTGCAGCTTCAAGACAACAACCTTTCTACATTTCATCTCGGCCTTCAATGATATGTAGCAGTGTGCAAAAACCACAGGCCAAGCTTCATTTATTTAACCCTTATAACCTAAAGGTCATTTAGCAATAGCTGTTTTTGCAAATGCGATTAATTTGCAATTGCAGTAGTGAAGTACTCTAGCAGTGCAGGCCCAGAAGCACACAAGGAAACAAGGGCGGACTGGATATATGCTCAATGCTTAAACTATGATATGATGTTGGTGCGGTGGACAGTGGGGTCCAGTGAAGGTCAAGGCAGTTGGGTGGAGTGCTATGGCTGCTACTGGTATGCCCAGCTGAGCAATGCTGAGTGCGGCACACCATGGGAAGGCTGCCTCACCACATTAAGACTGTGCCCGTGGTGTTTGTGCTGGTTGGGGCATTACAACATTTGACTTATTGACTTGAGTATCTCTCTAAGTGACTGGGACTGCATAATCCAGGATTAGGAGGTAAACTATGTGGCGGGGCTGCCTGGTTTTGCCTCTGTTGTGCACCATGAAAGTGCCTGTGCTGGGTAAAGTGGCTCTTGCTGAGTCTGCCTGTGATTTGTGTCTTGTAGTGACGAGGTCGTTGGGCTCACCGTTCACACCAGCTAGGCTCCAATGGTCCTCCATAAAGGCTTAAGTTCGCCCTCAGTCCCACAAATACATTTGCTTGATTGACCTTTACACCCATATCACACATCAAAGCTTGAGAAGTCAGGCCATTATCAGCTCAGTAACTGTCTAAACTGGCTCTTCAGTGCCACCCAGTGTGCAAACTGTGCATGACAACACACACATATACCTTCATAATCTTCATCGAATATAATGTGTACGTAATTTGGCTGCTGTTCTGTTATTGGCTTAGCAGCAGTTTGATTCCACTTTAACCCACAATCACAGCTGATCAGCTGCACTGTCAAAAAGAAGCATGAGTCTTCCTAATTCAGGGCTAAACTGGATATAAATTCTATAAAAATCAGACAAGTTAGAAGGAAATAATTAATAAACATGTTTTGTTTATTAAAAGTGCTACATAGCACTTTATAACAGTAACAGTAGAGTCTATTATACACAGTCCAGTCATGTTATCATAACCCCCTGTGCTAGATAGGCTGGAAGTGACTCAGTAAGGTCCTGGTAGGCTGTCACAGGTATCTGGAGTCACAGCTGCTGGAGGGTACATGGGGGACGGGCTATAGAGTGAACACTACGATCAAGGTGGTCACAAAGATGCTCATTTGGGTTCAAGTCTCATCCTTGTATTTTATCATATTGTATTTATGCTGTTTTGTAAAAGTAATATCACCCTAGTGGGCTGCACTGAACCGATCTTTCCATGGTTCTGTTCATTATTTATTTATTTATTTTTTTTAGATTAGATTAGATTCAACTTTATTGTCATTGTGCAGAGTACAGGTACAAAGCCAATGAAATGCAGTTAGCATCCAACCAGAAGTGCAAAATACATTATTATTTACATAAAGTGCAAAACAGAATGACTGACAATTTGAGATTTTTGTACATATGGTGGTATATAAACAAATATATAGAATGTATGTGTACATAGAATGTGTGATAAGGGGGTGGTATATAGAGTAGAATATAATTTTCTATACATATATACAGTAAGGAGTGAAATGCAAGATTGCACAGAGCAGCATATGATGAGCAAGTTGTAACAGTGTAAGCAATAACTACAGGTATAAATAGTGCAATATGAACAGAATTGCGAATATAAATAGAACGGTCCTTGATGAAGCTTCTCGCCCTGCTCCGGCAGCGCTTCTGATAGACAGACTCAATGGTGGGCAACTGCGTGCCTGTGATGCGCTGGGCAGTTTTCGCCACCCTCTGAAGCGCTTTACGGTCCGATGCAGAGCAACTGTCGTACCACACTGAGATGCAGTTTGTGAGTATGCTTTCAATGGTACAGCGGTAGAAGTCCACCAGTATCCTGGGACACAGGTGAGCTTTCTTAAGGCTCCGTAAGGAATATAGACGCTGCTGCGCCTTTGGACCATGGTGGAGGAGTTCAGTGACCAGGTGAGATCCTCCGAATATGGACGCCAAGGAACTTGAAGTTGGACACACATTCTACCTCAGCTCCGCTGATGTGGATTGGAGTGTGTGCCTGGTTCCTTGACTTTCTAAAGTCCACAATGACCTCTTTGGTTTTCTGGGTGTTGAGTACCAGGTTATTGTCATTGCACCACGCAGCCAGGTGCTGCACCTCGTCCCTGTAGGCCGTCTCATCGTCAGCTCTGATCAGACCTATCACCGTGGTGTCATCCGCAAACTTGATTATGGAGTTAGAGCCATAAGCAGGAACACAGTCGTAGGAGAACAGGGAGTACAGGAGGGGGCTCACAACGCAGCCTTGTGGTACGCCAGTGTTCAGAGTAATAGTGGATGAGAACAGTTTGTCTAGCTTAACAGACTGGGGTCTGTCAGTCAGAAAGTCCAGAATCCAATTGCAGAGAGATGTGCTGATACCAAGCTGGCTAAGCTTGTAGATCAGCTTGGAGGGGATCACAGTGTTAAATGCTGAACTAAAGTTGATGAACAGCATTCTGACATATGAGCTTTGGCAGTCCAGGTGAGACAGGACAATGTGAAGCGCCGCAGAGATGGCATCTTCAGTTGACCTGTTCCGACGGTAGGCAAACTGTTGTAAGTCCAATGCAGTAGGCAGGCATGATTTCACATGAGAAGAAACTAGTCTTTCGAAGCACTTGGAGATGATGGGGGTGAGGGCAACGGGGCGGAAATCATTCAGGGTAGAAGCAGTAGAGCGTTTCGGCACTGGCACAATAGTGGCGGTCTTAAAGATAGTTGGGACGACCGCCTGGGCCAGCGACAGGTTGAAAATGTCTGTGAAGACCCCAGCCAGCTGCTCACACGGCCCGGTACCTCATCTGGGCCTTCGGCCTTGCGAGCACTCACCCTGCGCAGAGTGTGGCAGACGTCTGTGGTGGAGAGAGTGAGTGGCTGCTCACCTGGTGGTAGGTCCATCTTGGAGAAGATCACCTTATTCCCTCTTGTCGAAGCGAGCATAAAAATGGTTTAGCTCATCAGGCAGTGAGGCACCGTTGGTGTGGGAAGCAGTGCTCGACGGCTTATAGTCAGTTATTGTGCGTATGCCTTGCCACATACGCCGAGGCTCAGAGGAGTTGAAGTGCTCTTCAGTCCGCTGTTTGTAGCAGTGTTTAGCCTTGGAGTATACACTCCAGTATACACTCCAGTCATCAATAGTATTAATAGTATCAATAGTATTAATAAAGCAGTCCAGGCTAAAGCACTAATAACAGGGCTCTAGACTAACTTTTTGAACTGGCTGCACTGGTGCGCCTAACATTTTTTCTTAGGTGCACCAGCACCAAAGTTAGGTGCACCCAAATTTTCAACTGCATCACATTCAGAACAGCAGTTTTACATGTTCAATTTTTCTTTTCTTTTTTTAAATCGCTGTCCATATAGGCAATATTGACTTGTAAATGATTAACTAACAATGTGGTCAACATAAAGTGCTTTATTTGAAGCACAATTCTAAAAGAAAGGTAACACTTGGGCAGTGCATTTGTCGGGCAGGTAATGTGTTTTATAGATGCATTGTGCTTTTTCAGCGCTTCAATTCAAAATGTCACAAACGCACTACTGCCGGCCATGGTCTTCCCACACTCCTTACAGTCAGTGCAGGCTGTGACTCGGAGTCGATCGTATGTGGCTAGTTATCTGATGCCGTCTCCGGACCAGGGCGCGACATAACCAACGCTCTGACACGGAGCCATCAGCCTCCCAGGTTAACAATTTTCGTACGGATCAGGGCTGAACTTAACATTCTTAACCAAAATGTTCTAAATCATTCTTTTCGCCGTCTCTCGTCATCCGCAGCTACACCCGCTCTGTTTATCTGACGGGCCTGGCTACTCACCGCTCTGTCTTACGAATGAACGAATCATTTGAGTAAACGTACTGAACCGAATCACTTCCTCCGCTGATTCGACTCAAAAGCGGCCGTGCAGGCCGGCAGGGGAACTGCTGTGTGGTCTGTGAATCACTGAATCACTGAATCACCTGCGAATCTGGTGGTGGAGACTGTCATTGCGAGGGAACTGTGCTTGCTCAGTGATTCGTTTACAGAACTGAGGGCTCCCGTTCACTCAATGATTCGTTCACTGAACTGAGGGCTCCCGTTCACTCACTTATTCGTTCACTGAACGTACTATCACTCAGTGCTGACGGCGCTCCGGGGTTCCGCTCTTCGCTATCTTTGATTGGTTTAGACCACGAAATGGGCCTAATGTGTGTCTGTTATTAACCACAGGGAGACTTTCAGAGTCGCGAAGACTTTTTCTTTTTTCCTCTATCGAACGGCTGGTCGCACTGGTGCGACCTCAGATTTTTTTTTGTCGCACAATTGAGAAATTAGTCAAATTGGTCGCACTCTAGAGCCCTGAATAACTCCAGTGTGAGTGAGCGGAGTGTGTGTGGATGTGTGTAGGTATACGTATCATCACATCAGGAATGATGAAGTAAGAATCTTAGGTTCTGTATACGTACCGGGAGGTGAGTGGAACCTTTTGGAACAGTGTTTTTACACTCATTAAATAAAATGTGCGGTTACCATGGCAGCGTCCTGCTAAAGCTATTCCAGTCCTGTGCTGGGTTTGATAGAGCTGTACAAGGTATCAGGTTCCTCCTTACTGAAGGTTACTGTAGCATCAGGGAGTGATGCTGGGTTCTTCTGGAATCTCACAGTGGTGTAGGTGGGCTCTCGGTGTTTGGGTGTTTGATGGGTGGAGTGAATATCTTTCTCAGAGGCGTCAGTGCATGAAGTCAATGCATCTCTGTTGTACTTAATCTCCTCATATTCACAGACCACAGGAGGAAGCTGAGATCAGACAGAGCAGAAATATTTAGGACTTGGAGATGAACTGTGCTTTAGATCTTGTAATGATTAACAGCACTTACAGAGATGTAAGTGGGTTGGTGGTCTTTGGCTGGTTGTTCAGGGGAGTGAATATCTTTCTCAGAGGCGTCAGTGCCTGAAGAAGCAGGGGCCATGAGAGGAACCTGAGAGCAGACAGGAAACTGTCTTATGTTAGCATTTTAGAAATATATGGAGCCTGGAGCTGTAAGATGGAGCATGATCTAAATCTTCATAATGATTTACAGCTGTCACTGGAGACCTGCCCGATTTAATTCAGTTCATTTCAGCTCAATTCAATTCAATCCAACTGGGTTGTGCAGTATAATGAAACACTGCCAGGCCATTTCTTCAGTGCAGTGACAAAAAGAGATGGAGAACAACTGTGCAAGGAGAAAGGGACAAAGACACCATACAATATGTGGACAGACAGTATGTGCAGGAGCGGTAACCGTACATCAGAATGTTACTAGAAGTGAGATACAAACAGAAGTTAGCATATGCAGTAGAGCAAACAGTAAATATGTGTAAAGGGTCACCAGCAGAGGACGACGGTAGCGAGGCACTGATAATCCAGAGAACTCAAAATCCCATGGGTAATCAGGGCCAATCAGGCTCACCTAGTGGATTTAAGGGCATGGCAAACAATGACACTTTGCTACATCTTTGGTTTAGGGTGTAGTGCTGCTGCAAGAAAAGAAAAGGTAAGAAAGACCAAAAGAAAAGAACGGAAAGAAAGAAAGGGGCAATAAGAAAAGGAGAAGAGGGAGGAAAGAAAAGGGAAAAAGTGGGGTAAGAGAAAGCCTAAAAGTGCATTGAGGGTCTTAAACAAGGCTAGAGGTAAAGGAGGCCTTTTTGGTGGCTCCTTGATCCCCTCCTTTGTTCGAGCCCGCCATATTGGCTTCCCTTTGTTTAGAAGTTTCCTGCCCTTTTTCCTCTCACTGCTGAAAAGGAGTGCAGTTCGCACTTCCACTAGTAGTCTCTGGTGGCGCTGTGGTAGTGCGTTGGATATGAGAGAACAGAGTTGCTGGTATGAATCCAGCCTGCAGAGTCCTTATAGTGTAATTATTCAAAGTGTGGGCACAGGTTAAACAGGTGTATGTGACAACCACACCAACACCACCATACTTACTCACCTGTTTATTGTCTTTACACTCTGAGTTGGATGGTGAACCTGTAATCATTCAGAATAAATGCATTAAAACTGATCAGTAAAATAATCTTAAATATAATATAAACTAATATTAATACTAGTAATTCTAATAATTAACATTTCACTGTATCTGGAACTCATTTACAGTGTTGATGATTCTTTTAATTGTAGTTTGATCGTTAAGCTTCCTAAACTATTTGTATTATATAGATATGGTTTCTGGATTTGCCAATAAGAGCCTTTAACTGTAGACACCATTAATGACTAAAAACATCTGTAAAGAGTGAAAGTCATAGATTGGTCATATAGCATCCTTATACTGAGAATGATTGTAGATATAAACTTGATTGAAGATTATTTAATTTGCCAAAAACATTTTTTGCAGTCTGACTCTGGAACCGTTTGGAACGTTTGCTGCATTTCCACCAAACGAGTTCAAATGCAGACTGGTTACCTGAATAGCATCAAGGTTCTAAGCCTGATTGGTACCAGTTTAAGAACCAGGGTTCTGCGTCTCCAAACAGTTTTCAAAAAGAGATCGCAGTAACAAGCTGGCACAACAGCAGTAGGAGCGAGTGTGTCTGAGTGTGTAAGTGGTACCTTGTCTCCTCCTGCATTTCGCATAATAGATGATCAGTGCTGCTCCTCCCATCAGCAGCAGAGTCACACAGACACATACAGTGATGATGATGGAGGAACCTGGAGCTGAGACACACGGAGACCAGAACAGAAGCATTAACACATTTTACACATGACCTCCAGCCTCGTTTATTCACAGAAGGCTCTGTGGTCGGTCAGTTGTTGCCTGGTTCCTCTCAAGTTTTCTTCCTCACTCAAGGGAGTTTTTCCTCACCACTGTTGCCTCTGGCTTGCTCTATATATATATATATATATATATATATATATATATATATATATATATATATATATATATATATATATATATATATATATATATATGCACTTGTATCATAAAACAACTCAATCAATTTATTTGCATAGCACTTTTTACAACCAACGTTGTCTCAAAGCAGCTTCACAGAAAATCAGTGTGTTATAAAAAGAAAAACACGTAGTTAAGAACAGCTACACCCAGAACGAGGTGTGGGAATGCGGTGCTGTTGGGAAGGGAGATAAAGGTTATCAGGATCAATAACTGATGATAAATTTAGACTGATATGATCAATATTTATTGAGCTACACATACAGAAGTCTGTCTCTTAGTATGGCGTCTCAGGGGCCGCAATGTTGGTTAACCCAACACGCCAGACATTTCGGCATGGAGCTGTAGAGGTTCCTAATGGTGACCTGTGATAATCCATCCCATGCAGCTTGAACATCTTCACACAGTTCCTGCAGATGGTGCGGTAGGGGTGGAGTGATGCCAGGCCTTCTTGGTGCTGAAGACGGTGCCTCCACACACAGATTCGTTGGTCGTCTCCACTAAGACGAAAGTGGCCGAGCGCAAGTCATTTGCATGTCTTGTGATGTCCAACCTACCCACCCAGTTTCATTCCTGTCATTCCATATATGAGTGTGTTCATGAGCTTCTCCATTTTTCTTGTGTTCCTCTTTAGTTCACATGTGACGACACTGATCAACAGGGCAGCTCCTATCTGTCGTGGTTCAGTAGTAATGTGCAGTATTAAATACATCAAGAGAAAGAAGTGATTGAGAAGCTGATGTAGCTCACCTGGAACCTGTAGCTGAATCTCTTTGAAGTAGGAGAAGTGACCCACTGACTGGTACTTCCACACTCCACACAGATACACTCCTCCATCATCTTCTCTCACACCACCGATGTTCACACTGAAGACTTTAGATCTTCTGTCATCAAAGATGGAGGATTTGTCTTTCTGCTCCATCTGAGAATCTTTTCCGGTTTGAATTATTCTTCTAAGTTTATTTTCACCATAGAGGTGGGTTAAGTACTTGTTGTTGGTCTTAAACTCATCTGGGTAGTTACATGTGAAGGTGGCCGTCTCTCCCAGATAGACATCCATTTTCTCAATTCTCCCACAACAAGAATCTGTCCATCATACAAACACACACAACCTACAGGTCATTAATCAGCTGATTAATAATATAAACAATTTATAAACAAACAGATTAAACTGGTTAAAACGTCTCACCAGTCTGAACAGTCAGCTCCACGTCCTTATGGCTTTCAGTCCCAACACCAAATCTGTACACGCCAGAATCCTGTGGGTTCAGCTCTCTGATCAACAGTAGAAACTCATCATTTGCATTTGCATACATCTTGAATCTCCCAGCATTAACCATATTACTATTCGTCTGATCCTTCATGATATATGTGCAGCCACTTCGTTCCACCTTACAGACATATCTGATATTGTTTAAACCCCACTGCAGATCACTGAATATTAGTACACTTCCTCCGGAGTAGCCAACCACATCGAAGCAGCACGCTGGGCCTGTGGACCAGAACAGAAACACCTCACACTGCGAGAAGCTCACTGAGTCCTCTGTACTCTCACACTCCAGCAGTACAAACATAACTGTAGCACAGAGAGACTATAGTTCCAACAGAGGAACAGACCATAGTACAGAACTGCACCTGCTGTCCTATTAGAGGAGATCATAACTGAATATCTGACCTGAGATCAGGTAGAGGGTGGAGATCCAGAGGATCATCATCCTGATGTTCAGAGAAATTCAGATCCACCTTTCCAGGCTGAAATCCTCGAAGTCCTTCTATCTTTTCTTCTCACTGCTGTGACAGTTCCTGTTCTCCCTAGTCGTCTCACTGCTGTGACAGTTCCTGTTCCCTCTAGTTTTGATCCACCCATACAAGTGAATAGCTGAACTTCTCTTTTATTAAGAAGACACCCAAAAGTCCCTCCCACCAGCACCAACGCTGACCAGATGAAGCAATGAGAGAGGAAGAACGCCTGACATGCTAGTCTGGTGCATTTGGTGATGATCACAACTCTATGGATGGTCGATGAATTTACATGTGCAATAGTGTGACCCGTGTCTGGACTAGGAGAAGAAACCTTCCATCATTTACCCGACTGGGCTTTCTCTCCACATACATACATACACTAGGCGGCAGCGAGCACACTTGCACGGAGCGGTATGCTGCCATATCCGTGGACCCCATGCTTGGGTGTCTTGTTGGTTTAAGTAATCAAACCAGCGACCCTCTGGTCACAAGTCTGGTTCCCTAACCTCCAGCCCATAACTGCCCCTAGTAGCCCACCTTTCTACTGCCATGGTGCCCACATTAGACAAACTAGGTTCTGGCTCTGGAGAGTGCTTTTTGTGTGTCTATGCTGAAAACACATCTTAAATTGGGTGGTGCTACAGCACTGTTTGGAAGAGATCGGGTGTATCTGCTGGGGCTGGCTAACCATGTGGTGTTGTGGGAAGGTTGTGAACCCCAATTTTGAAACAAGGAGGTTCATATTCATGAGTAAACAGGGAAAGCAAGTGAAGATGAGTACTTGATAAAGCAGCAGGTACCTGAAGGAGCGGAGCATAGTCAGTCAAACAGCCAAAGTTGTTTTTACTGAATGGATAATTAGTATATCTGTCGCTGCTAAAAGACACTGAACATTACAAACGGCAGCCTGGGACAATGAAGTTCATATGACCTTCCCAGTTTCATTCTTTATTACTGGAGTAACTGCAGTTTACAGTATTGAGCTGTGGAATCATGTACAGGCCAGGTTGAAAACTAGTTCTTGAGATACATTAATGACAGGGAGCTTTACAACACCAGTCAAAGGGTGTGAATAAAGTGTTCAAGTGATAAACATTACAAATGTTGCCCAAAACTTATTTTTATAATTTATTTTAAGGTAGTAAATATGAGTTCCGATAAATAAATAACTTCCAAGTTTCAGTGGTATGTTTATTGATCTTCGAAGGCTTAAAATGGTGAACTGAACATCATACAGGCAGAAAATCTCAATCTTTTTTTCTAGTTGATTATAGTTCATTACAAGTAATTTGCAAACATATTTGAAGAAAATGTCTTCAGCAATGTGAAATCTTGACTGATCCAGCAATTACATGGACATGCACCATATTCAGAATGCCCCCTCGTATCCAGGACATGGTATACAGAGCTCGCTGGCTGTTCACAAACATAGTGGTGCTGTTCAACGGTTCTTCTGAAGGTGCTCTGTTCTAGTTTAGGTCTTCCACATATTAACTCGGCCAAATATGTAACCACCTAGTATATCCTGGGTAGAGTTACAGGTGCTAATGCTATGAAATAACATCTGGGTGAACTGATTTGCTACAGCACCACCCAGAGGCACACCAATGCTGCAGCTGTAATTAGTTAGGAATAGACAGAAGCTTGTTCATTGTAGGTGAAGCGGCTAAACAGTGATCAAGACATCGTAAAATGTTTATGTTCATGGACCTCCAAGAATTCTGAGTTCTGCAACTTTTAGCAGGTCCAGGAGGTTAATTAGGGGTCCCAGGGCCTCATGTATTTTGCACTTTGGATAGGCATTTAACGCTACATGAAATGTTCCTGATTTCTTTCCCATTGTTGCAAAATAAGATAAGACTATAAACCAAGAGACCAACAAAGCCCTTTATCGTGTGATTGGTCTGGAAGAAACGTCAGCATTGAGAGAGGTTCATGGACTGAGGTTGTTTACAAGTTTGAATTTACTAAATTTGGGTGTTTTTATATGAATTTCTGAGACTGCCTGATCCAAAAGTCAAGCTTTGTCCAAAAAGACAAGTGGACATTTCTAATGGGCAGTGGTATTTAATCATTGGTCCTCATTCTGTTGTAACTGAGAAACCCTGCTTTATGAATTACTCCATCTCTTGGAGAGGTTCAGATTCTCATAGAGGATATCTGATTGGTTGGTGTGGTCAACCATGTTCTCGTAGTCAGGATTTGAGTTCTCGTAGGCAAAGTGGGATCTGTTGGGGTTGCCATCAGGTCCATTGTGGATAGGAGCCATGTTGAGATTGCATTGGTTTCCATGTGGCACATTTTCATAATCAGCATCATCATCATCATCATCCTGAAATCAGAGGAGAACACTTCATATAGGTAATCAGGTCATAGGGAATCATTCTG
The DNA here is from genome assembly GCA_024036415.1 of Prochilodus magdalenae. Taxonomy (NCBI): domain Eukaryota; kingdom Metazoa; phylum Chordata; class Actinopteri; order Characiformes; family Prochilodontidae; genus Prochilodus; species Prochilodus magdalenae. Next base: position 16,915 of record JAMWET010003144.1, read on the forward strand.
CAATCCACATGTAAGGGACATTACGATTATTTATGGAATAGATGGTCATTCTGGTGTCTTTAATCAGGAACTGAGATTATTTTCACTCACTGTGTTGTGTTTGGCTGTTCTCTGGCTGGTCTCGACTGCGTCTGTGAAAGTTGATGTCAAAAAACATCAGTATAGTTTCTTGTGTGTATTGTCCATCACTGTCCACTAGAGGGAGCCTTTAGCATTAGCTTTAAATGAGGGACTAAAGGACTAAAGACTAATTTACATACCCTGTCTCATGTGGTTCCTCAGTTTGTAGATGATCAGTGCTGCTCCTCCAATCAGCAGCAGAGCCCCACAGACACATACAGAGGTGATGAGGGAGGAACCTGCAGATAAGAGACACAGAGACGGGACCATGTCCAGTATTACGGTCATTGCAGAACTCAGTTATTCACCGTAGGGTCACTGAAACGTACTGCCCCTGGTCAGTTTCTGGTTGGGTTCAAATGTTTTGTGTTCCCATGTAGCAAAGTAAGACCATTAGGACCTGCAGTATCCTAGTACCCACCAAACCCAGAACCCTCCAACTCCACATCAGCTTCAGTTCCTGGTTGGGTCCTAAATCACTGAACTCCAGCCTGAACACATTTAACATGAATATATAATGAAAGATGGAATTATGGGTAATGACTGTGTACTTACTGAAATGTCTATCAGCTGATACGACTGCTGCTAGTGATGCTAACGTGGTCCAGTGGGTTGTAGCTGTAGTTAGGTCAATAGTTGTGCTTGGACTCTCTGGGAGCACAGTCGATTTTTCTTTGGTGTGTTAAACACAAAAAACATGTTAATATAAACTTTTATAATGTGTTAAAAACAGACATGATCTACTGACAGCTGTGCTCTCAGATGGAGAAGGTCTATATGGTTCTCCATCCTCTATCAAACCGAAGAGCCATTTCACCATGCAGGAAATCATTTGCATGAAATGGTGTATATAGAACTTATAATTCTAAATATGACCATTCAGTTTTATTACTGAACCCCAAGAGACCCATCAGTGTAGTGGATGTACATTTAATTCTGTTTTCCTGGAGTTGGTGGAGGGGGGTGTTTGCATGTGGTTTCTCTCTCACTCTCTCTCTCTCCTGGTGGGAATGTTGACATTGATAGTATTTGGTAGTAAAGTCTGGTTATGTACATTAATTTTATAATTTAAACCTAATGTAGGATGCACTATTAGTCTTACAGATCATTTACATTTCTGTAATTAGTTTAGTTAGTGTGTTATTAGTTTAGTTAGAGTGTTATTAGTTTACTCAGACCGATATTAGTTTAGTTAGAGCGTTATTAGTTTAGTTAGAGAGTTATTAGTTTAGAGCGTTATTAGTTTAGTTAGAGCGTTATTAGTTTAGTTAGTGTGTTATTAGTTTAGTTAGTGTTATTAGTTTAGTTAGTGTGTTATTAGTTTAGTTTGAGTATTATTAGTTTAGTTAGAGCGTTATTAGTTTAGTTAGAGCGTTATTAGTTTAGTTAGTGTGTTATTAGTTTAGTTAGTGTGTTATTAGTTTAGTTAGTGTGTTATTAGTTTAGTTTGAGTATTATTAGTTTAGTTAGAGCGTTATTAGTTTAGTTAGTGTGTTATTAGTTTAGTTAGTGTGTTATTAGTTTAGTTAGTGAGTTATTAGTTTAGTTAGTGAGTTATTAATTGGAGGGCTGTGGTGTTACCCACTGAGGCCCTTAAACTTAGATTTCTGAACTTCTTCTGTTCTCTGGGGTCTAAAGAGGAAGTGAAACCCCCTTTAATCTTACACGTTTCATGCTGTGCGATAATTAATCTGACAGTATAACTGGAGGGTCATCTCTCTGGTCACGTGTGTGGTCATATTCATTTCAGAACTTTATGCAGTAAAATTAATCAGATATAATATTAATGTATCTCACCTGTAACCTGTAGCTGAATCTCTTTGAAGTAGGAGTAATAACCCACTGACTTGTCTTTCTTCCACACTCCACACAGATACACTCCTCCATCATCTTCTCTCACACCACTGATGTTCACACTGAAGACTTTAGATCTTCTGTCATCAAAGATGGAGTATCTGTCTTTCTGCTCCACCTGAGAATCTTTTCCGGTGTTAATGATCACTTTAACTGTAGTTTGATCATTGAGACTGATTAAGTATTTGTTGTTTGTCTTGAGCTCATCTGGGTAGTTACATGTGAAGGTTGCCGTCTCTCCCAGATAACCATTCATTTTCTCAATTCTCCCACAACAAGAATCTGTCCATCATACAAAGACACACAACCTACAGTTCATTAATCAGCTGATTAATAATTTATTAATTAACAATTTATAAACAACCAGATTAAACCGGTTAAATGTCTCACCAGTCTGAACAGTCAGCTCAACGTCCTTATGTCTTTCAGTCCCAACACCAAATCTGTACACGGCAGAATCCTGTGGGTTCAGCTCTCTGATCAACATTGTGAAGTTTCCAACTACATTTGAATACATTGTGAATCTCCCAGCATTAACCTCTTTTCTATTCGTCTGGTCCTTCATGATATACGTGCAGCCACTTCCTTCCACCTTACAGACATATCTGGCATGATTTACATCCCACTGCAGACCAGGGAACATTAGTACACTTCCTCCGGAGTAGCCAACCACATCAGAGGAGTAGGCTGGGCCTGCGGACCAGAACAGAAACACCTCACACTGCGAGAAGCTCACTGAGTCCTCTGTACTCTCACACTCCAGCAGTACAAACATAACTGTAGCACAGAGAGACTATAGTTCCAACAGAGGAACAGACCATAGTACAGAACTGCACCTGCTGTCCTATTAGAGGAGATCATAACTGAATATCTGACCTGAGTATATCTTTACTTTATGCAGTAAAATTAAGCAGATGTAATATTAATGTGTCTCACCTGTAACCTGTAGCTGAATCTCTTTGAAGTAGGAGTAATAACCCACTGACTTGTCTTTCTTCCACACTCCACACAGATACACTCCTCCATCATCTTCACTCACACCACTGATATTCACACTGAAGACTTTAGATCTTCTGTCATCAAAGATGGAGGATCTGTCTTTCTGCTCTACCTGAGAATCCTTTCTGGTGTTAATGAGTGCTTTAACTGTAGTTTGATTATAGATGTGGATTAAGTATTTGTTGTTGGTCTTGAACTCATCTGGGTAGGTACATGTGAAGGTTGCCGTCTCTCCCAGATAAGCATTAATTTTCTCAATTCTCCCACAACAAGAATCTGTCCATCATACAAACACACACAACCTACAGTTCATTAATCAGCTGATTAATAATATAAACGATTTATAAACAACCAGATTAAACCGGTTAAAACGTCTCACCAGTCTGAACAGTCAGCTCAACGTACTTATGGCTTTCATTCCCAACACCACATCTGTACATGGCAGAATCCTGTGGGTTCAGCTCTCTGATCAACAGTAGAAACTCATCATGTGTATTTGTTAACATCTTGAATCTCCCAGCATTAACCATCTTGCTATTCGTCTGATCCTTCATGATATATGTGCAGACACTTTTTTCCACCTTACAGACATATCTGGTATTGTTTACACCCCACTTCAGATCAGGGAATAAAATGACACTTCCTCCAGAGTAGCCAACCACATCGAAGCAGCACGCTGGGCCTGTGGACCAGAACAGAAACACCTCACACTGCGAGAAGCTCACTGAGTCCTCTGTACTCTCACACTCCAGCAGTACAAACATAACTGTAGCACAGAGAGACTATAGTTCCAACAGAGGAACAGACCATAGTACAGAACTGCACCTGCTGTCCTATTAGAGGAGATCATAACTGAATATCTGACCTGAGATCAGGTAGAGGGTGGAGATCCAGAGGATCATCATCCTGAACTGAAGGATCTTCATCTTGAAGTTTGCCTTAATTGAAATCCACTTTTCCAGACTGAAATTAATCCTGGTCCTCTGTCTGCTTGTTGCTGCCTCTTCTTCTAAGTGCAGTGATCGTTTCTGTTCTCTATAGTTCCACCCCCCTCAACCCCACCCTGGCATATAAGTGAACAGTCAAACTTCTCTTTTATCACCATATTAAGCAATGAGAGGGCCCCTGACATGTTGGACTGTTTTTGTAGTATCACAGCCTTGAATGATGAAATGGTCAAAATTCACATCTCAGTTCAAATTAATTTACACACACAGTGGTGTTATTACTGTCTGGCCTGAGAAGAAATCCTCCATCAGTTCTGGAGCTGAGCTTTTCTGTAGTCTGTGTTTATCTTCCTATAGCCACTCCTGTATATAGTATATAGTTATTCTCTTTAGAGTCACAGATGGACAGAGAGCAGGGCTATATGTGCTCACTACCCACTTCACCAGACAGGCCAGTCAGAATGGGTCTGGTGAAGCGTACTAGCCTGTTGAAATGTTCTCACACTGACTACAAATAACGTACTTTAGCTTTTACTCTGTTCCTCTTTATGAAATGCAAAGTGCTGAACGTGTTGATTCACATCCTCAGCTCGCTCAGCGAAACATGCACACTCTGCATTTGAGCTCAGCCCTGTAACAGGGTGTTTAATAAACAGTGGTCTAAACTTTACTTCTAATTTCAGTTTAACCCTTTAAAAACAGCAGAGAGGTGTATATATACAAATATATATATATATATACACCACTCTGCTGTTTTTAAAGGGTTAAACTGAAATTAGAAGTAAAGTTTAGACCACTGTTTATTAAACACATATATGTTTATATTCAACTGTTATATATATACAGTTGAAACCAAAAGTTTACATACACTATATAAAAAGACACATATGCATTTTTTTCTCACTGTCTGACATGAAATCAGAATAAACTTTTCCCTTTTTAGGTCAGTTAGGATTACCACAATTATTTCTATTTGCTAAATGTTAGAATAATGAGAGAGGAATTTTTTTAAGGCAATTTTTATTACTTTCTTCAAGCTCAAAAGTTTAAATACACTAAGATTACTATGCCTTTAAACAGTTTGGGACAGCCCATATGATGATGTCATGTCTTTGCAAGCTACTTATAGGTTTATTGGCAACATCTGAGTTAATTAAAGACACACCTGTGGATGTATTTTAAGGCACACCTGAAACACGCTGCTTCTTTGAGTAACATCATGGGAAAGTCAAAAGAAATCAGCCAAGATATCAGGAAGAGAATTGTGGACTTGCACAAGTCTGGTTCATCCCTGGGTGCAATTTCCAGGTGCCTGAAGGTGCCTCGTTCATCTTTACAAACAATTATACGCAAGTACAAAAAAGATGGTAATGTCCAGCCATCATACCGCTCAGGAAGGAAAAAGGTTCTGTGTCCCAGAGATGAACGTGCTTTGGTTCGAAGTGTGCATATCAACCCAAGAGCAAAAGCAAAAGACCTTGTGAACATGATGGCTGAAGCTGGTAAGAGTGTATCATTATCCACAGTGAAACGAGTTCTGTATCGACATGGGCTGAAAGGCCACTCTGCCAGGAAGAAGCCATTACTCCAAACGAAGCATAAAAAAGCCAGATTAATGTTTGCAAGTGCACACAGGGAAAAAGACCTTAATTTTTGGAGACATGTCCTGTGGTCTGACGAAACCAAAATTGAACTGTTTGGCCATAATGACCATCGTTACGTTTGGAGGAAGCTTGCAAACCTAAGAACACCATCCCAACTGTGAAACACGGGGGTGGCAGCATCATGTTGTGGGGTTGTTTTGCTGCAGGAGGGACTGGTGCACTTCACAAAATAGATGGTATCATGAGGAAAGAACATTATGTGGAAATACTGAAGCAACATCTCAAGACATCAGCCAGGAAGTTAAAGCTTGGGCGCAAATGGATCTTCCAAATGGACAATGACCCAAAGCATACTGCCAAACTGGTTACAAAGTGGCTTAAGGATAACAAAGTTAATGTTTTGGAGTGGCCATCACAAAGCCCTGATCTCAATCCTATTGAAAATTTATGAGCAAAGCTGAAACGGCATGTGCGAGCAAGGCGGCCTACAAACATGGCTCAGTTACACCAGTTCTGTCAGGAGGAATGGGCCAAAATTCCTGCCAACTATTGTGAAAAGCTTGTGGAAGGATATCCAAAACGTTTGACCCAAGTCATCAGTAGTACCAAATACTAATGAAATGTATTTAAACTTTTGAGCTTGAAGAAAGTAATAAAAATTGCCTTAAAAAAATTCCTCTCTCATTATTCTAACATTTAGCAAATAGAAATAATTGTGGTAATCCTAACTGACCTAAAAAGGGAAAAGTTTATTCTGATTTCATGTCAGACAGTGAGAAAAAAATGCATATGTGTCTTTTTATATAGTGTATGTAAACTTTTGGTTTCAACTGTGTGTATATATATATATATATATATATATATAAGCACATGCTGGAGAGGCATATATACCCGAAAGGCCGCTATAGCGGCCCACCTATCTACCGCCAATACCCGACGGGCTACAATACAATACCGGCCATTGCTATAATATTGGTCACACTGCGCATGGCACTCATGACGCTGGAATGCTGGAATGGTGTGCGTATACTGCTTACGTCATACAGAACTGCTAAACCACACAACGAACCTGGCAAGTGGTTTCATATTTTCCGGATGTCTGTTGACGAGGTAGGTCATGACTTGATTGGGACACACCACCGAGCGCTGGCGCCCATATTGCGTTGCAAAACAGGAGGAGATGAAGCCCGGCTGCAGAATGAACCCAACATCCCACTGCACTTGCCCGAGTGACCGGAAGGTGCATCTCGGAACAACAGATGCATGTTTGTGCCGAAAGTATGAGCAAGCCAAGGGAGCAAATCCAGAAGCAAAGGACCAGGACCTGCCAAAGCGTGCTGAACCGGTGTACTGGTGTAAATCATGCGGAGTGTTTCTGTGCATTGCCTCTGGTAATGACACCTGCTCTAAAGTGTATCATTCAAAGGTTCAGTTCTGGCGTTCGCTCAATAGGCCTAAAATGAAACTGCGGCGCTGATACAATTTTGAATGCATTTTGAATACAAACTACTGCGTTTTGGAAATTGGCGAAAATTGCTGGGGAGGCCAGGTTTATACTGCCGAAACGCTGGTGAGGTCAGTGTTCGAAAGGTTAAAAGCCCCTGGCCTCAAACGATGAGCATCCTCCTCTAGCACTGTCCTGGTGTAGTCCGTCTTCACGTCCAGGGTTCCTCCAAGTCCAGCTTTCATTCTGGTTCCTCAGCACATGAGTAAACACATCACAAGGACCTGTGCATTGACCTTTGATTCAAAATTCAAGATTCAAGAGTTTTATTGTCATATGCACAGCATAACAAGCAGTTAGATTGTACAATGAAATTCTTACTTTGCAGTTCCTCCATTTCCGACAGTCTTAAAAAATAAATATCAATATAAAAGGAGAGAGAAAAATAAGAAGTATAATATATATATATGTACATTAAGTAAAGAAAAACACTAAGTAAAGGAAGGGAGAGTACAGTACTATATGGATGCAGGTAAGGTGCATATGCATGTGTAAAGTGCGCTGTGCAAGTACAGAAGTAAACAGTATGGTATAAAAAGTATAAAAGTAGCAGCAGAATGTGTATTGCGCTCATATTAATGGGTGCATGTCACAGTCAGAGTTCAGCCAGTTTCAGAGCGGAAGGGGGAGGAGGTGTTCACAAGCTTGATGGCTTGTGGATAAAAACTGGCTGTTCTGGACTTCACACTCTTTGATGACCCCCAGGAAGGTGGGCGTTTACTTGACTTGAGTACCCAAATCCGTGCATACAGCCCCTTAGAGTCAAGGCCGTAATAATGGAGGTCTGTTTGTGTTCTTATGTGGACGTTGTTTCATAGAGTGGAACGAGGCATACGTTTCTGGAAACTGCTTGGTCCTCATGCACTCAGCCCCATATACACATTTGCTTCACACATCACACATCTGAACTTCCTTTAAGCAGCACAGTGGTGGGTAGTTCCCGATAAGGCAGTCATTTTAAAGTCAGGAACTGTCAGTGTTTTTAGTGCCACCCAGTGTGCAAACAGTGCATGACAACATACACATATAAGCTTTACATAACAGAATGAGGAGAGTAATGTAATCTTAACAAATGGAGGATCTATCTGATTGGCTCTAACACAAGGTTCTAACCCAACTATGGTTATGTAGTAACTGAAGGTGTACTGGTAATGGACTACATTGTTTGGCTGAAGAACTTTCCCTTGTTATTAATATTAGTAATACATAAATGTACATGTATTTATTGGATATTTGCATTTAATTATCTTGTACTGCATGCAACTGATTTTTCCATGGTTAATAACTGATCTGTTAAGGAGTAAATTTAGGAGAAAAGTGAAGGTCCATATGTTGGTACAGATCGCGCTTGACATCAGTCATACATGGCCAGTTTGACTGGCTCTGTGTGTGATTTCGTGTTCATCCCATAGTTTATGTGAGTATTTTTGTTTCTGTTTCTGTTTTTAGAAATAGTTAAATTTTTTTGTTTATGTGTTTATGGTATTCCTGAAACTGAATGTTCATTTAGGTATATTTAACTAAGCTACCCGGACTCACCTTTTATCTTTAAGGTGGTAGTACCTTCATGCTCCTGCACCAGAATGATGGGACTATAAACACCTGTGGGGTGTGAGTGACGGGATCCATAAATTGGGAGGAGGTGCTACAGTGCAGGGAATGTCTCGTTCCATGTGTGGAAAATGGCTCCAGAGCAGATGTTAATGATTGGCTAAAAGGAGGGACTGCATGTGGGCGTGGCCAAAGACCATAGTGTGAAGGAAGTAGCTGAATCTGCAGGTGTATGGAAGTGTACGGTCATACGGGTCTACCAGTGGATAAAATCCCAGTCTACAGGGAATTCTCCTCGGAACTGTGCCAGGGAAGGCATCCACCAATGCGGCTACACCCAGAAACTTGTCGAGTCCATGTGAAATCGAATCACAGCTGATTTTCGTCCTCCTGAAGGTGTTACACACTGTGAGGTGTCTTTAAGTCAAAAATGAGTTTATTATTATTGTCATTCATAAAAATTTGCCTGAAGCCCACAGAAAACCATAGTGAAGGCATATACACTGATGGAGTTCCAAGTACTAAAACATCTGAGTTGCATGAGTTGCAAAATGTGCATCAATACAGTATTCTTGGCTTGAAGGCCACATGGGAACCAGATAGAACCTATCATCAATGGTGGAGTGAATGGAGTGGTGTATCCAGTGCATATGGACTAATAAAAATTATGATTATTATTACCTATATTAAATTGTTATACAATGGTTGGCCAGCATTGTAAATCTGATATTGACACGACACCACCTAGTGGCCAGAGAACGAGGTACATATTTAAGGAAGAGTGCTCAGTCAAAAGAGATCAGATTAGAGGGTGTTTATTTTTAAATATTACCCTAAAATAACAACAGAAAATGCAGTATAGACAAAACAAGTATAAAATAATTAAATATAAAATTAAATAAAAAACATATAAAACAGAACTGAATAAGAATGAATTGCCATTTTTCAGCCTCTTTCTCTCTACACTTAATTTTTTTTAAATACCTTTGATAATGATATACATTAATAAACTAGATTCTGATTGGCTGTCCTGGATTGTGCTCTGTTTAAAACCAAAAGCAACTTTTGCTGAAACTTTAAACTCGCAGAGTGACGGGGGTCAAATACTGCTAAAGGCTGAAAAGGCGGAAACATGCATTGTTTGTCATGGCATCACGAAACCAATGAATTTAAAATAAGTCCTTGTTAGCTTAGTATTTATGGACCATATGGACCGGGGAGGAAACAGTACCTTCCGAAACCTTAACGGTGTTTGTGCACATGATGCTGGGCCTTAAAAGCTAGTCCAGTTATTTGCTGGGTTTCACAGTACCATACACGGTAGCAGGTTCCTCTGTATGGATGGTTGCTGTAGCATCAGTGAGTGAAACTGGGTTCTTCTGGAAACTCACAGAGCTGTAAGTGGGTTCTTGGACTTTGGGTAAAGCATCATCTGTGTTCTGATTAATCTTCTCCTGGATACATACAGACCATCGGAGGAACGTGAGAGCAGGCCAAAAAAAAAACCAATGTAATAATATTTAGGCCTTACAGCGGTAATAAAATTCACTTATTGGTGTTTTTACTTTATTTAAATTTATATATTTTTTGTTTTTCAGAAACTTATTTACTATTTCAAATGTTGAAATATGTAAACAGACAGCAATGTCATTACTCACCTGTTTATTGTCGTTAAGCTTCATCCTTGACGATGGAGTGGAACCTGAAATTATTCCAAATTAAAGTGTTAAAAGTGATACAATTGAAATAAACAGTAGATCTATTAAAACAAAACAAGAATCCAGACATAATCTACAGGTGGAACTCGGGTTTGAAACACATAACACCACCAAACAAAGGGGTAAATAATAGGGAATCAATTAAATGAAGCACAGGTGTGGAAGGGGGAGGAGCCAGTGAGAGTCCATATGGAGTCTCACCAGACAATGAGAAATGGCACAAGGGAGGACTGCACATCAACCAGGTGAACAGCAGGGACAGGGGCACAACCAGCGATGAACGCCTGGGACTGGATCAGCACAGGGAGCCGCCTGAGTAGGATAAGAAGCGGCTCAGAAAGCCGGTGCTGTATCAGGACAGACACCAGCACTAGCAGAGAAACGGCAGCTGCTCTGGAAGCTGGCCTGCTAGCCGCACTGGTAACTGGAACAGGAGGAGAACCAGTAGCAGCAGCAGCAGCTCAAGGAGTCTGGCAACAGATCAGGATCATGGCGAATAGGCACTGCAGTAGGAACAGCTCGGACCGGCTCGGACCAGCTCAACACCTGATAAGGAAGGGAAGCCAGTTGCGGAGCTGTGTAAGGCCAGCACAGGAGCACTGAGAACAAGAGCCAGGGAGCAGGACCAGAAAACAGGAGAGGCAGCTAGATAAACCACCAGAGGTGAGTTGCCTTGGCATGGCACCACAAGCATGGCATCTTGGGGTGGCATTACTAGGACAGGCGTCAACTGCCTCCTGACAGGCAGAGGCTTAAAATACTGCCTCTTTGGGATTCTCCAGGTTTCACAGGCTCTTACTGGCTAGCACAAGCTCTCTGGAGGCCTAGGTAGTAGCATGGGACCCTCCTTTAGTGTAAGGGTCTAAATACTATACTATATAAAGTACTCTATAATAAATACTTGGAAAGCCTCCCCCAGCAGTGAGCTGAAGGCAGCCTAGAAGGGACTCCAAAACATCTTCAGTGAGTGAACCACCCTGCCCAAACATGAGCTGCCCTGTGTGGCAGGCCCTCACAGGGCTTCAACCACAAAGGCCCATTAGCCTCATCAGTCTTAAACAACTCGCTAAAGTGGGTCTATGTGAGCAGACACACTCACTCAGAGCCCTTCCACAGCTCTAGCTCTAGTTGAAGTGGGTAGAGCCAGGGAGAGTCCAAGCTGATTCTCCCAAAGATGGGGGATTCCCCCCAGACAGCTTATTCTATTAGCAGATTATGATTTGTTTAAGGATTATTTCTTAACATTTTCTTTAATGTTGCTTGAATAAATGAACTCTTTCCCCAATAAGACACTTTAACTTGCCAGAATTATAATTTTTTCTTTCCGTGTAACACTCCAAACTGTCCTCAAACAGAGATCCCAGCTACAAGCTGGTACAACAGCCATAGGAGCGAGTGTGCTTGTGAGTGTGGAAGTGGTACCTTGTCTCTTCTTCCGTTTCACACAATAGATGATCACTGCTAATCCTCCAATCAGCAGCAGAGCCACACAGACGCCTACAGTGATGATGATGATGGTGAAGAAGGAACCTGGAGATGAGAGACAGAAACACCAACAGAAACACCAACAGAAACATAAACACGTTTTCACATATGACCTCCAGCCATATGACTTTACAGAAAGGTGCCTGGTCAGTCTCTGGCCTGTTTGAAGGCATCAGGTATGCAGGTGTAGAGATGCTGTTCAGAGGCAGCATCCTGGTACCCTAGAACCAGCCCAGGAACCCTCTGATTCCACATTTACTCCAACATCCAGTGTGGAACCCTAAACTACTGACTACAAACAGGTGTGCCTCAGTGTGGTCCTAATGATCTACCACCCTGCAGAGCATAGCTCCAACCCCAATCACACACCTGATCCAGATTAGAAGAAATTCAGGGACACCTGACACAGCCAGGTGTGTTGGACCTGAGCTCTTCAGGTGGTTAGGTTTCCAGGACCAGGATTGAGCGCCCCTGCTTTAAAAAGTATGGATGCAAAGGGATGTATATGGTTAGGAATAGACCTGTTTTGGTAGGTGGTTGATTGATAACGTACTTTCGCTCTTTGGTGTTTACCCACTGGGAGGAAAGGACACACAGATCGTGCCTTATTAAAGCTACACAGCTTTGCCTCACACAAACGAGCCTCTAGGCCAGTGGTTCCCCATGCTGGTCCTGGAGGGCCCTGTAATGGTTGATTACATGTACTTTACTATGTAGCTCTCTGCGTGGAACGAAGGAGCTAGCTGTAGCATAGCTTCCTGTCTGATGCACCTACTTCTAAGCTAACAGGACAGTAATGGTGAGATGTGTTGGTGACTTGTGCCGTTTAACGCCACTTCTACCCTGCATGGAGTGCGTCCTTGGCGTGTGTCTTCAGAGAGTCCCGGGACCAGTGCCTTTTTCCCTTTCTAGCTCCTATACCGCACGTTTTCATTTTTGTGTTTACCATGTTACCAATATGCCTCATCCAACTAATCTGCTAATTGACAAGCCCAAGAGCCTTGCCCAAGGGCACAACCTGGTATAACCTAGTCAGTCGTGAGGTTTGAACCCTGTAATTGTCAGGGTTCGTAGCATAAGCTAGGCTCTTTAGATCTAGGAGTAGTAAACTCTGAGTACACAACTAGTTGACATCTAAGCGATTATACAGTAAGCTTGCCCAAAGACTCTTATTGGTGTAGCACAGTGTAGTCACCCAGACCGGGAACCAAACCCCAATCTCCCACATGGTGTGGTAGCTCAACGACAAATGAAGTGGTGACAAGTGGTGTCATCCATTGCGCTACACCAACCACCATTGTTGAAATGGGAACATCACTTGTTGTAAAGCATTCTCTTCTCCTGTGGTTTAATTTATGATGTCATCAGAAAAGGGACTGTCATTACACAACTTTGGTCTTTAAGAAATCACAAGAAGAAGAAGAAGTCACGTAACAATATAACCGCTTAGATGTAAACTAGTTGTGTAGTCAGAGTACACGAAAATCACCAGGCTAGGCTTCGCACCTGTTGTCTATGATCAGCAACGAGTCAACATCGTCAAGCATCATCACCGAGCAGTAAAGTCAACACATCTGGCGACCACCTGCTGTGAGCTACGTTAAACATGAACTAGTCTCCGGTCTGTAGTTATCATCTACACTTTGCCATTTGGCCCCAAAGCTGAATTAGAATGATAACCTCCGCCTTAGGCATTTAGCCTGCCTGTGAATTAAAAGATTGTGAGCGTATTTGCCCAGAGCAGTGGGCAGTCCTATCCTCAGCACCAGTAGAGCGGTAGATTAAATGCCTTGTTCAAGGACACCCTAATCGTGTCCTCTCAGGATCAAACCGGTGACCTTATGGTTACACGGCTGGTTTCCTAACTTCCAGTCTAAGACTGCCCCCTATGTTTGGAGATGACATCACTGCAGAGCACTGCTTCTTCACAACAAAATGTAAAATAAATTATTTATGATGTATTTGAGTATTTTAGTATTTGTCAGGGATTCTTGCTCTTACTTCAATGTGCACCCCAAAATTAAATCTCTCTCTTTAGGATGTTAGGATGTTGATCTTTTCGCCTCCCACCCAACAGCTATTATGAACTTGAGCTTGATACTTCATGTCATCTTGGCATGAGCACGCTGGGCCAGTGTTTAAGCTCACTCACAACATAACACCTCACAACTCCTACAGGTGTGGCCATTTCCAGGTCGTCCCGAGGTCACACCGCTTCATAACAGCTTACATCCTGCTATCACATGACTTTTGGCACGTGTATATCTCTGATTAGTACATAAAGTGAACTGAAAGTGCTGGCTCATTTGTAGTTTGAAGTAAAGCACACTTGTATGAACTTCATTTCTATAAGGGCTCTCGCTCATAAAGAGAGGGTGCTGAAGCACTTGGCCAAACCCAGATCAAACCTAAACTTGTCTCTCTGTGAGGAGCCCAAACTCAGGTTCTCTGCAGCCCCCTGTGTTCTTTATGGCCACACTTTCCTGAGTAGAACTTGCTTGAGACGTATGCTAATCTGCAAACACTCTTGTTCCTCTTTGTGCAACAACCGCAAGCTTGAGAAACAGCAAGCAACGGAACAGTGCAGTGTCATGGCACCACAGTGTTCAGTACAACTCCATACGTCAGAATGAAGTGTTGGGAAAGTTGATGTGTCTCACCGGTGAGCTGTAGCTGAATCTCCGCGTGGAGGGAGTGATAACCAGCTGAGCCCTCTTCCTTCCACACTCCACAGTAATAAACTCCTAAATCATCTTCTCTCACATCACTGATCTTCACAGTGAGAACTTTAGAGCTGCTGTCCTCAGAGATGGAGAACCTGTTTCTCCAAGTCTCTGTTCCAGTGGGAATGATCTCAGGAATAGTAGAACGGTTCTCCGGCTTGAAGAAGAGTTTATGGTTCTCCTTAAACGTGTCTGGATATGTACATTTGATGGTGACGGTCTCTCCCAGGTGAGTGTCCATTACTTTTCTTCCTCCACAGCAATCTGTCAATCACACAAATACACAAGCAGATCATCTACAGCTCTGCAGCTCAGCAGCTCTGATGGAGAGCCGGGCTGTGTGTACATGGTTTAATACTCCAGACAGATTTAGAGGGTTAATTTTTTTTACCAGTCTGAACTTTCAGATCTATTTCCTCACTCCTCTGGTCTTTCACTCCAAAGCAGTACCTAGCAGCATCACGTGAGTCCAGTTCTCTGATCCACACGGTAAACTTTCCGTCTTTGTCTTCATGCAGTGAGAATCTTCCATGATGAATACTCTTACTTCCACTCTTATTATTTATTATATCTAGGCAGGCACCGGTCTTTAAATCAGTCTTGCCGAGGTATTTTACACCTCCTAAGCTCCACTGTAGGTCAGACTGTATGATGACACTTCCTCCCAAATAACCAATCACATCAAAGCTCTCACCTGTACCTGCCAGTTAAAGAACAAAACCAGTTCACTCATTTTACACCTCACAGTATAACAAACCGCTGGACTCTACTGAACCTCCACTGTAAACAGCATCTCTATTTACTGTCATATTAATAATGTCTGAAGATGAGAATCTGACCTGAGATCAGGAAGAGGCTAAAGATGAGGAGGATCTTCATCCCGGAGTGAAGTTCTTTTCAAACTTAAAAAAAAACCTCTTTCTGTTTTATTACAAGTTAAATGATGTGCTCCGTAAGCTGAGTAGGCCTCTGTGTGTGGGTGTTGTCTTCTTGTTGGTTCCTCTTTGTCTGGCAAGTTACTTAACCCTTCAGTTCCTCCTATCAGCATCACTGACCACACAGCAGATTAATCAGAGGAAGAGCTCCACCTGCTGGCGATGGAATGCTGGTTCTGCACTATGACGGATGCCTGATTGGGCCTGAATGATAAAATGACCACCGTTCAGTGTAGCACTGGCAGCAGGCTGAGCTGGTAGGTAAGATAACAATGGGCATTTGGAAACCCCGGTTGTGAAGAGATTGTGGGGGAACTGCTTGTTCAGCTGTGGATGTGTAGAGCAGCGAGACACAGAGCACCACAGGAGCACCATGCCTGTGGTCAGGATCACCATGGCTTGTGGGTGTTATTTGTGTTATTGGATGCTGGGTTGTCGGGGCGGTTAGCGAGTGTTGGTGACTGGGTGGCATCCAGATCCACTCACGTGTCCACCTCCTTCGAAACCACTTCCTTGTAGCTCCAGTGTACACAGTAAAAAACTGTTGGCCGTCCTCCAGTCCAGGGGTCACCGTTCCTATTCTCTGTGGGTTGGTGTGACTGGGTTTTCAGCCAGACTGGGAGGAATCAGTTGTATCCGGTCGTGTGTTCAGTAAGGTCCAGTAGGTGATACAGTGTGTGGTAGATGATGGGTAGGTACTAATGTGACTGCAGGATGGAGCAGACGCACATAGACATTTCACACGTCCACACATACAGTCCAGAAATAAATAATGACACAGCTCGGCTGAAGCAAACTTAGGACCAGCGGAACTCATTATCATACGCTGCTACGCTAGCAGCTAGAACTTCCTTTCTAACCATCACATACAGTACTCACGCACACATTCTGCTTAGCAGCAGCGACTCTGACCAATCACCAAACCAGTTACCATATATGTCATTCCTGTACAGGTCACCCCGAGTGCATAAGCCTGTGTTTTAGGAAATGAGCTTCAGACAGCAGCTGTGAGACGACCACTCACTGAGGACCACCTAGTATCTCCACTGAGTGTCCACTGTATCAGCTCCACTGACCATACAGGACACTCTGTAGGTGTACAGGTCCAGACTGTAGTCCGTCTGTTCCTCTGTATACTGTATTACCCTGTTCTTCAATAGTCAGGACCTCCACAGGACCACCACAGGGCAGGTACTGTGTGGGTGGTGGATCATTCTCAGCACTGCAGTGACACTGACGTGGTGGTGGTGTGTTAGTGTGGGTGGTGCTGGTGTGAGTGGATCAGACACAGCAGTGCTGCTGGAGTGTTGAGACACTGTGTCCACTCACTGTCCACTCTATTAGACACTCCTACCTTGCTGGTCCACCTTGTAGATGGACAGTCAGAGACGATAGCTCATCTCCTGCTGCACAGTGCAGTGTTGGTCATCCTCTAGTCCTTCATTAGAGGTCACAGGATGCTGCTGCCCACAGAATACTGCCCACAGGACACTGCCCACAGGACGCTGTTGGCTGGACAGTTTTAGTTGATGGACGATTCTCAGTCCAGCATTGACACTGAGGTGTCCAGCAGCCTCTGTGTCTGATCAACTCACACCAGCACATCAGTATGTGTGTATATATACTAATGGTGGTTACTATCCTGTAAGGTCTTGGTATGGGAACTCCATTACCCATGGTTCTTTAGGCTGTGAGGTAGGCGGCACTAGAGCTCATAAAGGACAGGAAGACCTGTGCTAGTGTTATCTCCTGTTATAGTGGTCACCTCAGATGCGTCCGTGACCTGCAGGTTAGCCAGCAGTGGGGGGATTTACCTAGACGAATATTCTGAGTGTGGATTGTCCACCTGTCTCTGAAATGGACCATCTGGTCAGTTCTGTAGTTGAATCCAGAGTTAGTCGGAGTTGTTCTCTGTAAGCCGAGTAGGCCTCTGTTTGTGGTTTTGTCATCTTTTTGTTGGTTCCTCTTTGTCTGGCATGTTTCTCAATCTCACAGTTCCTCCCATCAGCATCACTGACCACATAGCAGAGTAATCAGAGAAAGAGCTCCACCTGCTGGCGATGGACCTCTGGTTCTGCACTATGACTGATGCCTGATTAGGCCTGAATGATAAAACGACCACCGTTCAGTGTTTGATCATGAGAATCTGGCTCGTTAGAACTTGCACCTGCAGTTTCAGTAATATGGCCACCATCACACCTGTGATTAGACACACCTGTGATTAGACAACATTCACTTCAGTGTCTCCTGCTGCTCTGAAGTTTCTCCTAAACACACTTTCTGGTCTCCTCTTGAGTTCTTACTAGAGATCCCAGTAATGTCTCACGTTGTCCTCAGATCCTGAGATACCAACACTCACGTTCATCTGTGACTGAGCTCCCATCTCTCCTTCATCTCTCCTCCGTTTCTTGTCTCCTTTTCTATCTAATGCTATTGCTCCTGAGCGATTTTAGGGGAAGCACTGTTAAGGCTTATCAAAGAACCCCACAGCACTCCAAGGGGGAAGATGTGCCCCTCATGGTGCACTGGCAGCAGGCATGGCGGGCATACACTGTGTTTAAGGTAACGATGGACGTTCTCAAACCCCTGCTGTGAAGAGATTGTTCAGCTGTGGATGTCTAAAACAGCATGACACTTTGCAACACCATGCTTACATAAGTTGGTTGTTAGGGTGGTTAGTGAGTGCTGGGGCCTTTCGTCAACTTGTGTGGTGTGTCGTGGGTGAACCGCCTCCTTCTCGGCCCTGTCAGTCAGTGCTGGGTTCGAACTGTTCAGCAGTTCGAACTGCTGCTGGCTCAATAAAGAGCATTCCCTTGAAACACTATATCTTCTGTACTGTCTTCTATGCAGGTGCTGCAATATATATTTCAGCAGACTCGGTACACAGCAGAATGGGGGTGGGACATCCAGATCCACTCGGTGTCCACCTTATTTGAAACCACCTCCTTGTAGCTCCAGTGTACACAGTAAGATACTGTTGGCCATCCTCCAGTCCAGGGGTCACCGATCCTATTCAGAGTGGGTCGGTGTGGCTGGGTTTTCAGCCAGACTGGGAGGAATCAGTTGTATCTAGTTGTGTGTTCAGTGAGGTCCAGTAGGTGATACAGTGTGTGGTAGATGATGGGTAGGTACTAATCTGACTCTGCAGGATGGAGCAGACGCACATAGACATTTCACACGTCCACACATACAGTCCAGAAATAAATGATGACACAGCTCGGCTGAAGCAAACTTAGGACCAGCGGAACTCATTATCATATGTGTGTGCGCTAGGCATACACGCTACGCTAGCAGCTAGAACTTCCTTTCTAACCATCACGTACGGTACTCACGCACACATTCTGCTTAGCAGCAGCGACTCTGACCAATCACCAAACCAGTTACCATATATGTCATTCCTGTATGTCAAGCCTGTGTTTTAGGAAATGAGCTTCAGACAGCAGCTGTGAGACGACCACTCACTGAGGACCACCTAGTAACTCTATTCAGTGTCCATTTCATCAGCTCCACTGACCATACAGGACACTCTGTAGGTGTACAGGTCCAGACTGTAGTCCATCTGTTTCTCTGTATACTGTATTACCCTGTTCTTCAATAGTCAGGACCCCCACAGGACCACCACAGAGCAGGTACTATGTGGGTGGTGGATCATTCTCAGCACTGCAATAACACTGACGTGGTGGGGGTGTGTTTGTTTTTGTTGGGCTGGTGTGAGTATCCACTCACTGTCCACTTTGTCCACTCACTGTCCACTCTAGTCCTTCATCAGTGGTCACACCATGCTGCCCATAGTACCCTGCCCACAGGATGTTGCCCACGGGGTGCTGCCTATAAGACTCTGCCCACAGGATGCTGCCCCACTGCATGCTGCCAACAGGATGCTGCCCACAGGACACCTCCCATGGGGCCCTGCCCACAGGACTGCCCCCCCTTCGGCTGGATAGTTTTGTCTGGTGGATGATTCTCGATCCAGCAGTGCCCCACAGGATGCTTCCCCACAGGACGTTGCCCACAGGGCACTGCAAACGGGATGCTGCCCACAGGAGGCTGCCTGTAGGACACTGCCCACAGGAGGCTGCCCTACTGGTTGCTGCCCATGGTATGCTTCCTACAGGACGCTGCCCACAGGACACCACCCATGGGGCGCTGCCCACAGGACGCCTTCGGCTGGATAGTTTTTTCTGGTGGATGATTCTCGATCCAGCAGTGCCCCACAGGATGCTGCCCCACAGGACGCTGCCCACAGGGCACTGCAAATGGGATGCTGCCCACAGGAGGCTGCCTATAGGACTCTGCCCACAGGAGGCTGCCTGTAGGACTCTGCCCACAGGAGGCTGCCTGTAGGACACTGCGCACATGATGCTGCCCTACTGGTTGCTGCCCATGGGATGCTTCCTACAGGACGCTGCCCACAGGACACCATCCATGGGGTGCTGCCTACAGGTTGCTATTGGCTGGATAGTTTTGGCTGGTGAAAGATTCTCAGTCCAGCAGTGGGTAATAAGCCAAGATCCACTCACACCAGAACATCAGTGTCACTGCAGTGTGTGTGTGTCATAGTATGAAAACTCCATTACCCATGGTTCTTTGGGGTGTGAAGTAGGCGGGACTAAAGCTTATAAACAACATATTCCTCATCCATCCATCCACCCTTTATTCAATCCCAGTTCTTCATCCTTTCAGAGAGTCAGTGAGGAACTGTGTGAATGTTTACATCCTCTTATTGTGTTTTAACCAGACACACTGCGGCACACTGCTCACTCCTTCATCCAGAAAGTCCTTTACTTAACATCACTGAACACAGCACCTTTTATACATATAATGCAGCTCAAAATGCATTACAGGAAGTTAAAAGGGAAAACATCAAATAATATAAAAATAAAATATGCAAGAATATAGATTATTTAGCATCTGGTAAAATAATAAACAACAAGATCAACAAAAAATCAGCAGTAAAAATATAAAAACAAATGAAAAATAGACCAAAAATAACAATATAAGAAATAATAATATGAATAATATACAAGTAAAAAAGTGTTTGAAGCTGCTTCTTAAATAGCTGAACTGAATCTGTAGAAGCTTAATTCTGGTTCGTTGACCCAACCTGCAGCTCTGGATCTCAGAACATGACTCTGAGTGTACAGACATACAGTCCAAGACTCGTATTGGTGTTAATGAGACTGGAAGACATTTTATGCCTCACAGCAGCAAGTGTCTGGCTTTGATTCTTGGCTGGAGTGTCCAGTGTTCTTTCTGGGTGGAATGTGCATGTTCTCCTCGTGGCTGTGTGGGTTTCCTTCTCTGGGTGCTCCGGATTCCTCCCAAAGACAGGCTGGCAGGTGACCTGGAGAATGAATTATCCCGCTAGGTGTGAGGGAGTGGGTGCGTTTGCCCTGTGATGGACTGGTGGCCTGTCTGCTTTCTGCTTAGTAAGCGCTGGGATAGGCTCCCGCACCCCCCGTAGGCCTGGAGGTTGAGCAGCTTTGAAGGTGCATGTCCTTTCCTGCTATATGCTGTTTACACACTACCTTGGAAATGTAAACTGAAGTCAGTGTACCTTCAAAGGCGCCACTTGTTCTTTAAGTTTCGATTATGGACCTTAAAATCTGTTTTAAATATAAAAGTCTGGAGTCGAGAAGATCCACACAGCTGCAGCTGGTACAGGCTCTCCACAACTGAAGCCCGGTCAGAGAAATCTCCATCTCTTCTGAGCCACACAGACGGTAGGGTGAGAATGTGGTCAGTAGTTCAAACTGGCAGAGGGGATATGCTGTGGTGTGGGTAAGTTGAATATGATTGGTTGGTGTTGGGGTTTAGGCTCTGGTAAATTGAATCTGATTGGTAGCTTAGAGTTTAGGCTCTGGTAGACTGAATGTGATTGGTTGGTGTTGAGGTTTAGGCTCTGGTAAATTGAATATGATTAGTTGGTGTTGGGGTTTAAGCTCTGGTAGACTGAATGCAAATCGTTGGTGTTAGGGTCTAGGCTTCGGGAGACTGAATCTGATTGGTTGGTGTTGAGGTTTAGTCTCTGGTAGACTGAATCTGATTGGTTGGTGTTGGGGTTTAGACTGGTAGACTAAATCTGATTGGTTGGTGTTGGGGTTTAGGCTCTGAAAAATTTAATCTGATTGGTGTTGGGGTTTAAGCTCTGGTAGACTGAATGCAAATCGTTGGTGTTAGGGTCTAGGCTTCGGGAGACTGAATCTGATTGGTTGGTGTTGAGGTTTAGACTGTGGTAGACTGAATCTCATTGGTTGGTGTCGGGGTTTAGAACCTGGTAAACTAAATCTGATTGGTTGGTGTTGGGGTTTAGACTCTCGTAGATTGAATCTGATTGGTTGGTGTTGGGGTCTAGGCTCTGGTAAATTGAATCTGATTGGTTGGTGTTGGGGTGAAGGCTTTGGTGGAATGAATCTGATTGGCTGGTGTTGGGGTCTAGGCCCTGGTAAGTTGAATCTGATTGGTTGGGGTTTAGACTCTGGTAAATTGAATCTGATTGGTTGGTGTTGGGGTTTAGACTGGTCCACTAAATCTGATTGGTTGGTGTTGGGGTTTAGGCTCTGGTAAATTGAATCTGATTGGTTGGTCTGGGGGTTTAGAGTCTGGTAGACTGAATCTGATTGATTGGTGTTAGGGTTTAGACTCTGGTAAATTGAATCTGATGGGTTTGTTTGGGGGTTTATACTCTGGTAGACTGAATCTGATTGGTTGGTGTTGGGGTCTAGGCTCTGGTAAACTGAATCTGATTGGTTGGTGTTGAGGTCTAAGCTCTGGTAGACTGAATCTGATTGGTTGGTGTTGGGGTTTTGGCTGTGGTAGAGTGGTCTCATACTGGTGTTTCTATTTACAGATGGATCATTTTCATGACCTCTGTTGGCCTGAAATGAGACAAACACACACCACACAGTTTAGCCAATCACAGACACTGTTTGAACAATGTTCACATAAGACTGACTAAAAATCCAACTCAGTCTAATATCTCTCCCGAAGGTCAGACACTAGAGGGTGCTGGTTGTGAGTCAGTGAGTCAGGAAGGCCTCAGTAGACCTTGTATGGTTACATGTCGTAATGAAGCCAGGCTAAACATTTTCACTCACCGTGTTCTCTGTTTGTGTTCGCTGGGTTACAGAAGAAGAGTCTGTAGGGAGAAAGAACATTTCAAGTTGCAGTTTTAACCAGCAATGGAGGGATTAACCTAGACGAATATTCTGTGTGTGGTTTGTCCACCTGTCGCTGAAATTTATCTGGTCAGTTCTGAGGAGCGAACTGACCTCAAAAGGCACAAGTTTGGATTAGTGTGTGTGTGTTCATATGTGATTCTACCTTTTTGGCATCTCAGTCTGTAGAAGATCAGAGCTGATCCTCCAATCAGCAGCAGAACCACAAAGATACATATAATGACGGTGGTGATGACTGAAGAACCTGAAGCTGAAGGAGACACAGACAGATTTCTAAGTTAAGCTCACGCCCATGATTTCAGTCCTGATTTACAAGCCACAGATAAATACTGGAGCTTTGCCACAGGTTCCCCGGACCCATCCTCAGACTGTGGTCCAGACCGAAGGATTGAAATTTGGAGAAGGTCTTGGTCCAGACCAAACTGAACCATGGTTAAGCTCGTTTGCAAGTTTAGACATTTGGACCAGTGACATGAAGTTGAGGTAAACTCTTATTAAACTACAGAAGGAGAAGAAGAAATGAAAGAGAAGTAATCCATCCTATCACTTCACTGAGAACAGAACACTGCAACCACAGAAGCGCTAACTGTAAATGCTAATGTGCTCGCTTCACGTGTGCACACCTTCATTAGTGTCTTGTGAACAACCCTAACCCTAACCATTAGCAAAAGCAGTGCAAACTGACAACGCATTGACGTCAGACGCCCCTCTACAAACCAATGAATGTCAGGTACAGGGAGACGCAGCTCACGTAGCCGATGACCACAGGATGTTCTACACTGCACTCACTAAACTACAGTGTGAAACTGAAACTAGCCAAATCAATCGTATACCACGTAACACAGACATGAACCTTGGTTCAGACCTTGGGGTACATGGGGGCTCTTAAACTAACAACAACATCTTTAGTAGCAAAAGTACATTTTAATGCCAGGAGCAAGCTTTGCATGGCCACACCCCCCTGAGCTCCTCACGGCTGGACGAAGCCCATGGCAGACGCCACAATAATATTGATAAGTGTATCTCACCGGTGAGCTGTAGATGAATCTCCGTGTGGAGCGAGTGATAACCAGCTGAGCCCTCTTCCTTCCACACTCCACAGTAATACACTCCTAAATCATCTTCTCTCACATCACTGATCCTCACAGTGAGAACCTTAGAGCTCCTGTCCTCAGAGACGGAGAACCTGTCTCTCTGAGTCTCTGTTCCAGTGGCAATGATCCCAGGAATAGTAGAACGGTTCTCCGGCTTGAAGAAGAGTTTATGGTTCTCCTTAAACGTGTCTGGATATGTACAGGTGATGGTGACAGTCTCTTCCAGGTGAGTGTTCATGACTTTTCTTCCTCCACAGCAATCTGTCAATCACATAAATACACAAGCAGGTCATCTACAGCTCAGCAGCTCAGCAGCTCTGATGGAGAGCCGGGCTGTGTGTACATGGTTTAATACTCCAGACAGATTTAGAGGTTAATATTTCTTACCAGTCTGAACTTTCAGATCTATTTCCTTCCTCTGGTCTTTCACTCCAAAGCAGTACCTAGCAGCAAGACCTGAGTCCAGCTCTCTGATCCACACAGTAAACTTTCCGTCTTTGTTATACAGTGAGAATCTGGTATGATGAATACTCGTCTTTCCACTCTCATCCTTTATTATATCTAGGCAGGCACCGTTCTGTAAATCAGTCTTGCCGAGGTATTTTACACCTCCTGAACTCCACGGCAGGTCAGAATGTATAAGGACAGTTCCTCCTGAGTAACCAATCACATCAAAGCTGTCACCTGTACCTGCCAGTTAAAGAACAAAACCAGTTCACTCAGTTTACACCTCACAGTATAACAAACCACTGGACTCAGAACCTCCACTGTAAACAGCATCTCTATTTGATGTCATATTAATAATGTCTGAAGATGAGAATCTGACCTGAGATCAGGAAGAGGGTAAAGATGAGGAGGATCTTCATCCTGGAGTGGAGTTCACGCAAACTAAAGATCTTCGTGGTTTGATCAAAGTTAGCATATGTTATTCTCCGTAAGCTGAGTAGGCCTCTGTGTGTGGGTGCTGTTGTCGTCTTCTTGTTGGTTCCTCTTTGTCTGGCATGTGTCGCAACCTTACAGTTCCTCCCATCAGCATCACTGACCACAGAGCAGAGTAATCAAAGGAAGAGCTCCATCTGCTGGCGATGGACCGCTGGTTCTGCACTATGATGGGCCTGAATGAAAGGAATTTGCACCTGCAGTTTGATATGATAGAGATGCCAACTGAAAACAACAACAAAGAGAGATCCTAATGTCCCTGGGCTTCTCCTAGACGACAATGTGGTCTGATGGAGAGACAACGTTTACTTCAGTGTCTCCTGCTGCTCAGATGTTTCTCCTGAACATTCTCCTCTTGTCTCCTCTTGAGTTCTCAGTGGAAACGTCAGACTTGCAGCAGGCCTGAGGGGTAATGATGTACTTTCTGAAACCTCTGCTGTGATGAGACTGTAGACACTCCTCCCTTGTTGGTCCACCTTGTAGATGTGAAGTTTTAGACAATAGCTGTTACAGCACATTTCGTGTTGGTCATCCTCTAGTCCTGCATCAGTGGTCACAAGACGCTGCCTACAGGACCCTTTTGACTGGTGGATAATTCTTAGTTCCGCAGTGACAGTTGGTGTTGGGGTTTAGATTATGGTTTTGGAGTTTAGATGCTGGTAGACAGAATCGAATTGGTTGGTGTTGGAGTTTAGATGCTGGTAGACAGAATCTGATTGGTTGGTGTTGGAGTTTAGACTATGGTGTTGGGGTTTAGACACTGGTAGACCGAATCTGACTGGTTGGTGTTGAAGTTTAGATTATGGTGTTGGGGTTTAGACACTGGTAGACCAAATCTGACTGGTTGGTGTTGAAGTTTAGATCATGGTGTTGGGGTTTAGACACTGGTAGACAGAATCCTTCTGGTTGGTGTTGGAGTTTAGATTATGGTATTGGGGTTTAGACAGTGGTAGACAGAATCTTGTTGATTAGTGTTGGGTTTAAGACTCTGATAGATTGAATCGGATTGGTCAGTATTGGGTTTTGGTATCTGGTAGATTGAATCTGAGTGTTTGGTGATGGGGTCTAGGCTCTGGAAGAGTGGACTCTTAATGGTGTTCCTGTTTGTAGGTGGATCATATCCATAAGCCTGAAAGGAAATGAAGATACACCAGACAGGTTAGCCGGTCATAGACATCGTTTAATAATGTACATATTTATAAAGTCTAGAAATTCTGCTCATTCTAAAATCACCAAACACTAGAGGGGCTAGTTGACTGTGTCACTGGGTGTGAGCTGCCTCACTCAGCCAATGACCTGAGCAGCTTGCTAACCAATCAAGGAAAAGCAACCCTCATACAGTTAGGTGTTTTAATGAAGCAAAGCCAGGAAAATGTCACTCACTGCGTTCACAGTTTCTGATCGCTGGGTGGCAGAGTCTGCAGGTACAAAGAGAATGTCTCATTCAGACGTTCAGTGGTATTACTCCTCGGTGGAACATCATTCATATAGTATGGAAAAGCTCCATCAGCTTCAGCTAGCTTCATTCAGACATAGATTGTGTATATGACTGATTAATAATCAGAAGGATTTAATTAGACATATGATAGATCATCGGGTTTTTCCCGAATAGGACAAGCACACATACACTTCATACATACACATAGACGCCTAGCTCCATCTGAGGTCAGCAGTAGGGACGTTTTCAGTTCACACAACCATCCACACACACACACTACAGAAATAGAATGCAGAAGTCTAACGTGTGGTTGGCAGCTGAACAAATTCCCATCTGTGTGCCACCCTCACACAGCTACAGGGACTTTCATGGGACTTTTCAGACCAGTTATCATATACCAACGGTACGCTAAATCTCCATAGCACCTCCCTATGATCTCAGCGCCAGTGTCCCACATCCCGAAAGTGCTCTTCTAGATTCAGTGACGATGACTGAGGAACACTGAACTCATTGTTTGTGACTTCTGCTATTTTTTCACACTTTGAGACTTCTGCTATTTTGCTAAAAGCAGCCGTTCGTCTATGATGATTCATCAGGATTAACAGCCCAAAGTGTGCCTGGGGAACTTTCCCCCCCACCATATTACACCACCTCCTCCAGTCTGAGCCGCTAACACAAGGCAGGCTGGGTCCATGGATTTATGCTGTCCTTGCCAAATTCTGATCCTGCTTTCAGTGCCTCAGCGGAAATGGAGATTCATCAGACCAGTCTATGTTTCTCCAGTCTTTACCTGTCAGGTTTTGGTGATGGCCACTGCAGCCTCAGATATCAGTTCTTGGCTGACAGAGGTCGTACCTGACATGGTCTTCTGCTGTTGTAGCCCATCCACCTCACGGTGTCACGCTTCCAGGTCTTCCCTGCTCCTGTGTCTCTCCGGACTCAACTTCCTGGAGGGCAACGCCCGATGACGCCACACACGCGTCCAATCCGCTCCGCTCTCCATCGCCAGAGTTATAGTAACAGCTGAACTTAATTAAGCCTTTCTATTTATACCGCTCCTTGCCGTTTCCGCATTTGCGACTTTCTCACTCTTTGGCTCCTGACCTTCATTCATCTTCTGACCATTCTCCTAGCCTTTCCCTCTCAACTTGGTTATCTCCGTTGCTTGTCTCTTCTGGTTCTAAACTCTGCCTGTCCCTGACCACGTCTTTTCTTTGCCCCGTGTGTTGTACTGTGTGTTGCTGCCAAATTGGACCATCCGATGGTGTAATAAAACCAAATTGACTTTTAGCTCTGCTCACGTCTACCCAAGTTCTTTGTCCTTGACACACGGCTGGATGTGTTGCACGGAGTGGTTATCCGAGCCTTTCTGTCAGGCTAAACAAGTCTGGCCCTTCTCTGACCTCTCTCATCATCAAGACAGTTCCGTCTACAGGACTGCTGCTCACTGGATGTCACTTCAGTGTCTGAACAACTGTAGAGACTGCTGTGTAACACTCAGCCCCCAATATTTGAACACCAGCAACCAACAGTCATGGTTCAAATGGCTTTGAGAAGCTCTTAAAGTTTTCAGTAGTATGTTTCATGTGTAACGTCTACCTTGTGTCTTTCTGTATCTCAGTCTGTAGAAGATCAGAGCTGAACCTCCAGTCAGCAGAAAAGCCACACAGACACACACATGGATGATGATGATGTTGATGTTGAAGACTGAAGAAGCTGGAGCTGAAAAACACAACCTCCAATGATGGTGAGCTCAACAACACCAACTACGGGACTGCAATACACACAACCAACGTGTAAACACTTGGTAACAACAGCACTGCTACACCAGGAGCATCGGGCCCCTCAAGAGCCACATTCCTTGGCCACACCCCCTAAGCTCCTCATGGTTGGACGTTGATGTATCTCACCGGTGAGCTGTAGATGAATCTCCGTGTGGAGCGAGTGATAACCAGCTGAGCCCTCTTCCTTCCACACTCCACAGTAATACACTCCTCCATCATCTTCTCTCACATCACTGATCCTCACACTGAGAACCTTAGAGCTGCTGTCCTCAGAGATGGAGAACCTGTCTCTCCGAGTCTCTGTTCCAGTGGTAATGATCTCAGGAACAGTAGAACGGTTCTCCAGCTTGAAGAAGAGTTTATGGTTCTCCTTAAACATGTCTGGATATCTACAGGTAATGGTGACGGTCTCTCCCAGGTGAGTGTTCATGACTTTTCTTCCTCCACAGCAATCTGTCAATCACATAAAAAAACAAGCAGGTCATCTACAGCTCATGACGGAGTACAGTGCTGTAAGTTGTTGACTTCTGCTAGCATAACTGCTGGTTCCTTAAAGTACAGGAGTGAAGACTTTCGAGGAAGGAAGTCTAACCAAGTTCACAGTACCATGGACTTATATACTTCACTAGTTACCCCACACCTTCCTGTAGTCCCATTGTCTGTACGACCCAGCGCCTCTAGTTGATGGGCGTCTGCCTCTACCTTCAGTAATTATGATAGAAGTGTTTGAGTCCAACCTAGTTTCCTCCATCTAGAAGCCAGGATGTCTCAGAGATACCCCTACAGCAAGCTGGCTTTGCTAGATTGGAAAGCAGATGTGGAATAGGCTACCCCTATGACGTTACATGACAATGGGAATATTCAACCACATGTCACCCAAGAGAGAGCTACAAAATGCAAATGAGATTAGGAACAAGGGAACCGAGAAGTTCAAGTAAAGTTCATTGAGAAAAATAATATTTAACACAGTATATGGTTTAATACTCCAGACAGATTCAGAGGGTTAATATTTCTTACCAGTCTGAACTTTCAGCTCTATTTCCTCTTTACTCCTCTGATCTTTCACTCCAAAGCAGTACTGAGCACCATCACCTGAGTGCAGCTCGCTGATCCACACAGTAAACTTTCCGTCTTTGTCTTCATGCAGTGAGAATCTTCTATGATGAATACTCGTACTTCCACTCTCATCCTTTATTATATCTATGCACGTCCTGGTCTTTATGTCAGTCTTACCAAAGTATTTTACACCTCCTGAACTCCACAGCAGGTCAGAATGTATGATGATACTTCCTCCTGAGTAACCAATCACATCAAAGCTCTCACCTGTGCCTGCCAGTTAAAAAAAACATCAAACATTTCACTCATTTTATAAACGTACCACAAAAGTAAAGAGTCACCCATGACAAACATGCCGAATAGCATGTAACACCTGGACCAGCACCAGTAACAACAGGGACTGGATTGGGCATGGACTGGACGAGGTTCTGGATGTGGCCACATCAACATTCAGACACTCTTACATCAGAGAATTGGTCAGTTGGTCCAGATTTGGTGGATGCCTTCCCTGGTACAGTTCCGAGGAGAATTCCCTGTAGGCTGGGATTGTATCCACTGCTGGTAGACCCGTATGACCGTACACTTCCATACACCTGCAGATTCAGCTACTTCCTTCACACTATGGTCTTTGGCCACGCCCACATGCAGTCCCTCCTTTTAGCCAATCATTAACATCTGCTCTGGAGCGTTTACCACACATGGAACGAGACATTCCCTGCACTGTAGCACCTCTTCCCAATCTATGGATCCCGTCACTCACACCCCGCAGGGATTTATAGCCCCATCATCTTCCTGCAGCGCCATCTGTAGGAGCCTGAAGGTACTACCGCCTTACACACCTATTTGGTTAACACCTACAAAACGGAATTCTGTCCCATTTCATTTGGAACAATAACAGTTGACTTGTTTTCCTAATGTGTTTCTGTATTATATATAATATATTAAGCAGAAAATGCTAGTGTGCCCAAACACTGTCAGTGGTGTTCAGCTAAAAACAGTAAAACAGTAAAGTTGGCTTAGGTTTCCTGACATAGCTCTAAAGAACAGCCTTCCATTAAACTGCATTAGGTTGATTAGGTCTGACATAGTAAGGACATGTAATGGTTATAGAATGTTCCATTGACATGACTCCTAACACTGGGACAACTTTTACATAACGTAAAAGGTTATGGGAATGTTCCCTGTTAGCCAAGCACCAGAACCTCTCCTGTGTCCAGTGAAAAAGCTAGTGATCAAAAGTAATTTGGTATTCTTAATTTTGGTGTCATATTAACGATATTTGAAGTAGAAAATCTGACCTGAGATCATGAAGAGGGTAAAGATGAGGAGGAGGATCTTCATCCTGAAGCGGAGTTCACTCAAACTAAAAGCCATTCATGGTTTAATCAAAGTTAAACCATGCACTTCCCCCTAAGTTAGGCAGTCCATTGTCTGTGTGTGTCGTCAGCTGCTCGTTGGTTCCTCTTTGTCTGGTGAGCTTCCTAGCCTCCCAGTTCCTCCCATCAGCATCACTGACCACATGCCATTTGATTCAGAGAAAGAGCTCCCTCTGCTGGAGGGGGAACACAGGTTCTGCACTATGACTGCATGATGATTCATTGTTTCAGTGGTTGTTCTTTAGAAACTAGACTGCTAATGAAAGTTCCACCTGCAGTTT
>JAMWET010003144.1:52500-125355 GCA_024036415.1 Prochilodus magdalenae
CCTTATCTAATCTCAGTGCACGTCAACTCTGACCTTTAGGGTTTAGAGTTGTGCTAAAACCTCCTTCAACTAAATTTGACTGTGCATGAAGAGTTATATATATATATATATATATCAGCTTATATCAGATTTCTATGTTATCTTTTACATTATTCATGACAATACTGTGCTGTCAGTCAAAGAAAGTACATTTGCTTGAACACAAAGTGGTTGTACAGCTTTAGCAATGGCGTGGCAATTTGTGGAAATTTGTTGATTTTTAATGTTGTTCTAGGTAGTTGCTAGGAAATTGCTATGCAGTTTCAGGGACGTTATTAATGAGGAGGCTGGTACCTGGTTGAAATATGAGTGAGAAATTTCATAATGTCCAACATGGCTAGCAGGAAAAGTCCCCAACATGGCAGAGATCTGCTCAAGCACAGTAGCCAGTCATATCAGGTTGTTTGGGTGTTACTGAGCCAATTGCTACAAACCATGTTTGAGATTATTGGCAGATTTTATTTCACATATGTGATTCATAATTTCACCTGGTCTAGTCTTGAATGGCTGGGAATGTCTTCCAGGTGCTGCTGAAAAGATGAGCTCCAAGTCAATAGACAATCACTGTCATGCTAAGGGTTGCTAAATGGTCCCTGTGTTATTCTAGGTGGTAACTGAGGTGCTGTTAGGTAGTTGCTAAAGTCCCGAAGGTAGTTGCTAAGGTTGTTGCTAGCTGGTTGATATGGTATCTGTGTAGATTGTAAGTTGCTTGGTGGGGGTTTGTAAGGGCTTTCCCAGGTGGGTGCTAGGGAGCTTCTAGGTGGTTTCATTGTTATCCCAGGTGATTGCTTGTGTGCCGCCAGTGTGCTTGTAAGGTGGTAACGTATAAGTACTTTAAAAAACATGTGACCTCATAGTGTTCGGTATCAGTGGTGGAATTAGAGCTTTATATAGGTTGAGTGATTCAGTACTACAATGTGTTAGAAGCATTTCTCCATTCATTCTTATAAAAATCAGATCAAGGTCAGTTCTTTCCCATTCAAACTGAACATTGTAGAGTTGATAAGCTACCACTGAGTAGACCCTGTATGTCACCTACACATTCACTCATGTTGCACTTCATACCTTTCATAACCTGCAGATGCACTTTAGTGTAGATGGTGGAGCCAAAGCTCTCCTCCCCGCACCAGTAAGTCCCAGAATCCTCCACTCTCAGATCCGTGATGGTCACAGTGAAGGCTCCAGCAGATGCGTTATCACTGAGAGAGAATCTGCCATTTCTGTCGTTCTCTGAAGAAACTTTGACTCCACCTTTCTCACAGATGGAGGGCTGCGGCCCCATGCAGAAGACCCTCCCATTGCCCTCTGTAGACTCTCCTCTGTACCTGCACTGGATGGAGATGCTGACTGCTTCACGTCCAGTGACCTGAAGCTCTGGCAAACAAATCAAACCATGTACAACCTTCCACAACCTTCATACTTAGAACTGAACGCACGAGAGCATCCGCCCTTCACCACCTTCTTTCATGATGACCTGGAGTTCGGTGGAGAGATACTTCATCAAGGCGTCTCCTGTTTCCACTCCACACCAGTATTTCCCAGCATCCTCTGCTGCTGCTCTGCTGATGTTGACACTAAAGACTCTTGCTGTGGTGTCGTCATTTAGAAAGCGTCTCCCTGCCTTGTTTAGACTTGACCATTGAGAAGTCTGAGAGCCCAGGTTTCTTAGTTCTGTGAAACACTCCCCCTCTTTACAGATGTGCTTGGAATGTTCCTTATACTTTGAGGCATATGGGCATCTGATCTCGACTGTGTCACCTTCATAACCAGCCGTTTTGCTACCTGAAATCAGAGAGAAGAGCAAATCTGTTACAGGAATTCATCATTAATATAATCTCACCTTGTGGTAGTACTTTCAGGTTCCTGCAGATGGCGCCGTACAAGGATGATGGGGCTATAAATACCTGCGGGGTGTGAGTGACGGGATCCATAGATTGGGAAGAGGTGCTACAGTGCAGGGAATGTCTCGTTCCATGTGTGGAAAATGGCTCCAGAGCAGATGTTAATGATTGGCTAAAAGGAGTGACTGCATGTGGGCGTGGCCAAAGACCATAGTGTGAAGAAAGTAGCTGAATCTGCAGGTGTATGGAAGCGTACGGTCATACGGGTCTACCAGCAGTGGCTACAATCCCAGTCTACAGGGAATTCTCCTCGGAATTAAGCCAGGGAGGGCATCCACCAAATCTGGACCAACTGTGTCTGAACATTGATGTGGCCTACATCCAGAAACTCGTCCAGTACATTCCAAATCCAGTCAAAGTGGCTATTTGTGCTTGTGGAGGTATTACATGCTATGAGGTGACTAACTTTTTGTCTGGTTAGCCTACATAGCCTCAGTAGCATAGCCTCTGAATTAGGAACTAGCATACAGACTGTAAAATACGTAACCGTCCTTAATTTGGCAATTAAATGTTGCGTCCCATATTAAACGAATACGGGATGCGATTTGTTCCGTATTTCTGTAAATGTCGGTAAATTTGTTCAATATTTCTGTAAATGTCGGTAAATTTGTTCTATATTTCTGTAAATGTCTAGAAATTTGTTCCGTATTTCTGTAAATGTCGGTAAATTTGTTTCGTATTTCTGTAAATGTCCAGAAATTTGTTCCGTATTTCTGTAAATGTCCAGAAATTTGTTCCGTATTTCTGTAAATGTCGGTAAATTTGTTTCGTATTTCTGTAAATGTCAGTAAATTTGTTCCGTATTTCTGTAAATGTCAGTAAATTTGTTCTGTATTTCTGTAAATGTCAGTAAATTTGTTCTGTATTTCTGTAAATGTCCAGAAATTTGTTCCGTATTTCTGTAAATGTCGAGAAATTTGTTCCGTATTTCTGTAAATTCAGTAAATTTGTTCCGCAATTCTGTAAATGTCGGTAAATTTGTTTCGTATTTCTGTAAATGTCCGATATACACATTTGTCACACACACATATACCGCCGCCCCCGCCACCCCCCACCTGGAATCAGATCACATACGGGATGCAATTTCAAACACAAGTCATTCACACATGACCACGCCCCCCATCCTTTATTTCCATTTCTGAAAGGTGGCAAGCCTAATACAGACAATTAGCATACAAGACACATAGAAGCTTTGACTCACAGTTATCTACTAATTCCAGCTGTCAGCTGGTGGCCTGTTCGTTAATCCGGCTCTTGCTACTTACCAGTAGCGATCAGGTGGATGTTTCTGATTGGAGAGGTGTAGCTGACTGTGCTTGCACGGATCTGCACTTGACAGAAATAAAGCCCTGCATCATCTACAGTCACGTTTTGGATGCTAACACTGACCATGTTAGCGGCACTGTTATCCCTGAAGGAGAACCTTCTCGTCAGCTCATCCGGCCTCACTGGTGTTCCAGTAGTGGATAAAATGTGTTCCATAGAGTGGTCGTGCATAGTGAATACATAACCGGGGCTGAAGCCGAGTGATTTAACACCTGTATATCTGAAGCTGAAGGAGACGTCCTCTCCGAGCGGGGCAGTGACAGTCAGAGGCTCCCCACAGCAGGAATCTGTCAGTCAGGAAAATGAATCAGATATTAACAGACAGATCATGCGCCCCTTCACCCTTGACCTATACTGAATATCCGAAATGCAGTCACATGACAGTTTTGTGAATTTGTGAACACGTGACCTCATGTGACCTTTACAGAATGTTGATGTGCTTGGTTAGTGCATTAAATAAAACCATATCACTATAAAGCTTGTCTGTTATAAACATATTTAACAATTCCAGTGCTTTGTTAACATGTTCTATATTACACTCATCACCGAAAGAATAGCTCCACAAGTAGCTGCACCCAGAAGGAATCAACTGAGTCATTCATTTGATTACATGAGTCGCTATTTACCCTGTGTAGGAATTTCACGAAGAATGGACCAACAGAAATGGCCCAAAACAGCTTGAAAAGACGTCTGGTCCCATTGACTTCCAGTCAATTTTGGCCTTTTTGGCCTCTCCTGTGAAGGTGCTTTTTGGGAGATACCTGTTTTTTTTTTGGACAGCAACGATATGTTGCATCAGTACTTTGACCTTATAGTAGTTACAGATGACCTATGTGTCAAAATATATATATAAAAAAAACAAGCTATTTAATTAATGAATTAATAATTTATCTCTAAGAGGAAATAGGTCTGGGTTCTAATGCCTTAACCTAATACCACAGGGTTAAACTGCCTGTAGGTGAGCTGGACCAGAAGCATATTAAAAAAACTATGACATCACAACCACAGCTAACTGGTAGTCTGGCATGTTCAGTGTTCAGAGTCTCAGACCAGAAAAGTGGATGTTCTGTTCTTTATAACCAAAATAACAGAATAACAGATTCATTAAATAAAAAAAATTGTAATAGTAAATTAATTTGCAGTTGCAATAAATGATCAGAATTTAATTATTAGACAGTATTCCCAAAATGTTCATCCCAAGCACCAATGTTACCTGCAGTGAGCACAAAGGATTGGATTAACAGTTGTTCTTCTGGAGATGGTCTTTGAACAAATGATTCTTTCAATCAGAGTCATTTTCTGAGTGAAGTAGAAGTAGTTCATCCACAAGGTTTGTAGATCGTACCCACGAAGCCCTTTTTAGACTGTAGGCCATGAAGAACCAACTGGGTGAAGTGAGGACAGAAGCTGATTGTGGGTGTAGCATAGAGGCTTCACTGTCTATTTTCCCCTCATAGACAACATAATATCACACGTTCAGTTTTATGACTCCCATCAGAATTCAGAATTTGAGACATTTAGGTGGTCCAAGAGATCAAGTAGTGGGTCCTGGACCCCTCAGGACCTCCTGTAGTTTGCACCTTGCGACACATAGCTCTGTATAGATTGGGTGGTCCTAGCCTTTAGATCAAACTGTCTCTAAGATACATGACGGAGAAACAAGCCATCAGCTGTGCACCAACTTTTGACTGCTAGAATATCCTCCACAATTCTGCACAATCACCAAATATGGTGTTGATAAGGCTGCTATTATAAATGAGGACTTGAGATGCTATTCAACGTGCTATATTAATAAAGAGCATTATTATAATTATCATAGCACTGTGATTAACGCAGCGATCATGTGGCAGATTTGATCTGGAAGTTCTGCAGGAGTAATTCACTAACCTTCCTCCACCTTCAGCTCCCAGTCTCCAACAGACCTGTAGGCAGAGTCTATAACGACTGCACATCTATATGGTCCAGCATCCTGCAGACTCAGATTCCTGATAAGCAGCGTGAGGACCGATGCAGCTGCGTCGTCGTACAGGTGAAATCTGCCCTTCTGAATCCACTGGTTGGCACTGTTCGTTATTATCCTGGTCTCACAGATGTATGCTCTCCTGCAGACCACCTTTGATTGAGCTTCGGACAGTGTGGAGTAATTACAGTTGATGACGACACTTCTTCCAGAGTAGCCGACGACCTCGACACAGCCCCCCAGACCTGTTAACGAAACACATTTTCTCGTTTGCTCTCCGTTTGGTTTGTGTCCGAACATCAAGGGTGCTGCCGC
This sequence comes from Prochilodus magdalenae, assembly GCA_024036415.1. Lineage (NCBI taxonomy): Eukaryota > Metazoa > Chordata > Actinopteri > Characiformes > Prochilodontidae > Prochilodus > Prochilodus magdalenae. The sequence continues at coordinate 58,042 of JAMWET010003144.1, forward strand.
AGTATTAGCATGTTTGGTAGTAGAATGACTGACCTGGGAGCAGGTACAAGGTGAAAACGAGAAGGACCCTCATCCTGAGATTCGCTGATGGTGAACGATGGGGGTCTTCAGACATCTGTAAGCACATCTGCTCTCAGCTTAGCCCTGACTGTTATTTGTAGCAGATTCTGTACACCCCCTTTTACCTTGACTTGGTTGTTTCCTCTTTCAGACCTGGACTGCACAGCTCCACCCTTCAGTACTACAGACTAGACACCATACAGCAACAGAGTGCCCTCTTAAGGAAGTGTGAGGCTGGTTCTACTTCATGGTGAAAGTGGTTGTTACATGGGTAGATGGTAGATGGATACTCCACTGGCTTTTCAAACCTCCTCCATAATTTGTTGGTTGAGATGTAGTTGAAGATAGTAGTAGCCGTTTAGGTTGATTTGAGGTCAAATGGTAGAGTGACATTGGCAGCAGAGAGGCAGTAATGGGAGGCAATGTGGTTGGTGTGGCTCAGTGGATAATAAGACCACTACCCACTGGGGAGCTACCACACCATCTGGGAGACTGGGGTCCGATTCCTGGTCTGAGTTACTATGCTGTGCTAGAGTCTGTGGGCAAGACTCCTAACACTACATTGGCCTACCTGTAATATGATTCGCTCTGGATAAGAGGGTCAGCTAAATGCAGGTATAGTCATTTTAATGACCTCGTAAAACCACCAGTGGACCTACACAGGTGTTACGTACCAGGTCTCAGCTCCACCCTTCAGTACTACATACTGGACACCATACAGCAACAGAGTGCCCTCGTTATTATATTATGGATAATAAGACCACTACCCACTGGGGAGCTACTACACCATCTGGGAGACTGGGGTCTGGGGTCAGCTAAATGCAAGTATAGTCATTTTATTGACCACATAAAACCACCAGTGAACCTACATGGGTGTTACGTACCAGGTCTCTCTTTCTCTCCTCTCACCTTAATAACAGGTACTGTATTGGGCCAATGTAGAAGAGCACTGTAGTTTTGTACACCCAATCATGAAGCCCCGCTGATTGCTGGTGGGGCCGGGCCTTGCCATATAAAAGGACCAATCAGAGCAGACCTTAAGAGAAGAGCGTTTGATGTGTTTTTGGAGATATGGAACCAGGATTCCATATCATCACTTGGCTGGCCTTTTGCCTGCTCTGTCTTCTAAAAGTTAGAACCTATAGCCTTGCCTTCTAGGTAGGGAACCCTGTTGGTAAATAGGGCTCTATCCAAGTAAGCTGTGTATGTGGTACCTTGGTGTTCATTTCTTTCCAGTAAGTTATATATACATATATATATAAATACTGTAGTGCAAAGACAAAAAGACAAAACAGAAAGTGTGTATATTGCCCAGATGTTGAACATGTTTACTTCTGTGGAATGTGGTAACAACTAAAAGAGATTAGATGTGCCTATAAATTACATTGCGAGTTGCAATCATCGGGGTCCAATCACCATGTGTATATCACTAATGGTGGGCCTTGTTATAGAATAGCCTTGGGAATAGAGGCGAATTTTGAAGATAGATGTCTCCCATAATGTCAAAGAAAACTGACCTTTTTGACCTTTGTATTGTAATCAATTTCAGGGCATAAATGAAAACCTAGAAAAAAAGTAGCTACCTACCTAAAAGAGTAGCTTTTGGGAATGAGTTCAATTGGAATTGTTGTTTACCTCAAATAACGTGTCATATACTGCCCCCTCCTGGGCCTGTGTGGTACTGCACATGGCTCCTCCATGGCTCCACCTCCTCTAGCCTTTGTTCACACCTGCAGCTGATCATGGATTCATTAAGACTGCCACTTAAACCCGTTCGGTAGTCTGTTCACTGTTCATATGTGAGTACATGAGCTTTGCCTTGTTGCGTGGCCTTTGGTTTTGGATGTCTCTCTATTGTTACCTGCCTGAGTTATGACCCTGCCTGTTATCTGGACTGTAAGTATTGGAATGCCCCCAAATAACACCCCTTGCCATTTAACATGCTAGTTGCTAATGTGTGATTCACAAACTGTAATCTGATTGTTTAGAAAAATTTAGATATGAGTAAGTTTCTTATGTGTGTAACCACATGTTGCTGAAATATGAAGTAGGATAATGCCCTTTCCCACTGAAAGCAAAATTTGCTAATGTTACAGTGCCTCATTAAAAGTCTCTGGGACATAAATGGCTAGTTTTTCATTAACTTGTACATTATTAGTAAAATTTATTGGGTGCTAAAGTCACAGCCATCATGCAGTTTACAAGACCTACACATCAAAGTATATACAGCTTTTTTTGAGTTATTGATCTTAGAAAATAATAAAATAATAATGGAGTAATGAGAAGAAGCCAGGTGATGGCAGTACAGTGCCCTGCTTTGCATTGTGACTGGCTGTTGAAGTGTCCAGATGGAGGCTCAATGCAAATGTGTTTATTGAAGCTGATCTTGGTTCCTCTTTAGTTACTGTTAATGCTTATAAACAGTCGTGTGTGTGTCTGTGTGTGTTAGTTAGTCCAAGGTGTTGACTTTAGTTAACCAAATTGTGGCAGTAACCCTTGTATTCTGTCTCAGAGTACCACAGCATGTATATGTTAACATGGTTATTAAATCTGAATAAGTTAATGTGAATAACTTTCCAAGTGGTGCAGCCCACCATGCCATCACCCCAAATGAAGGCCTTGAGTCATCATAAGGGAGGGGGAAACAACTGACGGGGCTATATGATGAAAGGTCTGAGTGAAGTGAGAGATTCTGTATTGCGAGGTCAAACTGCATGCAGTTTCTGTTCATTAGAGACTAGGAAATAAAACTAGAAGGCTTCATGGGTCCATCAACAGTCATCTTTCCTTGGGTTTTGTCCTTGAACTTACTGTCCAGGTTTTAGGTAGAGTTCTAAAACTAGCCCACAATATGTTATATAGAGTTGGTCAGATCTGGTAGTCCTTTACATCCACATTTTAGGAACATTGTGAATGACAAACAAGGGATTTGTTCAGTAAGCTGCTTCCTCAGTGATCCCTGTTCAACAATCACAAGACTAGACAAAACCTAATCTGGGAAGATCTATCAGCTTGAGCCAAAGATCATTATCTAAACTGTACACACATGACCTGATGACCTTTTCCTAGGGGCCCATTTAAATGATTTTAAGGAAGAGACGAGGAAAGCATAAGAGAAGTAAAATAGTTTTTCATTTCTAAATTCACACACTATACATTACTAGCATTTACCAAGCACAATTCAGTTTATGTAGTATTTTGTACCAATGACTTCATTTGTAGACGTCTTATCTAATGGACATTAAAACATAACCCCAAATATAATTAATTTTTTAATTAATTAAATATATTTATAATATTTTTGTTTTTTACGGTCACATTTGGCATCATACCCTGAATTACTTTTTATGCTAAGTGATTGAATGATGCAGTCATTTTGAAGAAATACTGAAATACAACCGCAGTAGTTATGATTATTAGTTAAAAACTTTCACAAAAGAGCTAAAATGGTCAACCGATTGTAAAGAAATGAGTTGAGCAGAGATATCTACCAATGCTAGCATTCTAGCTAGCTAGCACTGGTCCATCCAGTCTTGTAATGCCACTGTGTACCTGTAGAGGTGATAGTGAGTCACTGTAGAGCTGCAGGAGTGGAATCAGTCCAACATGAGAGGATGTAGAAGTAGCTCTGCTGCCCGACGGCGTATTCTAACCTCTTATCAGTCATGCCTAAGATGCTGCTGCCGGTTAAATCATCTAAGAGCAGGTAGCCAATGACTGGAGCAGTAAACCCAACCATGCCTGAAGCTCCTGGTGAGTAACTGCTGCTGCCGACATGCTAAATAGTAGCATAGTCACATGAGTCGTCCTCTTTGTTGAAGCTTTCTGTGGTAAATACATCAATAGAACTGGTCAAATTGGCTGCTTGATGGAATCAGAGGGAATTGTGGGTAACTGAGCTGTGGACTAGAAGTTCTGATCAGAAGGGTTTCATGGTAACTCAGCAAGAGAATAAACAGGGTTTGAGAAATTATAGGGGCTTGAGGGGCTCGGCATGTTATCATAAACAGCCTGAGAAGGTTCTGAGATGGTCGTATGTAGATAAGCAGTGGAGCAGACTGTGAAAACTCCAACATCGGAGGCAGAAGGCAGAGCACCAGGAGGCACCTGAAAGGCAGTGTGAGAGAGATAACGGTCATTTCTCCACCCAGTTTTGTGAGAATGTTAGTGCATGGTTTCAGATGTAGAAAGTTTGGTTTCATTTATTAGTTCTTGTTGAGTAGTGATCTATAGAGGAGCAATTTTGACTCACCCCGTGGACGCTGTAGGAAGGTCTGATGGGCTGGCTGTGGTAGGAAGTTGGCTCTTGGGGAATAAACAGAAAACGTAAATCAGCTCAATAAAGGAAATGCACCAGATAAACGTAATAAGAACATGGTGCGGATAACTGAAGACATCAATGGAGTTACTCAACATTGTCTCTACATACTCTGTACGTTCTCATAATTTCCAACCAGCAGAGGGCAGCGTGGGTATGTCACTGCTAGTCCACTGGACTCCCAAGTTTTTACTGTACATTTTACAGTATATTTTACAGTATTTACTGCACTATGTATTATAGCACATGGGTTGTGTGTGTACATTGTTGCTGTCCAGTGAAAACCATGTATCTCCATTTTTGTTGATTTTTTTTTAAATTTCTGCCTCAATTGGACACAGCAGCTGCTGTTTACACTGGGTGAAAGCTACATGATGAATGTACAAACAGAAGTAACCCAAAAACATCTGGTTCCATTGACTTCCATTAAACTGAAATAGGGTTTTTGCCCTCCCCTGTAAAGTTGCCATTTTGGAGGTACCTGTTTTTCTTCAGGCAGCAATATGTATATGTGCATGTATAGTCTATGGACTAATTTCTTGGATACCTTTACTCTTGCTTTTCATTCGAGGAGCTAGTATGGAGAATAAGAGTCCACTCAGAACCAGTAACAGAACCATAGATGCAGCAGCGATCATAGAGGAGACCAAGAATCCTGGAGATGGAGAAACAGAATCAAAATATCAAATCAGTTACAAATGATGATCTGATATACATGTATGTAATAATTAATCTATCTATCTCTATCTATATATATATATATATATATATATATATATATATATATATATAGATATATAGATAGATAGATAGATAGATAGATAGATAGATAGATAGATAGATAGATAGATATATATAGCACTGAACAGTAGCCATGGCAAGCGATGCAGAGGTTACGTTATGAGCAGTGGAGTGGTAGAGAATACAGATCTATTTTAGTATATATATACATATATATATATATATATATATATATATATATATATATATATATATATATATATATATATATATATATATATATATATATATATATATATATATATATATATATATATTACACATACATACAGAATGGTTGGAGAAAATATGATGTAGGTTATATGTACTGAGAGCACAAATATATACTGTACACATCTACAGCTCTGTAGAAATGTAAGATACCACCTGTAAATGATCAGGTTCTCTAGGTGTACAGGTTCTGGGTTTGTGTTGGTTCTGTTTGGTTCTCTACACTACTGGAACCATGTCTCCCAAACTCCAGATCAGATATTGTATTAGATCTGTGTATTTAGAAAATCACTAATGACCTCCAGAAGCCTGTTTTTAGAACCATGCTCGCTGTGCGTTTCACCCCAGCCACCGCTCGCCAGTCTCTCTGGAGGTCACTCGAGGTCATCTTACGGTGGGTAAGGGACATTGGAATGAGGTGGTGCTCATCATGGTCAGTAGAGAGGGGGTTTGGCCCTCTGCCAGTCTGTAGCTGTGTTGTCCTGTGTGTTTGCTGCTTGACTTTGCTCTTATGAACCAGATGCTCACTGTATCTGCCAGTAAAGCTAGAATCCAACCTTCAGTTCCTCACTGAGAACCTGCTGTACATGTGGAGATGCTGATTTCGGGAGAACCTGGAGTGGGCTCCAGAGCTGTGTGTGTATATATATGTGTGTGTTTATTTATGCTGAAATGGACTTTCTGTAGGCCTACTGTGCATTGTACATAAGCACCTGTAGAGGAAGATGAAACTGATGTGCCATTAGAAGCTGAGGGTGTGGTTGGTTTTATGGTCAGTGAACTGTTGTATGTTGGTGACCATGGTAACATACTGGGATCTACAACAACAACAAAGAATGTGTTAGAATATCTCTGTTTAAATACATGTAAATCACAATATACATAGTCTGGATGTGGGACCTGTTGGAGCTGTAGTGTTAAATATGGTCGCTTCTGTACTTTGTGAAGTTGTTCTTGATGAAGAGGCTCTTCTTGCTTGTTCTGGTAATAAAGACATATAGATTCATGTAACAAACTACATGTGTATAAGGTTACAGTGAAACGGCATGTAGCAGGTGTGCATACAGTTGCTCAAGCACCCACAACCGTGAAGATAAATTTGGCGTTTGGTATTTAAATGAATTTATTGCAGGAAATTGTTAGATAGGCCTCCCAGAGCGCTAATTTGGTCTCTTCTCTGTTCCTCATTTCAACACTTTTAATGTTTATTTTATCACATGTCAGAGAAAAGTGTTTGTGCACACGTCTTTGCAGACCACACTACCACAAACCATATGAACAGTTTTTCAGGTTTGTAGAATACAACATTACTGTCACAGACAAGTGAGTTAGCTTGGCACCAAACATGCCGGTTGCTAATGTTACGTGCTAATAGCTTTGAGTCATTTGAGATGTGGTGCAAAATGGAAATGGGACCAGAATGCATTGATGTGCGAATCTTTCAAACCTTTAATTTTTAACTGAAAACAGAACAAAGACAACACATCAAACACGGAAGTGAAGAAATTGAGTTCTTTGGGGGGAAAAATGCTCATTTCAAAAAAGTTGAAACTGGAGGAACCAAAGGCCTGATGTTGTGCAATGCTGGGAAAACGTCTTGTGGAACATCTCGCAACTAAATTAGATTAATTGGTGGCAGAGCATTGATAAGATTGGGTATAAACAGCTTCCCAGGAAGGCGGAGTCTTTCAGAAGATGGGGAGGGGAGTCCTTACTCTGTGAAAGACTGCACTGCCCAATAGTGCGGAAGTTCAAGAAGAACGTTCCTCAACGTAATACAGCAATATGTTTATCATATACATCACATAGTATCATTAAAAGATCCAGAGAGTCTGGTGAACCTCTGTACACAAGGCAGAAGAACCAGAGCCAGTACTGGATGGTCATGATCTTCGGACCCTCAGAGTGCACCACATTAAAAACAAACCCCACGATTCTGGAGTGGAGTCACTGTACAGGATCAGGAGCACGGCCTAGCAGTTCTTTACTGCCCCACAAACACTGGTTAAAACTCCACCATGCAGAGAAGAAACCAGATATGAACAGATCCAGAAACACTACCACCGCCTTCTCGGACCTGAGACCACCTAAGATGGTTTCCTCTGGAGTCAAACTTTGGAATTCTTTTTGGAAGTCAATGATGCTGTGTCCTCCAGGCCTAAAGAGGATAGGAAGCATCTGGTTTCAGTTCTAAAGCCAGCATCTGTGATAATATGATGGTGGGTGTTAGTGCACATGGCCTGGGTGACCTGCACATCTGAGAAGCTCCATTAATGCTGAATGGTGTATATGGGTTGTGGAGCAACCTATGCTGCACACAGGTGGCGTCTTTTGTTGTGGAAGGTCTTGGTTATTTTAGCAGGACAATGAACCACATGTTACTGCAGCATGACTCCATAATAAGAGTCCGGGTAAAGAACTGACCTGCCTGCAGTCCAGACAGGACACTCTCTGGACACGTTTTGACCATTATGGAAAAATGTGTCAAACTATTGGGAGCAGCTGGAATCCGAAATCAAGCAAGAATGGGAAATGTTTCACTTTCAGAACTACAGCAAAGTCTTCTGTTCTTACGGCGTGCTGTTAATAGGCAAGCTGATAACGGCTCAACATCAAGCTGTACCAGCTTCACTTAAATGTGTTGCTGCTTCAGTGTTTGATATATCGTTGTACTGTTCTCAGTTAATCATATGGTTTATTATGGTTGCTGAGAAGAGCAAACATTCAAGAAATCAAAATTACAAAAGCAAAAAAGTGGGCTCTAACGCTAGCTATAGTAGAGAACCAGCTAGCTTGTCTGTTGTCTGTTCTTTTACAAACTCCTCCAACAGGAAAAACAGAAGCGTGTCAGCTGGATAAAACACATGCCCAATATCTATTATAACTGTGCAGGTACAGAAACATCCGATTTGGGAATGTGTTTGGGATGAGTTGTAAAGCCGCACCCACACTAATTTAAAATCCGATCTACTCACCAGTCACTCTGAGGTTGACCTGTGTGATGTAAGCCTTGTACCCATCATCAGATGTCCAGTCTGATTCAGCTCCACACCAGTACTCTCCAGAGTCTCTCTCAGTCAGACTGTTGATGCTCACAGTGAAGGTCTGCTCCCCGTCGTCATGGAGAGAGAATCTTCCCTCCTTTATCCATCTTCCGCTCTCCTTTAAGGAGGTTTTATAAGCACAACTAGTATAGCCCACCCTCCTACAGAGAAACTTGGGGTCTCTTCGCCTGGACTGCGGGTATTTACAGCTTATGTTTATGCTTCCTCCGGTGCGGCCAGACATATGGAGACTCTTCTCGTAGGACTGATCTGTCGATCATAAACAAGCCAATGAAGCACTTAGATTAGCGGGGTGTGTGGTAATTCCAATAACTGTACATGGTAATATGAACCCAATAACTTATGAACCTATGGTGCAGTGATACCAGACATATTCCATGGCTAAAGACGTTTACATTTAGCTGACGCTTTTATCCAGAGCGACGTACAAGGTTAATTGTATTACAGGTGAGCCAGTGTAGTGTTAGGAATCTTGCCCAAGGACTCTTATTGGTGTAGCACAGCATAGCCACCCAGAACGGGAATCGAACCCCAGTCTCCCACATGGGACGGTAGCTTCCTGGTGAGTAGTGGTGCCACACCAACCACAGTACTAATTACCTAGTACTACCAGTGTAGGCATGTAGAATGGATGAGAGGTTTCAATTAGCCAGACTATCCGGGATTCCCATTTCAAGGCAGTTGCTAGTTTGCTAATACTGCTGGAGATCTACTTTCCCCATAGGTTTCAACACTCATCATTCAGCTCATCAAGGGCTTTGGGGTTAGGTTTGGGTATTGGTTTTAAAATGTGGAGAGGAATAAGGAGACAGGATGCAAGTGCAAGTATGCCTTAAGGACCAGTAGACACTAGAAATGAAACACTACTAAGGAGAATCTGGAGAGTAACCAAACAGAGGCAAAGCACAAAGGAACACCTGGGAAGGGGCAGAGCTGCAAACTAGGGACAGGTAAGGGGCATGACAACAGGGCGGATACAGATGGAGTTATAAACCAAACAGAAGCACATGAAAATAAATGAAGAGAAACAGAGACGAACACGAGCCAGGTGAGACAGGATGTGACCGGATGGTACTGATTTGGGCATTCAAGGTCTGGGCACTGCTAAGGTATAATCTCACTGGTGTGTAAGATGATGTTATTTACAGATCAGTTCGGCAATGCCTCATCCAGAGCAGGCTCTTGACCACAATTCTACGTCCTGCATTAAGAGCAATAGCAAAATGGGGAAAGCTGAAACACGCTTTGAACTTCTTGGTATAACTGATTAGCGCTGTGCTAAAAAATTGCTAGCTGGTTTGTGGTACCAATATCAAATTAAATAACACTATTCTCACATTTGTTTCCGCGCCATGTCCTTGTTGGTGCTCAGGCTAAGTGACCGGGCTAACGTGGCTAGCCAGGTCAATTGGCAGAGGACTGGGTTAATATTAGCTAGCATGCTATTTGGAAAGCAGATCTGAAAAAAGTGAATTATTTATTTTAGCAATGAATTTAAGCTGGTAGTGAAGTTAAATTAGCAGCGCCTTTAAGGTGGCAGGGAATAAAAGGAGGCACTGAATTTAAGGTGGGAAGAATTTTAAGCCGGCATTGAATTTAAGGTAGCAGGGAATTTAAGGTGGTAGGAGTGAATTTAAGGTGGATTTGAAGTTAAGGTGGTAGGAGTTATTTTAAGGTGGTATTGAAGTTAAGGTGGTAGGAGTTATTTTAAGGTGGCAGGGAATTTAACGTGGTAGTAGTGAATTTAAGGTTGCAGGAAATTTAAGGTGGTATTAGTGAATTTATCAAGTATTCAACTTGAATTTTAACTTGGAGACTATAAAGATTAAAAACAGACATCTGATCTGATGTACTGAACACTTCCTCTCATGGCTGAGTAGCTTTCTTCTTCTTCTGAGCCTCTCCTAACCATGTTTGACATTAATAAACACATTCCATTTTAATGAGTGTAAAGAAGTGAAGTGCATACCTGTGCATTGGCCTAGAGATTGCTTTTGCAGTGCAAGCTCAGAACGTTCAGCTTTGTCACTCTGCGATAGTTTACAGTCATGGGCCACAGGAAAACCACCATGCAGATGTTTGATGTATTTGCACAGGAAATGGGGCTACCGTTACTGGCTGAGCGAGCACCTCACTGTAACATGACATCGCTTCCAAAAGCTGCGGCTTTAGCCGACTCATGCTCACTCATAAAGGTGCCTTTGGATCCTCTGCCTCAGATTGGAGTCGCCCCTGTCCTCTCAACCCAGCTAAGCATATTCTCCCTTCCACTGTCTTTACTACCAGCGGGCTATCTGTACTCTCCCCTCCCTTGTCTTTACTACCAGTGGGCTATCTGTACTGTCCCCTCCCTGTCTTTACTACCAGTGGGCTATCTGTACTCTCCCCTCCCTGTCTTTACTACCACTGGGCTATCTGTACTGTCCCCTCCCTGTCTTTACTACCAGTGGGCTATCTGCACTGTCCCCTCCCTGTCTTTACTACCAGTGGGCTATCTGTACTCTCCCCTCCCTGTCTTTACTACCACTGGGCTATCTGTACTGTCCCCTCCCTGTCTTTACTACCAGTGGGCTATCTGTACTGTCCCCTCCCTGTCTTTACTACCAGTGGGCTATCTGCCCTGTCCCCTCCCTGTCTTTACTACCAGTGGGCTATCTGTACTGTCCCCTCCCTGTCTTTACTACCACTGGGCTATCTGTACTGTCCCCTCGCTGTCTTTACTACCAGTGGGCTATCTGCACTGTCCCCTCCCTGTCTTTACTACCAGTGGGCTATCTGTACTGTCCCCTCCCTGTCTTTACTACCAGTGGGCTATCTGTACTGTCCCCTCCCTGTCTTTACTACCAGTGGGCTATCTGCACTGTCCCCTCCCTGTCTTTACTACCAGTGGGCTATCTGTACTCTCCCCTCCCTGTCTTTACTACCAGTGGGCTACCTGTACTGTCCCCTCCCTGTCTTTACTACCAGTGGGCTACCTGTACTGTCCCCTCCCTGTCTTTACTACCAGTGGGCTATCTGCACCAAGATTTCTCACTGAAGACTGAACACGATGGCAAATGACCAAGGTTATTAGAAGCATTGTTAATGAGATGGGGAGTACCAAAGATAATCATCTCTGGTTTGCTTTAACAAGTAAAAAAAACTCCAAAAAAAAAAGTATTATATTGCTGACCTGTCAATTTGTTATATTAAAAAAGGAAAAAAAAACGATGTTAATGTACAGACATTTGAGGGGGGGCAAGTGATGTTAATAAGAGAATTAGAGGTGCGGAGATTGAACTCACCTTCCTCTACAGTCAGCTCCACTGGTGTGTAGACATCTAGCTGCCAGCCTATCTCTACTCCACACTGGTACAATCCAGAATCCTGTACGGTGAGGTCTCTGATCATCACCCAGAACTCTGCAGCTGTGGTGTTGTCAAACAGTGAGAACCTTCCTGTACTCCTCCACTCGTTTTTAACTCCTGTCATGATCTGTTCAGCACAGTTTGGAGATTGACCCCTACAGAAGTACTTTGGGTTTGATGTGTATCCCCTCTCGTATCTACACCTGATGAGGACTCCTCCTCCTGGATATCCCCTCACTGTCCTGGATTCTCCTCCACCTACTAAAAGAGGACAGATGTCCCTCTAAGTAAAGTCTTCATTAGACGCTGCTGATAGTGATGATCATGTAGAAGCTCATCTCCTTACCTGAAACCAGGAAGAGGCTGAAGACGAGGAGGACCTTCATTCCGAGATCAGGGTTCAGAGATACACACCAACTCGTGTCTCCATGTGACTGTGAGTGTGCTGTGGCTTCGGTTCTTAATCAGAGTCCCCACTTCTCCTTTTTTGACCCTGAGAACGAGAGAGCTAAAAAAGGTTTCGCCTCAGGATGCTTAATGAAACATGTAAAAGCAAAGTTGCAAGAATCAACAAAAATGCTTCCAAATATTTATATGGCACGGAATAGAAAACCGTGAGTAGGGTTGAGCTTCTCTGGAGCTTTGCATGTTTTCACATGTTGTCGTGCACATGTTGACACATTATTCATAAGATAAGATTTAAACCCAGAGGACAGGATTATGCTATGCAGTTTTATTGCACCTAGTAGAAATAGAAATAGACTACTGAATTTTATTGCACCTAGTAGAATAGAGGTAGATTACTGGGTTCTATTGTACACAATAGAATAGACTACTCTAGAAACAGACTAGTGTAGGGATAGACCACTGTAGAGATAGACCAGTGTAGGAATAGACTACTAAAGGGAATTGCTTGTCTTAATCTTAAACACACTCTACTGTTAAGTAACACGGATGCAAGTGGAAATGGAAACGTTCGTTTGAGCTGGTGATGCTAAATTGGTTCTGTTAACATGATCACACCAGTTATTCCATCCTGGAATCTCCATATTCATACCATTACTTCTGTGTGCTACTGCCATCTAGAGCACAAGCGAAGTAATTCAGGAAGGCTGTCCCGGTAGGACACACTACTAGGACACAGTGTTCTCCATGAAAGAATACCAACACATCGGAAGAGAGTAAGAAAGTGAGCAGGAACTTGGCTGATTTGGGAGAGAAAAGATCTTTGTGAAGAACATTGACAGCTATCAGTGAATATTCTTGATGGACAGACCAGTAGAATTGCTCCTAAGCTGCTTAGAAATAAACCTTGTTCCGTCAGCTCCACTGCGGGTTGAGAAAGCTGTGGTGTTTAGGAGGTGTTTAAGGCGGACTGTATAATTCCATGAGTGCTGTGTTATACTTGGACTTTTATTCTACAGTAAAGCATTAAGTAAACATAAGGTGAACCTTCTATGAGTAGCCATGTCTAAACTTCTGACTGGTGTGGTATGTTTTGAAGTTTTTGTTATTTATTGTTTTCATTTTTCAAAAAATTAATGTTTAAATAAACTAGTATTCTTTGATTTGTTGTGTGTTTTTTTTTTTTTTTTTTTTTTTTTCTCCCAGGTAAATTTAGGATAACTGCATGAAAAAACCCAAACTGATAAGCATGAAGTAGCATCCATAAAACTTAATTAATTAATTGCGATGAATTAATATCTATGATATTAGTCACCCATTAAATTACAAGTGTGTGTTAGATTCTGAACTGACCTGGACCAGAAAATCTGAATGTGGACGACTTTACTAAAAAAGTTTTTAAATAATATATAAAATATTATATAAAAAATTTCAGAGGGCAAATTTGCAGTTTCATTTCAACGGGTCTATTAAAATGTAGCACAACACAAAGTAATTGATTTGTGTGATATATATATATATATATATATATATATATATATATATATATATATATATATATATATATATATATATATATATATAAATATATATATATATATATATATATATATATATATATATATATATATATATATATATATATATATATTAGTTGTAGGTATGGTCAAAGAATATCTAGTAACATAATGTTGATAGACATGAGACAAACATTCACCCGACAAATACACAGTTTAACATCCATTTATTCGGACATACCATTTATCGTTCCTTAAATACATTCAAACACGCGTTAATACACGTATTAATACACACGTTAATTCAGCTCTAGAACACACTATTTTTATTAACTTAATTTACAATAATCTATTATACTAAACATCATTGTGACCACTTGAAGGTTGCTTTCCTCCGAGTTCCTCTCCCTGAGAAATCGCTTAGAACGGTGGGTAACCGAGCCGGGGAGTAGAGGTTTGATACAGGTGGGTTTGGTTTGATGGCCAAGCAGTGGAATAAACAGGATTTCAGAGATCACTGGAGCTTGAGTGTGACCGGACATTGGCATAAACAGGCTCAGAAGGTTCTGAGATGTCTGTAGGTGGTTCAGCAGTAGAGTAGATTGTGGAAACGTCAGAGTCTAAAGCAGGAGGGCGTCTGTCTTTAACCTCCTCATAGACAGTAGAAGGAACCTATGAGCAGATTACAGGTGATGCTTAAGCATCGTTTGTATAGGCCGGCTTTCCCCGAATTCTACCGCACCATTTAATGTAAGTAGCGTTTCTGATGTTTAGGTTATTGATTAACCGTTATTAAACAATTTGCTGGTGGCTGTTTATTCCAATAGAGATGTGAGAAACAGTACTGACTCACCATGTGGTTGTGTGTGGACCCTCTGGATAGTTGGGCTGGGGTGGAGGAACAAGAATCCCATTACATTCCCATTTTATTACATCAGTCAGAAATGACTATAGTTTCTTAATGTAAGGGTGTGCACAGTGATCTGTCCAGTCTATTCCTACTGTAGCTGTACTGATGCATGTTCATTTCTAGCCAGCAGAAGGCAGCACCACCACTGCCAGTCTACTGGACCACAGTTTCCAAATCCCGGCATGCCTAGTTTTAGTTGGCTAAGTTAGATCATAGCTAAAACTCCTTATAAGTCCATATAGTGAGTGGAGTGACATTACTACCATCAGTATACACTCTGGTATATACATATTTTGTGAGAATTTGAAATAATGTGACCAGCTTGAAGTGCAGCATCGTAGTACCGTAACTTTCTTACATCATTAGATCATGCTATCATAACTTTGCTAATGTTAGCATCACGTTGCTGTATGTATGGGCATGCTTTTGTATGTGGTGCTACCTCGAGAACAGAGTCGTCTTCGTAGAATGTGTACGCAGGAGACGAGTCCAGTCAGAAACAACACCAGAGACACAGACACAACAGTGATCACAGAGGAAGCTGGAAATGAAAGTCAAACAAAATTCTAAAGGCAGGATCCCATAATAGTAAAGAAGGTCAATTCAAAGTTTCCATGCTAAGAGTACACGAGTAGAGTGTGTGCACAGTGCGTTGTGTGTTAAGCAATAGCTGGGGACTGTATGGTTTCAGATGCTGAGGATGTGGTTTGGTGATGTCAGTGAGCTGATGGGCCGATGATGGTTGCATAATATCTGCCTATAAAGGAGGTAACTGTACTTGAGTAAGAATGGGGTTGGTGGTCATTTTTACTAGATGAAGAGTAGCAAAGTGAACCCGCTATGCGTGTTATACCTTTGGATGAGTTTGACTCCAGGGAGGATTGTCCAGTGGTTATAGATGTTGAGGTGCTTATTTTGCTTGCTGGTGATAAAGATGATGATGATGATGTTGTTGTTGCTGGATGTTCATGCTCTGTTAACGGAGATAGGCTTGGACATCAGTTTCACGTTGGTGGCTACACCATACACTAATAAAATGGTCCATATTAATAATAATCAGTTTACATACCACCTGTAAAAGCAGGCTGACCTTCAGCTGACCTAAGCCTCATGCATTCTACTTTAAAATGGGATCTGCTCACCAGTAACTCTGAGATTGACCTGGGTGATGTAAACCCTGTATCCATCATCAGATGTCCAGTCTGATTCAGCTCCACACCAGTACTCTCCAGAGTCTCTCCCCGTCAGACTGTTGATGCTCACAGTGAAGACCTGGTTTCCATCGTCATTTAGTCTTCTATCATTTCTCCATTGTCTATTGTCAGTACAGTCAGCAGTGCCCACTCTCCTACAGAGGAACTTGGGGTCTCTGCTGAGGGATCGTGGGTATGTACAGCTGATCTTCACACCTCCTCCTACATGGCCAATCACCCTGATGCTCTTCTCATAGGATGAATCTGTCAATCATAAACATCCAGATGAAACCTTTAACCTTCATATCCACAACATGGTGCACTCTTATCGTATTTGGATAGTGACGAGGGGAAGATTAGGCAGTATGGCTCTGATCGTGGACCTCAATGCCGCTCCGTGTGCATACATGCGTGCAAAGCCAGAGGCAGTAGGCCTAGAGCTGCAATGCAACCGGAGCAGCGGAAGGTCTACAGGCCTCTCGGCCACACATCAGCAAACCACCGCTTACTTAGACAACCCCGCCCACCTTCAAACCAAGAGAAGGAGGTATATCTGCATGCAGAGCCTGAGCTACTAAAGTTTCCAGAGTGTGACCACAAAAAAAGCCATTACAAACAATGCACAGTGTGCAATTTGGATCCATAGCCAGCATCAAAGCCCACCATCCCATGGAGAGACCCTGTAAGCGACCATGGGGGACAGCATGCATAGCAATATGGCTTCCAGGGGAGGCAATGAGCCAGTTAAGTACGTGGTCTGACGAATTTAGCCTGTTGTGAGCATAGCAGGCGATGGTGATTCAAGCTTGAGGCCTGAACTGGATTGAGTACCAGCATGGCTGATGGTTTTCGCCATGTCACCTCCAGCAACAAATTAAAAGCTCTCGGCGTGCTGCCTTCTGTAGCACCTAGGACCATGCCACAGTCCAGTGCCATTGAAGACTCCATCTTTAGACATCTTGCTGGCTCGAACGGTAACACTGCTATTTCTTGTTTTCCATGTGCCCAGGTGACCTTGGTGATCGGCAAGCGGTCTTCTGCAGCCCTCAGCAAGCACAAAAATGCTGGAATGGTGGTTATCCATGCTGGAGTTAAACAACATTTCATCTCGGAGAAGCAAAATTCTCAAGGAAGACTTCGGGCTACTGCTAGACACCGTTAAGAAGATGGCCGAGGGTCATCTAGGGGCCTCTGCCCAGCTACCTAAGAGGAAGCCAGGTGATCTGTAGGCTCTACATGCTCCAGTGTTGGCTCCAAGACTGGTGTGTAAACAACAGAGTAGGCTACTGGAGCAACCGGAGTACATTCTGGGAATGACCGGCTCGCTGGATTACACTCAAGCTGTCGTGGGTCTGTCAGAGGAGGTCATACACCAGGACTGACTGGCATGAATGGCTAAGTGGTATCAACAGCAGTCAGGTAAGCGTTTTTATGATCCAGTGTCTCTTCTGTTTCTACCACTGCTCTTACTAATCTTTAATGCTAAGGCTTCTCCTAGCTATGAAGGTAGAATGTCGAAACATGTCTGTTAGTACAGCAACGTTAATACTGAGATCTCAGAATATTTATTCCAGTTACGCCATTAGTCCTGAAACCTTGGGAAGTTTGAAAATTCAAGAAAAACATGCTCAGTAAAAACACCAATAATGAATAATCCCTGTGTGCTTCCAAAAGGCCAGGCCACCCCAAACACACAGTTCATTAAGCATTAAATGAAACCTGGCCTTGCTCAATGTAGGGTCCGTAAATTACAAAGCTCTTCTGATTAGAGGTCTTATTAAAAATCAGAAACTTGATTTTAACATGCGCACTGAGAACCCATCAGACAATAAGGCTTTAGAATTTATTAAGCTGCTCGATTTGATTTGATATTTATAACAGTGAAATGAATCCAGCTTAGGCCTCCTTTTGTGATCTTGACTATTCTGACAGGATAAGTCTACGTTGGGAGGTGGGCTAATGTAGTTTTGCTTCAGGATATCTGCAAAATCTATGACTGAGCATAAATGGCTGAGATGGGAGTGGCTACTTGATTCACACACTGGCTGTCACAACCCAACCCTGCAAAAAACAGGCAGCTGTAAAAATGAAATTGTAGATTGCAGGCTAACAGCTACAGGTTCATAACCTTTACGTAGGCTAAACTACACAAAGATGTACCCAAAGCTGTCAGGAGCATTGCCTCTAAAGAGGCCATTGTCTTGTCTTTGTCTGGATGTGAGTGTTGTGCGTTGTCCAGTACCTGAGGTTTACCACAGACTTGAAGTACCGGAGGTATGCCATGCACTACGAAACTAAACACTTCCTTTTAAACAGGATATTTACACACGTCTATTCGTATAATATTATCATATGCTTAGGTTATTTTTGTGGGTGGTTTGAAGGTAAAAGGCGGCGGCATCTTTACAGACGTGGAAGCACACGGTTGGTAAAAATGACATGGCGCATTCGGGAGAGACTAAAATCGCTGGGAAACAGCGGTAATGATTACATCATCCCACCTCCCCATGGAAAATGAATCCCATCCAAATAGAGCTAAAGACTTGAATTGGGTGAAAACCTAGAGCAGGGGAAGGTCTTTCTCAGATAGAAGGGGTGTGTTGTGTATGATCTTGGTCAAATATGGTAAAGACACGCATACCCTTCAGTGGTAGACATCAGACAAGTAAGACTGGAGAGGAAGACTCTATTTTAAAGCACAACCCTGATATAATGAGGTCCGTATCTATTTAGATACATCACCATTCCCGCTGTTTAGTCCAGGAGAGATTGAGTACATGCTAATGGTGCAGTGGTGGGAGATACTCACCTTCCTCTACAGTCAGTTCTACCGTTGTGTAGATGTCAATGGTCAAATTTATCTCTACTGCACACTTGTACAATCCAGAGTCCTGTACAGTGAGGTCTCTGATCATCACCCAGAACTCTGCAGAGCTGGTGTTATCAAGCAGTGAGAACCTTCCTGTACTCCTCCACTCGTTTTTAACTTCTGTCCGAACTGGCTTCGTCATGCAGGGCCATGAACCCGTACAGAGGTACTTTGGGTTTGATGTGTATCCCCTATCGTATCTACACCTGATGAGGACTCCTCCTCCTGGATATCCCCTCACTGTCCTGGATTCTCCTCCACCTACTAAAAGAGGACAGATGTCCCTCTAAGTAAAGTCTTCATTAGACACTGCTGATAGTGATGATCATGTAGAAGCTCATCTCCTTACCTGAAACCAGGAAGAGGCTGAAGACGAGGAGGACCTTCATCCTGAGCACATGCTTACAGACGAACACCCACAGATCTCAGAGGAATCAACACGTATACCCTGTCGTTGTGTGACTCGACTGTGCTGCCTCTTCAACTGCATCTTGAATTGAAACCGTGGTCGGGCCTACTTCCTTTATTAACCCTGAGAGAGACGGACCCAACCACATCTCAGAAAGGTGACATGTGAACCGTTGTGAGCAAAGCCCTTCATGTTTGTTGACCTTTATTTCAGTGCAGTGTGTGTCAGGTTTAGCCACAGGTTTAATCTGAAGCTTGAGTAAATGTAGTAAGGGGACGACTAGCAGTGAGACCCTGTCCCGGTTGGAGTATGTCATTTCCAAACCGTTTCCAGATCTGCAATCAACTAAACCTTGTTGTGAGTGATCTGCAGATATGACACTTGCAGTAGAATCACCGAGAGCAAGCTGACTGGCTGGTTTAGCATACTAGCCTAGAGTACATGGTTTTCAGGGTCGTACTTTATGGAGATTTGCGTTGTTGCAGCCTTGCTATTGTTGTACATGACCCTAGATAGAACAGAGGCATTACTGTATGTGGGTTGGCATCTGCAGTGCTGTCAGGAATAGGCCATAGCCTAATATAAACACATAGAGGCATATAGCATATTTAGCGACTCAATCTACCACATTGGCCTTTGTACATACGCTCATCAAAACATAGTCAGCCGGCAGGAATAAAACTTGGTGGGAGGTTTGACATTGTGAGACATGCGAATGATTCAAGTCTCACACTTGGCCACACGTGATGTAAGCAGAGACCGGCCTTATCTCTGTACCTGACTGACCCAACAGCCACGATTGCGGACATTCAGCTAGCAGGGGTGTCCTCCATGGGTCATCAAGTGCCTGCATCATTGGCAGATGGCTGCACCACGCAGGACTACATGCACACAGACCGTTACCACGACTGTCCTTAACACCACGTCACCCTCACCAAAGACTGCAGTGGTGTCGTACCAGACTGTCATGGAGTGACTCAGAATGACAGAGTGACAATGAGCAGGTGGTCTTCAGTGACGAGACCCGCTTTAGTCTTCATAGAGACGACCAGTGACTCAGCACCAAGATGAACAGTTTGTTGTCACACGTCACGTGTCCAGAAGGCCTGGTGTCCCTTTACCTCCACCCCTACCGCACCATCTGCAGGAACTGTGTGAGGATGTTCAAGCTGCATGGGATGGATTATCACAGGACTCCATTAGGAACCTCTACAGCTCCATACCGAGACGTCTGGCGTGTTGGATTAGCAAACATGGCGGCCCGACACCATACTGAGAGACAGACTTCTGTATGTGTAGCTCAATAAATATTGATCATATCAGTCTAAATTTATCATCAGTTATTGATCCTGGTCACCTTTATCTTCCTTCCCAACAGCACCGCACTCTATAGTCAGTTAGACTATAGTCTAACTTTATAGTCAAAGATGATTTTGACTTTTATTTTATATATTTTATAAGTGGTTCTAGCATTAAACATAATCATTTTAGGAATTAACTATTAATATGGAAATAACACATTTACTTGTCAAGATTCTGTAAATGTAAACAACATTCTCCCACTAAATGAAAACAAATGATTCTCTGAATATTTTTTCCTTGCACAAACCAGGCCCTGTTACCGGCGGGTACTGCCATCTATAGGATGAATCATATATACCACACGTAGTCCCTGGGAGGTATCTGTTATGAGTAAGAGCTCTGAGGAATTCTGAGAGCGTCATCCATTCTTTTAATCTGAAACAACCATCAGCTGTTCAATTATTCTTAAACAATGTCACCATGTCACTCTATTACGCTGAATATGATTGGTTGATGTTGCGGTTTAGATTCCAGTAGTCTGATTTGGTTAGTGGTGTTATCTAGATTTGCCACAATAATGAATTTTAAACTGATACAAAATTATATGCTACACTTTTGAATGCACACACACACTTGTCTATTGCACAGAGTCAGATGTGGAGTCAATAAAGCTGCATTTTATTTTTCTGTAAGCAAAAACACATTCTGGTCGAATACATGCTGAAATGTTGAAATAGGCTGCTTAGCTAAAAACATAACTCGAACTTAAACTGAGATTAAAGCTTAAACACATGATACCTTTATGAATGCATGTACTGCTAACATTTGTTTTATTTCTCTTTTATCTTTTATTTCTTGCAATATGACACTGAATATGAGACATATGTACAGGTGTTCAGGTTTAGTCTCTGGAAGACTGAATCTAATTGGATGGTGTTGGGGTTAGGCTCTGGTAGACTGAATTTGATTGGCTGATGATGGGGTTTAGGCTCTGGTAGACTGAATTTGATTGGGTGGTGATGGGGTTTAGACTGGTAGACTGAATCTGATTGCTTGGTGTTGGGGTTTAGACTGGTAGACTGAATCTGATTGCTTGGTGTTGGGGTTTAGGCTCTGTTAGACTGAATCTGATTGCTTGGTTTTAGTGTGTAGGGTCTGTTAGGTTGAATCTGATTGTTTGGTCTTGAGGTTCAGACTTTGGTAGGCTGAATCTGATTGATTGTTGAAGTTTAGGGTCTGGTAGACTGAATCTAATTGGATGGTGTTGAGGTTTAGATTTTGGTAGGCTGAATCTGATTGGTTGTTGAAGTTTAGGGTGTGGTAGACTGAGTCTAATTGGATGGTGCTGAGGTTTAGGCTCTGGTAGACTGACTCTGATTGGTTGGCGTTTTCTTCCGGCGGAAGAGGAAACAAACTCGGTGCGCTCTCATAACTGTTAATACTCTGAAACGAGATAAAAACATGCAGCTATATGTTTGTGGGATTTATTATAAATATTACTGAAAGAAAATCATAGTTATGTAAGTTTGTACCCACGTTGCTTGAAGATTGTTTCATCGTTTGTGGACCTGTTGGTAAAGGAGAGAATGAGAAAATAAGTGATGAAATAATGAGTTTTATTTTGATTTAAATTTGTTATTTATTAGCTTTTTTTGTTAAGTATAAACATGCAGCTTTAGGTTTAACTGTGGTTTATTCACATTACTTAAATTATGAAATTTGGGCTGCAATCATTTTTGCAAACCACTAGATGTCACTTTGCGTTCAAAGCACCAAAGATTAAATCTTTTTTTTCCTCTGGCACATATACTCTTTTTCTTATTGCTCTTCAACGTCTCTACAAAATGAACTGCATCCAGAAATTTTGGGGAAATGCACTCATGCAATCATCAAATAATTATTGGACCGAAGGAGGTGTAGGCTTGCAGTGGTGTTGGGAAGGAAGATAAAGGTGACCAGGAACAATAACTGATGATAGAGTTAGATCTAGACTTAGACTTTGGCTTAGGGTTTGGCTTAGGGTTTGGCTTAGAGCTGGATTGCCCTGTGCCCTGTCCATCCTCTCTGGGTGTGGCTGTAGTGATGTCTACAAAATCTATCACGTGTCCTCAGCTTGAAGCTGCTTTGGTGGGTATTCTCTCAGTCGCTTCGGTACTCAGACCGCCGGCACAACCATGGTGTCAAGTTGAGTCAGGCTCAAGTGAGGCTCAGTACAGTCTCAATATTGTGCATTAACTAGTACAGTGTTAGTGTTGTACCTCTGTGTTTCATTCTCCAGCAGATCCCTGCAATCAGACCAGCGGTTACCAAGACTACACCAGCACCGATGGAGAACACAACCACACCTGGAACCCACACACATGTAGAACCACAGGTTAAACTTTCTTCATAACGTTGGTGTAGATGTAGTGGTGGAGTGTAGTGGAGCAGAGGGAGAATCACCTGTTGGAGTGTCTCTCTGTTCAGGTTGTTCTTCAGGAGAGAATGATGGAACCAGGTGAGTTGACAGTGTAGGTAAAGGCCCAGTTTTGGTTTCTGGATATAATTACAGGTGGATGCATTTATTTCCTCTACTCTTGTGAGAGCTTACAAGATAATATGACAAGAATACATCTGGGAGGAACATGTTCAACAGGCGGTAGATAGTGGCTGGTGTGGCTTAGGAGATCACTACTCGCCAGGGAGCTACCACCCCATGGGGGGAATGGGGTATGATTCTCGGCCTAGGTAGCCATGCACCAATAAGACTCCTAACACCATTAGGATTTGATTAATAAGCCAAATTCCATAAATGT
This sequence comes from Prochilodus magdalenae, assembly GCA_024036415.1. Lineage (NCBI taxonomy): Eukaryota > Metazoa > Chordata > Actinopteri > Characiformes > Prochilodontidae > Prochilodus > Prochilodus magdalenae. The sequence continues at coordinate 81,243 of JAMWET010003144.1, forward strand.
AGATGAATTCCTCTAATACAGGAAAGTAAATGTTTTTATTAGCTACTGTCTGCACTCACTGGCCACTTCATTAGACACACCTTCTTATAGCTACACCCACTGTCCAGTTTATCAGCTCCACTGGCCATATAGGACACTCTGTAGGTGTACAGGTCCAGACTGTAGTCCATCTGTTTCTCTGTATACTGTATTACCCTGTTCTTCAATGGTCAGGACCCCCACAAGACCACCACAGAGCAGGTATGATGTGGGTGGTGGATCATTCTCAGCACTGCAGTGACTGCTGGACACTGTCTCTGCTGGACTGGGAATCGTCCACCAACCAAAACTATCCAGTCCACCAGTGTCCTGTGAGCAGCGTCCAGCAATCACTGGTGAAGGACAAGTGGATGACCAACACTGCACTGTTTTGTCTCTGACTGTACATCTACAAGGTGGACCAGCAAGGTATGAGTGTCTAATAGAGTGAAATTGAAGAGCTGAAATATTGGACTTCAGAAAGAACCTACAGATAATAGTCATGATGGTTCTGATAGCAAAATACATTTTCTGTAAAGAGCTGAAAGGGGGAATTCACTCACCAGTAACTCTGAGGTTGACCTGTGTGATGTAAACCTTGTACCCATCACCAGAGGTCCAGTCTGATTCAGCTCCACACCAGTATACTCCAGAGTCTCCCTCAGTCAGACCGTTGATGCTCACAGTGAAGGTTTTCTTTGCTCTGTCGTCATGGAGGTTCAGGTTCCCCTCCTTTATCCATCTTCTACTCTGTTTAACAGGTGTTTTATAGTTACACTCAGTGTCCACTCTCCTACAGAGGAACTTGGGGTAACTGCTGAGGGATTGTGGGTATGTACAGCTGATGTTCACACCTCCTCCTAGATGGCCAATCACACGGATGCTCTTCTCATAGGACAGACCTGTCAATCATAAAGGATCAAAAACACCGTTCGGTATTTAGCATTTTGTAAAACATGTTCTGTATTGTTATACACTCATCATCAAAGGAACAGCTGCACCCAGAAGGAGGTGTGGGAGTGTGGTGCTGTTGGGAAGGGAGATAAAGGTGACCAGGATCAATAACTGATGATAAATTTAGACTGATATGATCAATATTTATTGAGCTACACATACAGAAGTCTGTCTCTCAGTATGGCGTCGGGCCGCCGTGTTTGCTAACCCAACACGCCAGACGTCTCGGTATGGAGCTGTAGAGGTTCCTAATGGAGTCCTGTGATAATCCATCCCATGCAGCTTGAACATCCTCACACAGTTCCTGCAGATGGTGTGGTAGGGGTGGAGGTGGAGGGACACCAAGTCTTCTGGATGTATGACCTGTGACAACAAACTGTTCATCTTGGTGCTGAGTCACTGGTCGTCTCTATGAAGACAAAAGCGGGGCTTGTCACTGAAGATGACCCGCTGTCATTCCCTGACAGTCTGGTACGACACCACTGCAGTCTTTGGTGATGGGGACGTGGTGTTAAGGACAGTTGTTGTTACGGCCTGTGTGCATGTAGTTCTGCATTGTGCAACCATCTACCAACGGTGTTGCACAAACAGGATGAATTATGACTCATGGCTCATCATTGCTCGCTGAATGTCCGCAATGGTGGCTGTTGGGTCAGTCAGGTACAGCGATAAGACCCGTCCTTGCTTACGTCTCATGTGCAGTCCAGCGTGAACCTACCCACCAAGTTTTATTCCTATGAGAGCCGCTAATCTTTTGATGATGAGTGTACTTGAATTCAACTGTAGAGATGTAGAATTGATCTCAAATTTAAACAGGTGAAAATACAGTTTCACCATAAACAGTAGATTACCTCTTAGCTCTGTAATTCTTAACCCATTACATATACTGTATGATAATCTCTCACTGCCTTTTTTCCCGATTGTTACACTGTTGGTTTCGAAAGTAGTTTGACACACTGGTCTAAAGGCCACACCCCTCTGTTGTTGACACATTCAGACCACGCTGTTACCACATGTGTACTTCATAGCGCTATACAGAAAAGCCATTCGGCTACATGATTCCTGTTGTTTGATCTTTATGATACCTTCACTCTCACTGTAGCTCAGACTAATGACACAGGACGGTGATACAGAGCGGCAGAGGTGGGAGAGACTCACCTTCCCTTACAGTCAGCTTCACTGGTGTGTAGATGTCAAAGGCCAAATCTATATCTACTGCACACTTGTACGTTCCAGAATCCTGTACAGTGAGGTCTCTGATCATCACCCAGAACTCTGCAGATCTGGTGTTATCAAGCAGTGAGAACCTTCCTGTACTCCTCCACTCGTTTTTAACTCCTGTCTTGATCTGATCAGCACATTTTGAAGAACCACTTTTACAGAAGTACTTTGGGTTTGATGTGTATCTCCTCTCGTATCTACACCTGATGAGGACTCCTCCTCCTGGATATCCCCTCACTGTCCTGGATTCTCCTCCACCTACTAAAAGAGGACAGATGTCCCTCTAAGTAAAGTCTTCATTAGACACTGCTGATAGTGATGATCATGTAGAAGCTCATCTCCTTACCTGAAACCAGGAAGAGGCTGAAGATGAGGAGGACCTGCATTCCCGGTTCAGCTTCACAAGCCAACTCAGAGAGATATCAGAGCTTCCAGAACTTGTATACTGTCATCTGACCATGTGACTTTATTGTGGCTTCAGCTGGGTCCTACGCCAGGATGCTATGCCCACTTCCTTTACTGACCATGGGAAAGAGCAGACTGTAACCACAGTGAGATTGCATGTGATGTATGTTTAAAAGTTTAGGTGGGTTATAAAGAAAGTAGCATGTGAACCAACGCTGGGCAAGATCAGTTCTGAAGCTGCTTCCAGGACATAAGGAATCAGTTATCTAATAGTTTGTTTATACGCTAGTTTGTTTATTTGTTTGTTTATATACACCTTTAGTTCATTACAGTGTATATAATTTTAGTTTTGTGTACTTCTACTGAATAGAGGTTTACATTGTTGTGCCTACTTTCCTTTACTAGCATATAGAGCTCTGGAAGTGACTATATACAGTCTCATGTTATAGGCCCTGCATTGCTCTGTACCAGAAGACCTCTGCTGCCACCTAGAGTATAGGGCTAAGGCAGGAGGGAAGTTACAGCATGAATAACAGTCCCTAAAATCACTCATTGACACGCTGTTCAGTGCAATACATTGTATATTGTACAGTTTCACTATTCATTGTCATAACAGTTAGAGAGATGTCATGTATTTCTAATCTTGTCGTAGTTAAAGACAGCAGTGGAAACCTGAGTGGACAGTACTTACTGGTCAATCTGTAATTAAAGCTTAAGCTTAAGGCTACTACACTCTAACTCTTGAGGATACTGCAGAACCATGTTTTCAAAAAAGTCCAAAGAGCAAATATCTAGCATGGTAAGAGATTAAACTTTTGTGGAGCAGTGTGTTCACATAAGATGGTGTTGAGAAGTGTTCCATGCAGTGACTCCACTCCAGAATCGTGGGGGTTGTTTTTAATGTGGTGCAGTCTGAGAGTCCGAAGATCACAACCATCCAGCACTGGTTCTGGTTTTGTGCCTTGCGTCCTGAGATTCTTTGGATCTCTTAAAGATGGTATGTGGTGTAGATGAGAACTGTGTTGCTTGAGCTAAGTCTTTAGTCTTAGCTCAAGCAAGTAGCAATATGGACATGTGAGACAGTGTCAGTCTTTTCAATGTCTTCTAGGGTATGATTATCATTACACTAAATCAGGTGTAGTCAATCAAACCATGTTTTATACTTCTCAAAAGTAAATATATTGGGATATGTATTTATATAAGGATATAAAAACACATTTCTGGTCATATAAATGCTAAAAAACACTTTTGAAATTAGCAACATATCTAAGATATCTATCTTCTTTCTACACATGTTACAGTACCAAGGTGGAAGCTGAAATTCCCAGAGTCGCCTAAAACATTTTAAAAAGGCATTTACTTTATTTATATTTATTCAGCCTAACCAGTTCTCATTTAACTCATGCCCCGGCGTCTTTAATGACTGGGGTTCAACCATTAAGTAACAAATGTGATAGGCCTAGTTAGGGGTGGGGTTCAGGCGCTGGCCGACTGTGGCTGGTTGATTGATTTTGGCTCTGGGTTGGCTGAATCTGATTAGTAGTAGTAGGTCTGTCACAGTCATGAAATGATTGTCAGGTGAAAGTCAATAAAGCTGCGATTTGATTTGAAGGAATATAAGCAAAAATATGCATTCTGGAAGTATATATGCTAAAATGTTGCCATTAGCTGCAGAGCTAACAAACAAACATTGACTGAGTTATGACACCTTTGTAAGTGGATATATTGCTAACTGTTATATGTATTTATTATTAACTCAACGTACATGTCTTATTTAGCTTATTGCAGCACAGTATGACTATTAAATCTATTAATAAACTAATAAATTATATATAGGATAGGAATATGGTACAGTTATAAGCAAACACAGTACAAAGAATAATTAAAAACATTTAATAATTAAATTTCACAGGTAACAGGTTAAAGATCAAAGATGAAGGTGAAAAACTGGGAAGAAAAATACACTTTAATAAATACCAAAATTATTTTTTTGTAAAAAAACAAAAACAAACGCTTAGTCTACAACATTTGCTTAGTCTAAAGAGAAAGTTCATTACTGTATTAAGCTGTGGCAACGGTTAGGTTCCAGTGGGTTTAGATTCTAGTAGACTGAATCTGATTTGTTGGTGTTGGGGTTTATACTCTGGTAGACTGAATCTGATTGGTTGGTGTCGAGGATTAGGCTCTGGCAGGGCCGGATTAAAAGAATGGGCTGAAAGGGCTGCAGTCCCGGGCCTCGCCACTAGGGGGGCCTCCGGTCGCTGAATGTCAAATGACAAAAATTAATAGAAAAAAAAAAAAAACGAAAACGAGCGAAAATGTCGGGCCAAAGGAAACACGAGAGCGGAGCAAAAAAACGAAAATTACAAGCGATAAAAAAGGAAAGAGCGACAGAATTATTACAGAAAACACCCAAATTAACCAACATGTGGAGTAGTCAGCCTGCTGTAGCAGCTACCACCAGCAAAGAGGCAACTGTCAGTGATGGACAGCAGCCAACCACCGCTAGCCAACTAACCAGCCCAACTAGCCAGTCTGCTAGCAATAGTGCTACAATCTCTGAGGAAACAAGTGATGGAGAAGAACCAGTGGGTAATGTAGCAGATGAGCCTGTTGATTCTGAGGCAGGGGCGAAAATAGATATATCAACAGATATTGCATGCTGGGGAGAAGTTAATGAGGAGATGCGAAGCTATTGGGTCGGAAAGGAAATTGAAGCACCCACACAATGTCAACATAAAGATGCTGATTTTTCGGCTTCTGAAAGGAGCTATAAAAATCAGAAGCGATGTCTGAGCAAAACATTGTTCAGTCGCTCGCTCAGAAATGGAGAGAAGGTGGCAAGAGAATGGTTGTCTTACTCCCCATCTACTGGAAATGTGTTTTGTTTTTTTTGCAAACTATTCAGTAACGATTCGTCCGCTTTCACGCACGGATTCTCTGATTGGAAACATTCAGTTGACCGAGTTGAGATGCACGAAGCGGGCCAGCCCCACAGAAAGGCTGTGCTTACTTGGCTTGCGCGCACGCAGGTGCGTGGGATCGACGCGGGGCTGCAGGATCAACTGAAAGATGAGGCGAATTACTGGAAAGAGGTATTGAGGAGAGTTGTGGCCGTAATAAAATTTCTGTCAGAGCGTGGGCTCGCATTCCGGGGAGAAAATGAAACACTGGGCTCAGTGCACAACGGGAATTATTTGGGCATCTTAGAGTTGCTGGCCAAGTTTGACCCTTTTTTGGATGAACACTTAAAACGTTTTGGAAATAAGGGGCGGGGGACACCCTCCTATTTGTCATCGACTATATGCGAGGAGTTTATTGCACTCATGGGCCAGCGAGTTCTTTTTTCCTACATTTTCAAATAGGCCAATAGGTTTATTCAGATACATTTTGTTTTCCCGTCCTCATTCTGTCAGCTTTGTCAACACTACTGCAATGATAATAAAGCTATCCTTGAATTGAAATGAATTGAATTGAAGTGAATTGAAGTGAATTGAATTGAAATCATAATACCAGTTCACTTTAAACGGTAGTCTGTCATAGATTGGTACTGTGTACGCTGATGTGTCAGTGGGTTTGTGTGAGGTCATGCGTCAGAACATGATATGAAGGGCCTCATCCTGGTAATTAGCCCCGGGCCTCAGAAAGTGTTAATCTGGCCCTGGGCTCTGGTAGGCTGAATCTAGGTGGTCAGGGTTAGGGTTTAGGCTCTGGTAGACTGAATCTGATTGGTTGGTGTTGAGGATTAGGCTCTGGTAGGCTGAATCTAGGTGGTCAGGGTTGGGGTTTAGGCTCTGGTGGGCTGAATCTGATTGGTTGAGGTTTTCTTTTTCTTGAAGAGGAACCAAAGTTGGATCATTCTCAAAACTGTCGTCCCTCTGAAACAAGCATGAACATACAGTTATAACTTTGTGTTATGTATATGAGAATTTTACTGAAAGAATCATAGTGGAAGCTAACATCTATGTTTGGACGCACCTTTCCTGAAGATTGTTTCATTATTTCTGGACCTGTTAGTAAAGAGATACATTTTTTTTCATTTTTGGGAAGTATAAACATACAGAGCTTTAAATTTAAAGGTCTACATCTGTATATGAATGTTTTTTTTAAATAAAGAATACACTAGTTACTAAACACTAGTGTTTATGACCATATATAAAAACGCTGAACTTAATTTGTATCAAATACATAAACATTCCTGAGACTGTTTTTGCTTTTTAAAAAAAAAAATCTAATTTGTGATTCAGATTGGAGCTATTGATTCATTTCGTGCAAAAGATTCAAATGATTCACCAGTAATATATCTATATGTGTGACCCATATATGACCTTTTTATGTATGCATATTCACATCAATTAAAATTTTACTAGTATGGCAGATTTTGGCTGCAATAATGTCTGTGAACCACTAGATGTCACTGTCCTGTATACATTCAAAGTTTTACAGCTTCAAATCTTTTCTGGCACATTTCCTCTTAAATGCCCAAGAAAGTGAACTGTGTCTAGATGTGTCGCAACCTTTCCTGTCCTCCCCCGTCCTTCCTCCAGCTCCTCTCCTACGTTGAAGAATTGAGGACTGAAATTCAGGGGAAATAATACAGGCTGACTTCCTCCAGCTATAATCAGATTTGATGTAGACTATGTATAACTGGGCAAGTCACAACATTCACTTGAAACTACACCCAATACTTGTGCATCCAATCTCAGCAGCTACTCAGAGCCAGATTTACATCCATGGTTTGATATGTACAAAACACACAGCATGCCCTTAGTGAGTACATGAAGTTTGGTGGCTCTCAGGCAAACGAAAACGTTACTGCTGGGTTTGGGTTGTAAATGACTGTGCCTCTATGGGAGGAACGAGGGATGAATAAACGACAGATAGACGGGTGTGGGTCAGTATGGCTGTGGGTTAGTGCTTGGGGACCTCCCCTTAGTGAGCATGTGAAGTCTGGTGGCTCTCGGGCGAACAAAACAGCCGCGCTTAGATGGGTCCAAAAATGACTGGGACTCTATGGGAGGAACGAGGGAGGAATAAACGACAGATACATGAGTGCGGGTCAGAATGGCTGTGGATTAGTGCTTGGGGATCTGCCGTTAGTGTGTATGTGAAGTTTCGACGTTAGAGGACTATGGGAGGAATGAGGGATGTGGAAAAAAAAAGGAGAAGCGAACGAGTGCGGGTCAATCAAACACTGAATGCCATGGCTCAGTACAGGCTCAGTACTGTGTTGAGTGTGGTCTCTGTCGGTGTGGAGGTGAGTCTGTGCGGTGTATTAACTAGTACAGTGTTAGTGTTGTACCTCTGTGTTTTATTCTCCAGCAGATCCCTGTAATCAGACCAGCAGTTAACAAGACTACACCAGCACCGATGGAGGAGAACACAACCACACCTGGAACCCACACACATGTAGAACCACAGATTAAACTATCTCAATAACGTTGGTGTAGGTGTAGGGGTGGAGTATAGTAGAGCAGAGGGAGAATCACCTGTTGGAGAATATCTTGGTTCAGCTTGTTCTGTAGGAGATAATGATGGAAGCAGGGGAGTTAACCATGTGGGTGATGGTGGCAAGGAAAAACTCGCTCAGAGCAAGAGGAAGAAACCTCGAGAGAAACCAGGACTTAAAAGGGGAACTCGTCCTCCTTAGGTCATACACCGGATAGCAGGAAAAGCACAAGACCAACATAAAAAGAATCGGATTTGAGTTATATACAGCATTAAACAGACAGTTATCCGATTAACTGTTGGAGTCCTGTCAGAGCAGCAATGAGAAACAGACCTGGAAGTCTGAATGAAGCTCAGTCACTGATCCCAGTAAAACCAGTGACCCCTGTACGGAGTTTAACACAGTGAAGACCTTGAACATCCATTACTGCTGCTAGAAGACTACAGTGATGATCTACAGCTCTGGAAATCAATAGAAGCCCACCACTCCAGTTTCTTCTTAAATCAGCATCTCCACATGTACAGCAGGTCCTCGGTGAGGAACCGAAGGTTGGGTTCTAGCTTTACTGGCAGATACAGTGAGCGTCTGGTTCAAAAGAACAAGGTCAAGCAACAAACACGCAGGACAACACAGCTACAGACTGGCAGAGGGCCAAACCCACTCTCTACTGACCGTGATGAGCGCCACCTCATTCCAATGTCCCTTACCCACCGTAAGATGACCTCGAGTGACCTACAGAGAGACTGGCGAGCGGTGGCTGGGGTGAGACACACAGCGAGCATGGTTCTAAAAACAGGCTTCTGGAGGTCATTAGTGATTTTCTAAATCAACAGATCTAATACAATATCTGATCTGGAGTTTGGGAGACATGGTTCCAGTAGTGTAGAGAATCAAACAGAACTGAGGAATTCTGGTCCAACACAAACCCAGAACCTGGAGAACTAGACACTGATCAGTTACAGGTGGGCTCTTACATTTCTCCAGAGCTGTGTTAGAAGGAATGTCTGATTAGTTTGTGATAAAATAGCAAGATGCAGGAAAATCTTCCTCACAGTGTCGGACGGCAACAAGCTCTATGGTAATGCAGCAAGCAGTGGCACCCAGTCAAGCCAGATGAAGTAGCAGCATCAGACCACACAGGATGGGCAGCAGTTCAGCTCAGACAGAGAGATCAGACAGACATTATACTTAAAGGACTGAAAACATTATACGGTGTTAAGAGTGCAGCAGTAACTCCGGCAGGCCTGGCTCCTACAGCAGGACTAACTGAGAGCCAGAAGGTCACCTAGACATAAGGGCTCCCTGAGAAGTCAGCCCTCCTCTGCTCCACCGTCCACAAACCTGAGTGAGTGCATCAAAGCAGCGGGACGACAGCACCAACACTCCCACTTTACCAAAGTACTCTCTTTCAGTGCACCCCCAGACCTGCACTGTCTATCTAGCAGGGAAACTAATTACCAAAGGCTCACCTGAACAGGTAGATTTTAGGCCTAGTGCCAAACACTGACTGGAAGGTTACTCCAAAGCTGAGTGACTGTGTGAAAAGGCTCCGCCCCCTGATGTAACTTTATCTATTCTGGGTACTAATACAGAACCTGCACCTTGTGATCTGATAGTTGTGATGGCTGGATAGTTTTGGCTAGTGGATGATTCTCAGTCCAGCAGTGACACTGAGGTGTCCAGAAGCACTGCTGTGTCTGATCCACTCACACCAGCACCACACACTAACACCACCACTATGCCTGTATCGCTGTGGTGCTGAGAATGATGAGTGTGAACTTCCTGTTTAAGCATGCTCACTGCATTCCTGATATAATCAGAAGAATGTCGAGCTGAATAGGGGAATATACTTACCAGTGACTCTGAGGTGGACCTGTGTGATGTAAACCTTGTATCCATTATCAGATGTCCAGTCTGATTCAGCTCCACACCAGTACTCTCCAGAGTCACCCTCAGTCAGATTGTTGATGACCACAGTGAAGATCTGCTTTCCGTCGTCATGGAGGTTCAGGTTTCCCACATTCCTCCATCTTCTACTTTCTTTAACTGAAGTTACATAGTTACAGTCAGTAGTGCTCACTCTCCTACAGAGGAACTTGGGGTCTCTTCTGAGGGATTGTGGGTATTTACAGCTGATGTTCACACCTCCTCCTACATGGCCAATCACACTGATGCTCTTCTGATAGGACAGATCTGTCAATCATAAACAATGAAAAAACAACAGTCAGCTGTTTGTAAAATGTGTTTTTTATTGTCACTCATCATTAAAACAACAGCTGCACCCAGAAGGAGGTGTGGGGTTGCAGGTCTGTTGGGAAGGAAGATAAAGGTGACCAGGATCAATAACTGATGATAAATTTAGACTGATATGATCAATATTTATTGAGCTACACATACAGAAGTCTGTCTCTCAGTATGGCGTCGGGCCGCCGTGTTTGCTAACCCAACACGCCAGACGTCTCGGTATGGAGCTGTAGAGGTTCCTAATGGAGTCCTGTGATAATCCATCCCATGCAGCTTGAACATCCTCACACAGTTCCTGCAGATGGTGCAGTAGGGGTGGAGGTGGAGTAACAACAGGCCTTCTGGACATGTGTGGCAACAACCCACTCATCTCGGTGCTGTCCACGGTGCCTCCACACACGGATTCGTTGGCCGTCTCCACCAAGACTAAAGCGGGACTTGTCACTGAAGATGACCCGCTGCCATTCTGAGTCCCTCCATGACAGTCTGGTACGACACCACTGCAGTCTGTGGTGACGGTGACGTGGCGTTAAGGACAGTCGTGGTAACGGTCTGCACGCATGTAGTCCTGCGTGGTGCAGCCGTCTGCCGGTGGTGCTGCATTAACAGGAAACCAAATATCTTTTTGATGGTATTTTCTAATATCTACAGTAATTACTAAGCATATTTATTAGAATAAATACATAATGAATACTGCTGTAGTGATGTGGAATTGACCTTTGAACTCATGGAGCACCAAACAAATTTAAAATACAGTTTGACCATGAACAGTCCTGTTAACCATTACATATAGTGTATTATAATTTCTGCCACCTACATGTTGTTACACTGTATGTTTGGAAAGTACTGGACACAGTGCTGTTACTGCTCTAGAGGCCACGCTCCTCTGCTGTTAGTGCAGTCAGATCGGCTACCACATGTACTGTTAGCACTACATAGGAAAGCACCTCTGACAACATGATTCCTGTTGTTTGATCTTTCTGAGGAAGTACAGTGGTGGGAGAGACTCACCTTCATTTACAGTCAGTCCCACTGCTGTGTAGCTGTCACTGGCCGCCTGTATATCAATTCCACAGTGGTACATTCCAGAATCCTGTACAGTGAGGTCTCTGATCATCACCCAGAACTCTGCAGAGTTGGTGTTATCAAGCAGTGAGAACCTTCCTGTACTCCTCCACTCGTTTTTAACTCCTGTCTTGATCTGATCAGCACAGCTTGACCAGGCACCCTTACAGAGATACTTGGGGTTTGATGTGTATCTGCTCTCGTATCTACACCTGATGAGGACTCCTCCTCCTGGATATGCCCTCACTGTCCTGGATTCTCCTCCACCTACTAAAAGAGGACAGATGTCCCTCTAAGTAAAGTCTTCATTAGACACTGCTGATAGTGATGATCATGTAGAAGCTCATCTCCTTACCTGAAGCCAGGAAGAGGCTGAAGACGAGGAGGATCTTCATCCTGAGTTCAGGCTTCACAGAAAACACTAAGTCCGATATCAGAGGGACTGAAATGTATACCCACATGACGGCGCACTCTTCCGTGTCTTCTGCTGGGTCATAAGTAGAAACTGATGACACGTCCACTTCCTTTGCTTAACCCTAAGTGTGAATAGACTGTGGCCTTTTCAGGAAGACAGTGTGTGAAATATGTCTGTACAAAGTTGAAGAACAATGAAGATCTCTACTGCCATCTAGAGTAGATGGTGTGTAAGAGAGGAAAGAAGTTACTACATGACCCCTGTCCATAATCACATATCACCCACATTCACCAGCTACTCAGTGACAGACAGTATATACAGATTTGTTGAATTAGGGAACTCCAATTCAATCTTTATTAAACTTACTATCATGGCAGTTCATTTGTTGGTGGTTGGTGTGGTGGAGTAGATAACACATTACCACTTGATGTGAGGGACTGGGGTTCGATTCTCGATCACCCAGACTATGCTGTGCTACACCAGTCCTTGGGTAAGACTCCTAACATGACATTGGCCTACCTGTAATACGATTAACCTTGTAAGTCACTCTGGATGCAGTTGCTGGCTTTTGAACTGAACTGAACATTTTGATGAGTCGGAAACTTTTCAGTGGTCACTTTTCCGTTTTTCCTCAGTCCATCTTACATGAGCTTGGCTTCAGAGAAGGCGGTGAGGTTTCTGGTTCTGTTTATATCTTCTTCTGTACATGGTGGAGTTTTAACTTGTGTTTGTGGAGTAGTTACGAAACTGTGTTCACAGATGATGGGTTTGGGATACGTTTCATGCAGTCACTCCACTCCTGAATCGTGGGGTTTATTTTTAATGTGGTGCGGTTCAAAGATCACAAATATGCAGAGATTTTGGTACTGATTTGGTTTTTGTCCTTTGTGTACAGAGGTTCCCCAGACTCTTTGGAACTTTTATTGATAATGCGTTGTGGAGATGATGATCATCTCCAAGGTCTTTGCTGTGTTAAACTGTGAAACTTTCTTCCTGCTGCAGAATTTACTGGTACAGTCTTTCACAGAGTGGTGACTCCTTCCCACCTTTACAATTGAGAGAATCCGTCTCTCTGGAAGGCTCCTTTTATACCTAATCGCGTTACTCATGTGTTATTAATGAATTTGGCTTACCCTGTCATTGCCTGTTGAGGCTTTAAGGGAAGTCATTGGATTGAAGTTGGTCCTGATGAGATGGAATTTCCATAACATCAGTCATAAATTAAAAAATATGATTTTTAAAAGGATAAAGTTTTTAAATGTATTGGGTTCAGTCTGTTTTTATTTTGCATTTTCAGTTATAACCAGCAGAGGGCAGCGTCTGTCCATCACAGCTAGTCCTCTGGGGCCTAGTGACCTTTTGTTCACTAATGAATGTGTTTGAGTCGTGCTACAGTCATATCTGAACATTCAGTTTGAATTAGCTGAACATTTAGCATGTGTGCAAGCATTACTAAACCAGTAACACGACTATAGACTGGGAGGAATCAAGACTGGAATTGTGTTTGCTAAACATATATTTATGAATATTGGACTGACCATAAATATGGCCTGTTTGAAACCCTCTTATTCTGCAATGTGACAAACAGCATTTTTACATACACTCAACGGACACGTCATTGGGTACATCTGTTCAACGTCCAGTAGGCTTGAGTTTCACTGCTGCTGTCTGGCAGAAGGTACAGGAGCATCCATGCTGTCACTGCACGGTTCTGCAACAGCTTTGTCCCACAAGCACTCAGACTTGTGACTGAACAGTGAACTGAACTGAACAGTGACTGAACTGAGTCTTATTTATTGTATTTATTGTCTTGCATGTTGCACTTTCGGCACTCTGTCCTGGTCTGTATTGTTTTATGTTCTCGTTTTGTTCCATGTGGCACCATTGTTCTGTAAGAAACGTAATTTCATTTCACTGTGTACTTGTACAGAGCAGTAAAGACAATTGCCACTTGACCTGACTTGACTTGATTTGAAGTGAGATGGACATAGGTAGTATAAAACTGTGTCTTCTAGTGTATGGTTAGCATCACACAGAATCGAGTGTAGTCATTTTAACCACTTTATATTTCTTGCTGGTGGTATACATGGTATACAAAAACACTGGAATTAGCAACAGTACCATAACAAATCAAGTTATAAAGTTATAAATTAGATACGGCTCAGGGACTGTAAACACTAGAGAAACTGAACCCCCACTGAGCATTTACTCAGTTTTAAAGAGAGAGTCCATGATTGTGTTAAACTGTAGCATGTTATGTATATGAGAAAGAGAGACATGGAAAAATCGAATTATGATAGAAGCCTCGAGAATAATGACAAGCGTCTGGATCTGATCATCAACTCTATGGATCGGCTCCACCTGTGCAGTTACTCCTTCCTAGATTAAGCAGACTGTATCAAATGAATGTTCTAAGCTCCTTTTTCCTTTTGGTTCTGTCTTTTTCTCTTCATCCGGGATCGACCTGAGGAGGTTGGGTTCCACCCTTGAGCTTGGTTCCTCTCGAGGTTTCTTCCTCACTCAAGGTAGTTTTTCCTCGCCATTGTTGCCTCTGGCTTGCTCAAGGGGGGCTTGGACACTGTTCCCTATGTTGGTACATTAACTACAAGTTTTTCTTTTCCTTTACAACAAACTGATTTGGTTATAATAAGAGCTATACAAATAAAGATTGATTGATTGATTGAAACTACATAACGGAAGCCTCAAAATGTGGTCCATTGTCCTAAAAAAGATGCCATCTGGATGCAACATATCTGACTCCAAAACTTGCATGTAGCATTAAGCATTAATACCACTGCTATGTGCATATAACCAAATACCTGCATGCTGTCGGGATGGTCCCTCTCCTCTTTAGCCCAGAGGATCATGATTTCCAATAAGACTTCTATATTTTTGGTTGGTTAGACCACAGGTCACATTTTTTTTTCTTCTCCTCAGAACATCTTAAATGAGCTTGTGTTAAGAGAAGGTGGTGGTGTTTCTGGATTTGGATTCTGGTTTATATCTGGGTTCTTCTTTGCGTGGTGGAGTTTTAACTTGTGTTTGTGGAGCAGTGATGATGGTGGTTTTGAGAAGTGATCCATGCAGTGACTACACTCCAGAATCATGGGGGTTATTGTTAATGTGATCCGGTTCGAAGATCATCCAGTACAGTTTCTGGCTGTTGTCCCTGGATTCTGTACAGAGGTTCTTCAGACTCTCTGAAACTTTTAATAATAGCTGGGGTGTAGATGGTGATCATATCTAAGTTCTTTGATGTTTTATGCTGTGAAACGTTCTTTTTGAATTTCTGCACTATTTGCTGGTACAGTCTTTCACAGAGTGTCAACTCTCCCTATCTTTACTCCTGAAAGACTCCACCTCTCTGGGAGGCTCCTTTACACTTAATCATGTTACTGACCTGCTATTAATTCATTTGGCTCACCCTGTCATTGCCTGTTGAGCTTCTAAGGGGATTAATCCTGAGACTGGGTTCAGGCTGTTTTGATTCAGTTATAACCAGCATCTGTTCATCACTGCTAGTCCACTGGGGCCTAGTGACCTAGTGACTAATGAATATGTTTGCTGAGCCATGTTACAATCATATCTGAACATTCAGTTTGAATTAGCTGACAATTTACCATGAGTTTAAGTATTATTAAACAATAACACAACGACAGACTGGGAAGAATTTCAACATTGTCAAACACATGAAATTGTTTTTACCAGACTGAAAAATGTTGTACATGCTTTGATGAATCTGCACATACAGCCTCACTTTTTAAATACAGCACTATGTAAACTCTGATAAAGTGTATGAAATAAACTGTTCACTCCTCAGTCCAGTAGGTTTATGAATATAACCTCTTTAAAACCCTCCAGTTCTGCAATTACTGACAGGTCTGTCTCAGTAATGAACGTCTAGCTGAGAAGTAATGATTATTTCTAATAAATATGATGGTTTTCTTGTTGATTGTATACAGCTATTAAACTAAAAGGCTAAAGTGGCCGTATTGGCTGATGGGCCATGTTGCTTCTTTGCTGTGTTTACTATGTAGCTAACTCTGAAATAATCCGCTGCACTGTTGAATCCACACATACATGTAAACAAATGTCTGATATGCTGGCCTTACACCAAACGACCTTTCGAGTAACTTCACTGTCACAGACACATTTCCAGTGTAGGAACAAAACCATTCAGTGTAAGGTGGTCAGGATAGCTCTCCCATCATGGCATTCCAACAAATCAGCCAGGTTTAATATTACCACAAGGCTTTAGATTTGGATCATCCAAATTGATTGTGATCATGCAAATTTGACACTCTGTCACATGTACATCAAAAAATCATCATGTATGGCAAACTTCTGTCATTACAAGTCTTGTAGTGTCTGGTTAGCATAACACAGAAACAAATGTAGTCAATCAAACCACATTTTATTTATTCCACAACAAATAATAATCATGCTACACGTTATAGCACCAAGATATAATCAGATTTTGCTGCACTGCTTCTATCAAGTTAGTCTTTGAGAGGACACGTGCACAGAAAACTGAATACGAGCCAAATGCAAACACAATCCAAAAAATAGTCAGCGTTGGAGACTTTAATAACCCAGAAGACTAGGATGGATCAAAGTATCAGTTCAGGGACTGTAGAAACTAGAGAAACTGGACCAAGACTGAGCATTTACTTAGTTTTAAAGAGAGAATCCAGGATTGTGTTACAGATGTAGAGGGTGTAGGCGGTGCTGAGGTGGACCAGCAGCCAGGACACTGGCATCTCAAATGACCGGAATTAAACCATCAAGTAACAACTGTGACTTAGTTGAAGGTGGGGTTCAGGCTCTGGACCACTGTGGCTGGTTGATTCATTTTTGGAGTCTAGACTCTGGCAAACTGAGTCTGATTGTTGTTGGGGTTTAGACTCTGGTAGACTGAATCTGATTGGTTGGCATTGGGGTTTAGACTCTGGTAGACTGAATCTGATTGGTTGGTTTTGGAGTTTACACTCTGGTAGACTGAATCTGATTGGATGGAGCTGGGGTTTACACTCTGGTAGACTGATTCTGATTGCTTGTTAAATTGATTGTTAGTTGGATGAAGGGGAACGGAATTCCCTTTAGTCTGAAAAAAGAAATACTGACGTGTTAATAAATAAAATGTGAGTTTTGAGAATTGATTTATGTAAGAAATCATGGTTGTATTGTAGGTTTGTACCCACCTCCATGGAAGGTTGTGTCATTGCTATTAATCCTGTTGGTAAAAAGGAGAACAAGAGAAAGTTCAGTACAGATTTTGGTACATGTACTTGTACTGCTATAAATTCTGCTGGCCACCAGATGTCACTGTGGTCTTTATTTAATAAGCTCCAAAACTTTAAATATTTTATTCCAGGACATATTTCCTATATGTGCTACAACAAAGTTTCTCAACCCTGCTCCTGGAGGACGACTGTCCTGTTTAGCCAAAGGCAGGTGTATAATTGATGGGGTCACAGTTGCTACTATGTATTAAAGCCCACCCCGTCCCCTAAAATAGTAATTAGGTCTAGGCTGCTTCCAGTGTAGTGAATGCTAGACTTGGTTAGTGATGGATTATGATTGGTTTTGTTCTGTAAATATATTTTACACTCCTACTGCTCTACTAAAACTCACTTATGTTGTGTTTTGGGATGATTTAAATATTTACATGAAGGTCAACATTGAGAAAGTTCTAGTACTACAAGACTGAGAGTACTTTTAATGATGGTGTACTATTTTTTTTTTTTTTTTACACTTCTGGGTCACATGGGGTGTTGGAGCATATCTCGGCGCTCATTGGGCAGAAGGCAGGAAACACCCTGGACAGCTCATCAGTCCATCACGGGGTGGACATACACATTTACTCATACCTAGGGGGGCAATTCAGCATCTCCTATTAACCTGACTGTATGTATTTGGACTGTGGGAAGAAACCAGAGCACCCCAGGGAAACGTACAAACCCGGCCCTTCTTCCTGGGAGGTGACCTACTGTGCCACCATGCCCCAAGTGTTCACATACAGCTCTACTAAAAGCACAGGTAATGATGGTGCACTATTGTTTATATAGTACTGTGTGTGGCAGTGTGCAGTTTGGGACATGGCCAGAGACTAGCCACCCATCCCGTAAAATACAGAGTCGTCCGTCATTTGGAAATTATACGGGAAAGAGAGAGTCCATGTAATAATACGGGATGTGATTTGTTCCGTATTCCCATAAATGTCCACACCTGTCCGTCACACACACATGAACACTTCATCTAACAATAATGATCAAAGGCCCCCCTCTCCCGGCTCTGCTCCTCTGTGTCTGTGCCCGGCTGCTTGCGTGTGGTGTCGTCACGGTTGCCTAGAGACAGACACCACACACTGGCGCTGCTCACGAAACCCGCTCCTTTTAAAAATGTCCACTACACCCGAAACTCCACCACTTCCTCAAATGCAACTACGCTTGCAAGTACAGAAGTACCCTTGTTAAGAGAAGTACCTGTTTCTGATGGACCCCGGACTGCTGAGGGACTGAATTAGCAGCTGAGTTTACAAGTGTCCCCTTAGGGTCCCTATAGTTATGCACTTAAAGTTACATTCTCAAGTTCTCAATTTATTTAGTTTGTATTTTAAAAGTTCATTGTTGCACATGCCCTCACAAAATAAAACATGCCACTGCTGCATTTATCTTGCAGGCATCGGGCCTGTGGTGGTCAAGGCCCAGAGGAGCCATGGTGGGCGTGCCCTATTTTCATTTCTGAAAGGTGGCAACCTTACCAGAGACCTACGTTACCTAATGTTTCAGAGGGCAACTTTGGTATAGTGAACGTTAGTGTTGTTGTTTGTAGTGCAAGCTGTGGTGCAGCTTGTGAAAGCTCTGACCTTGGCCGTTTGCAAATGAGGTTAAATCTGAGGCCTGTGAATATAGCATGAAGTGAGATGACTGTTAACCATGCTAACCTCTGTGTCGTGTCTTGGTTCCTATGCTAGCTGCTTTAACACATCCTTAATAATGGGGTTTTAATGAGCTGATTAGCTGGATTAGTGTCTAGTTAGAGGCAGCAGAGCCTCCATACTGTGTTGAGTGTGGTGTCTGTAGGTGTGGATGGGAGCCTGTGCGGTGTATTAACTAGTACAGTGTTAGTGTTGTACCTCTGTGTTTTATTCTGCAGCAGATCCCTGTAATCAGACCAGCAGTTACCAAGACTACACCAGCACCGATAGAGGAGAACACAACCACACCTGGAACCCACACACATGTAGAACCACAGATTAAACAACCTTCATTACCTTGGTGTAGATGTAGTGGTGGAGTGTAGTAGAGCAGAGGGAGAGTCACCTGTTGGAGCGTCAGGTTGTGCTGCAGGAGATGTGGGTGATGATGATGGAACCAGGTGGTTTGGTCATGTGGAAGATCACATGGTGTGGATATGAATACAGGTGAATACATTTCTTTACAGTTGTCTTATGAGTCCAGATGTTGTACTACACTAAGACTACAGCTGGAGGTAAACTGGAGTACAGATACAGATACAAAATCAAAACTAGCTAGCTAGCAGAATGCTGCCATTAGCTACATAAACCGGTTTCCTGTGTGAGGTGATGTGTTCTCTGCACACTGCACACTCCTCTATATGTGAGGCGACACCTTCTCCCCCTTCCTACAGTTTAAAAAAGATTCATCTTGGAGACAACCCACTAACACACTAACAGCGTTAACGTTACTGTGCATCCGTCAGCAGCAGTAACACCAAGAAATATAAAGAGCATTACATGTAATATTAATATTAATATTAACCCATTAATATATTACTTTAGCTGTTAGCATTAGCTAATACCTAACACCAAGAACTATCTAGAACATTGCATCTCAATTAAAATTTTACTTCAGCTGTTGGAGTTAGCTGGTGCTAAACCACGAGCACTTTCTAGAGCGCTATGTTTCCATTAATGTATTTACCCCAGCTGTTACCATGGCAGCCACCACTGACTGGATGGTCTTATTCAGAGGCCGGATAGCAGGAACTACAGACACCCAAATGAACACATGAACTGAAAATGTGTTTTCATGAGGCACTCAAATATGGAGGATGAATTTCCCCACACATTTTCAGTACTACCATAAAGCAAGAACTACACCACTAGCTATAGGACACCACCAGCTACAGGACACCACAGAGTGACCGTAAGCTACTTTAGATCGTTGCATGGATGGATTCATTTCTTAGCCTAGATCATCAGAACCCTGCACCCAGAAAGAATCAACCGACAGGAATGAAACTTGGTGGGTGGGTTTCACATCGTGAGACAAATTAATGATTCCAACATCCACAGGAACTGTGTGAGGATATTCAAGCTGCATGGGATGGATTATCACAGGACACCATTAGGAACCTCTACAGCTCCATACCGAGACGTCTGGCGTGTTGGGTTAGCAAACACGGCGGCCCGACGCCATACTGAGAGACAGACTTCTGTATGTGTAGCTCAATAAATATTGATCATATCAGTCTAAATTTATCATCAGTTATTGATCCTGGTCACCTTCATCTTCCTTCCCAACACCACCGCACTCCCACACCTCCTTCTGGGTGCAGCTATCCTATTAGCTATCCATTAGATGATGAGTATACTGCTATCTAGTGTCAGGTCAGTCTCATCTCCATTTCAGAAGTGAGTTCTGGTTGTTAGTCATTTCTGTATGTGTGATTAAGTAGTATAATCAAAAAGAGCAAGGAGTCATATTAAGGTCTAAGACCTTTAGAAGAGATATGATATTAATGAAGTCGTTTCCTGTGAGCTTGTTGTGATGTGAACTTAGTTTGAACTTCCTGTTAAACTGAGCATGCTCACTGCACTCCTCATGTAATCAGTAGAATGTAGATCTAACACAGTGTCAGGAAACATCCAGACAGACCACACGATACCGTAGAGGTTCTGACCAGGTGATAGGGTCAGGGGAGTTGGGTCTGTGGTTGATGTCCAGCTGGTTCTGTCTGTGGTTCTAAATCTATTTCAGGTTGGATGAACATTAACACAGTGCAGATCTACTGCGTCTTACTCTACAGACAGGTTAGAGGAGGAGACATACTGAACACCGGCTCAGCAGAGAGTATGTGAAGATAACCACACTGTGTGTTCAGGTATGTGTTGTGATGCTTTTGGGTCTAATTGACTAGAATTTTGAAGTTTAGAGTGACGAGCTGAAAGGGGGAATTCACTCACCGGTGAGGTTGACCTGTGTGATGTAAACTCTGTATCCATTATCAGATGTCCAGTCTGATTCAGCTCCACACCAGTACTCTCCAGAGTCTCCCTCAGTCAGACTGTTGATGCTCACAGTAAAGGCCTGCTTCTCATCATCATGGAGAGAGAACCTTCCAACATTTCTCCATCTACTACTGTCATTACACTCAGCCGTGCCCACTCTCCTACAGAGGAATTTGGGGTGACTGCTGAGGGATTGTGGGTATTTACAGCTGATGTTCACACCTCCTCCTACATGGCCAATCACATGGATGCTCTTCTCATAGGACAGATCTGTCAATCATAAATGATCAAATAAACATTTTTTTGCTAGTGACTCACTGTAGAGCTGTAGGAGTGGAATCAGTCCAACATGAAAGGATGTAGAAGTAGCTCTGCTGCCCCGACGGTGTATTCTAATCCCCTATCAGTCATGTTGGAGGTGCTGCTCCCGGTTAGATCATTTTAGAGCAGGTAGCCAATGGAAGGAGCAGTAAACTGAACCGTGACTGAAGCTCTTGGGGAGCGCCTCCCACTGTCGATGACTGCTCTCGGCAAGAAACCCCGTTCAGCAGAAAACAGAAGAAGTGATGTACACAGAAGCAGAAGAAGAGTTAACACTGGAGCTGCTCTCCACCGCTGGAGACGCTCTTGGAGAGGAAAGGGAGGAGGTCTGATGATGAACTCGGAGCGGTTCTTCTAGACTGATATGTACACAGCTGTTTATGCTAACACTGAGGAGGACCGGCTGTGCTTCCTTATGATAGAGCTACTCACCACAACTGGTATGTTGCCCCCTACTGTTTGGAGTAGCGTCATCTTACACATCGCTCCTCTAAAATCATCTCCCTCAGGAACACACATCGCTCCTCTAAAATCATCTCCCTCAGGAACACACATCGCTCCTCTAAAATCATCTCCCTCAGGAACACACATCGCTCCTCTAAAATCATCTCCCTCAGGAACACACATCGCTCCTCTAAAATCATCTCCCTCAGGAACACACATCGCTCCTCTAAAATCATCTCCCTCAGGAACACACATCACTCCTCTAAAATCATCTCCCTCAGGAACACACATCACTCCTCTAAAATCATCTCCCTCAGGAACACACATCGCTCCTCTAAAATCATCTCCCTCAGGAACACACATCACTCCTCTAAAATCATCTCCCTCAGGAACACACATCGCTCCTCTAAAATCATCTCCCTCCGGGACACACATCGCTCCTCTAAAATCATCTCCCTCAGGAACACACATCGCTCCTCTAAAATCATCTCCCTCAGGAACACACATCGCTCCTCTTAAATCATCTCCCTCAGGAACACACATCACTCCTCTAAAATCATCTCCCTCAGGAACACACATCGCTCCTCTAAAATCATCTCCCTCAGGAACACACATCACTCCTCTAAAATCACCTCCCTCAGGAACACGCATCGCCCCTCTAAAATCATCTCCCTCAGGAATACACATTGCTCCTCTAAAATCATCCCCCTCAGGAACACACATCGCTCTTCTAAAATCATCTCCCTCAGGAACACACATCACTCCTCCAAAATCATCTCCCTCAGGAACACACATCGCTCCTCTAAAATCAAGCCTGAATGGAACCAATTCAAGAACCAGGGTTCTTTTAGTTGAACAGTGCCACCCTGAAGAACCTCTCTGTTCGTTTAGCTTGAACTGAGAACTTGTGCTGCTGTTTATTTAGATCGCCACTGATGTTCAGAATGTAACCATTCCCACACTCATCTGACTCCTCCCCTTTTTAAACAGTCAGTTCTCTGTAGTTCACACTGCTCTACTACAGGCACAGTCTGGTCACACTCTGTGTTAAACTCTATCAAACCCTGTTAAACTCTGTTAAACTAAACCTAACTAAACCCTAACCTTAGTCCTTCATAGGAGTTTGTACAGTCACTCTGACTGTAGCTGATACTAACAGTGCTGGTAGTGTAGTATAGTAACAGCTGCAGTGGTGGGAGATACTCACCTTCCTCTACAGTCAGCTCCACTGGTGTGTAGACGTCAAAAGCTGATTCTATATCTACTGCACACTGGTACAATCCAGAGTCCTGTACAGTGAGGTCTCTGATCATCACCCAGAACTCTGCAGAGCTGGTGTTATCAAGCAGTGAGAACCTTCCTGTATTAATCCACTCGTTTTTAACTTCAGTCTTGATCTGATCAGCACAGTTTGGATATGAACCCTTACAGAAGTACTTTGGGTTTGATGTGTATCCCCTCTTGTATCTACACCTGATGAGGACTCTTCCTCCTGGATATCCCCTCACTGTCCTGGATTCTCCTCCACCTACTGAAAGAGGACAGATGTCCCTCTAAGTAAAGTCTTCATTAGACACTGCTGATAGTGATGATCATGTAGAAGCTCATCTCCTTACCTGAAACCAGGAAGAGGCTGAAGACGAGGAGGATCTTCATCCTGAGCTCAGGCTCCAACACCAACTCAGACAGGTCTCAGAGGTCCTGAAACGTACACCCTGTCTCTGACTCGACGTCTGTCTGTACTGTGTCTTCCGCTGGTTCTTAAACAGAAACTGATGACATGTCCACTTCCTTTCCTGCCATTAAGTGAGAATAGACTTCTCAGAAAGACCACAGTGGGTGAGATGCATGTGAAATGTCTCTGTACAAAGCTGAATAAGAATGAAGAAGATCTCTACTGCCATCTAGAGTACATGGTGTGGAACAGAGGAAGAAAGTCCCTGGTCCATAATCACATATCACATCCACAGGCTGCTCAGTGTTACACAGTTAATCGTACTGAGTCAGAACTGAGTGGTGGTGAATGGAACCAGACGTCCGTCACTAAAACCTCCCTCACAGGAAGTTCCTACATGACATGGTGAACGAATGCCGGATCTCTGTATTCAGAAGTAGCTTCATTCATGAGTAGAGGCGCTGTGCTGCTCTGCCTCATTCGCTCCATCTGTTCAAATATAGAGATCTGAATTTTTTATTGGCCTCTCTTATTAATTTGACTCACTCTGTCATTGTCTGTGGAGCCTCTGAGGGGAAGTCTTTGAACTGAGGTTTTGACTAAGGAGGTTGAATTCCATAAATGGAGAAATCATGAATGTGTTTTTATATTAAAGGTCATATCAGATTATTTAGAAGATAAACAGGTGGTGGACCTGAACCTGAACCCGAGGTCACAGTCTGGTCTTACTCTAGCTATATCAATGCATCTTCAGTTATAACCAGCAGAGGGCAGCATCTGTCCATCAATGCCAGTCCACTGGGTGCTTCCTGAGTGCTGCAGCTGGGGGGAAGACCCTGATGTAGTTTTGCTCTGATTCTTAAAAGGTCCAGGACATTTAATATCTGAATCTCACTGGTTGAACACTGTACTATGTAAACTCTGTTTATGTGTATGACATGTACTGCTCACTCCTCAGTCCAGTCGGTTTATGAAAACTGGAGTGATCATGAATATAGCCTGTTGGAAATCCTCTAGTTGTGTTTTTACATACGCTCAACTTAATTGGGTACACCTGTTTAACTTCCTGTTAACCTGCTTATTTAATCAACCAATCACATTGCAGCAACTCAGTGCATTTAGGCCTATAGACATGGTCAAGAGAACCTGCTAAAGTTAGTTAGTGGGTGCTAGACGGGCTGATAAAAGTGTTTAGCAAAGTCCTGAGATTTTCATCCATCACCATCTCCAGGGTTCACAGAGAATAGGCAGACTGGATTGAGCTGATAGAAAGTCAGCACTAACTCAAATAACCACTCGTTAAAACCGTGGTCTGCAGAAGTGTCTCTTAACACATAACGCTCTTAACACACTTTGGTGGCTCACTTTGATGGGTTAGTGACAGGCCTGTCTCTGTAATCAACGTCTAGTTGGGCACTGATGAACTGTGTTCACAGACAGTGGTTTTGAGAAGTGTTCCATACAGTGACTCCACTCCAGATTCATGGGGTTTATTTTTAATGTGGTGCGGTTCGAAGATCACAACCTTCCAGGACTGGTTCTGGTTCTTGCTCCATGCGTACAGAGGTTCTCCAGAGTCTCTGGATCTTTTAATAATTGTACATAATGTAGATGATCGTCTCCAGGTTATTTGGTGTTTTACACTGTGAAATGTTTTTCATGACTTGCTGCACTATTTACTGGTACAGTCTTTCACAGGGTGGTTAACCTTCTCCATCTTTACTATTGAAAGACTCTGCCTCTCTGGAAAGCTCCTTCATACTCAATCATGTTATTCACCTGTTATTAATTAATTTGGCTCACCCTGTCTTTGCCTGTAGAACCTCTATTGTATGTCGTTGGATTGAGGTTGGAATTGAGGACATACAATTCCATAACATCAGTTATAAATTAAAAAATCTAAAATGTGATATTTTTATTATATTAAATGTCATATTAGATGAGTTAGATTGTGGGGTTAATCCTAACCCTGAGCTCAGTCTGTTTTTACTCTCTTTGAATGCATATTCAGTTATAACCAGCAGAGGGCAGCACCTGTCCATCACTGCTAGTCCACTGGGGCCTAGTGACCTTTTTTTCACTAATGAATGTGTTTGATGAGCCGTGCTATAGTCATATCTGAATATTCAGTTTGAATTAGCTGAACATTTAGCATGTGCACAAATATTATTTAACCAATTACATTGCTACAGACTGGGATGAATTTCAATAATCCAACAGCACAACATTGAAAAATGTACATGCTCTGAATCTGCTTTCGAGTAAGTATGCATGTGTGCATGAGGTTCATATTTGAACTTGCTGATGTGCACTGTACTTCAACTAGTGCGGGGAGTGTTGCTAAAATTCAGTATTGTACATATTTGCAAGGTGTAAGGTGGTCACGATAGCTGTCCCATCTTGATGTTCTGATAATATCAATCAGGTTTAATATCACCAGTCTTTTGTCTTGGCAAAGTGTGACAGGGACACATGAGAGAGTGTGAGGAAATGAAAGGAGAAAGACACATGCAGGTGGCATACATGAAAAAACACTGAAATTAGCAACATGGCTAACAGTCAACGTTGGAGACTTTAATAAGCCAGAAAAACAGGATATGAAAGACTAAGATGAATCAAATTAGGAAATAAGCCTAAATCAGGTAGAAAAAATACAGTTCAGGGACGTAGAGACTAGAGAAACTGAACCCACACTGAGCATTTGCTCAGTTTTAAAGAGAGAGCTTATAATTGTGTTAATCTGTAGTACAGGTATAGAGCGTGTAGGTGGGGCTGAGGTGGACGATTTAAACCATCAAGTAACAACTGTGACTTGGTTGGTGTTGGGGTTCAGACTCTGGTAAACTGAATCTGATGGGTTGGTGTTGGGGTTCAGACTCTGGTAAACTGAATCTGATTGGTTGGTGTTGGGGTTCAGACTCTGGTAAACTGAATCTGATTGGTTGGTGTTGGGGTTCAGACTCTGGTAAACTGAATCTGATTGGTTGGTAAATTGATTGTTGGTTGGATGAAAGGGAATCGAAGCTCGGGCATTTTCATAATCCCCATTAGTCTGAAAACAAAAGAAATAGTGATAAGTTAATAAATGAAAGTGTGTCCTTTGAGAACTGACTGATGTAAGAAATCATAGTTGTGTCGTAGGTTGTACCCACCTGCATGGAAGATGGTGTCATTGCTACTGACCCTGTTGGTAAAAAAGGAGAGCAAGAGAAAGCTCAGTACAGATTTTAGTACATGTACTTTGTGTCTGCTATAAATTCTGCTGGCCACCAGATGTCACTGTGGTCTTTATTTAATAAGCTCCAGAACTTTAAATATTTTATTTCCAGGACATATTTATCTTACCTGTGCTACAACAGAGTTTCTCAACCCTGATCCTGGAGGACGACTGTCCTTTTTAGCCAAAGGCAGGTGTATGTTTGATATTGATGGGGTCACAGTTGCTACTATGTATTAAAGCCCACCCCATCCCCTAAAATAGTAGTTAGGTCTCGGCTGCTTCCAGTGTAGTGAATACAAGACTTGGTTGGTGATGGATTATGATTGGTTTTGTTCTGTAAATATATTTTACACTCCTGCTGCTCTATTTAAACTCACTCATGTCGTGTTTTGTGATGATTTACATATTTACGATAGTTCTAGTACTACAAGACTGAGAGTACTTCTAATGATGGTGCACTAATTTCACATATTACACTGCTGGGTCACGTGGAGAGTTGTTCCTGTGCTAGTTGCTTTAACACACCCTCAGTAATGAGCTGATTAGCTGGATCAGAGGTATGTGGAGAACAGACAGGACTCTGAATATTGTAGAGGCAGCAGGTCTAGAGCTGAGAGTGAGTACTCTACTACAAGGATGTCTTGTTAGAGCCCCAGAGCCTCCATACTGTGTTGAGTGTGGTCTCTATCAGTGTGGAGGTGAGACTATGATGTGTATTAACTAGTACAGTGTTAGTGTTGTACCTTGGTGTTTCATTCTCCAGCACACCACTGTAATCAGACCAGCAGTTAACAAGACTACACCAACACCGATAGAGGAGAACACAACCACACCTGGAACCCACACACATGTAGAACCACAGGTTAAACTTTCTTCATAACGTTTGTGTAGGTGTAATGGTGGAGTGGAGTGGAGCAGAGGGAGAATCACCTGTTGGAGAGTCTCTCTGTTCAGGCTGTACTGCAGGAGATGGTGATGGTGATGATGAGATCAGGTGGTTTGGCCATGTGAATAGTGACACAGTTCCTGGACATAAATACAAGTGAACATACTTCTTTACAGTCACGTGAGGTCAGATGTCCTCCTGTCTAAACTGTCTTGTTCAGATCAGCTACTTTAAGTGTCTGTTCCTTAAAATGTGATGGGCATCCTTCTTCCATGTGACGTGTTTCGGCGTGAGACTTACAGGTTTAGTTACTCTGGATCTTGCAGCACCAATAACACCAAGAACGTTCTAAACTAGGGACGCACTGAAATCAAAAATTTTGTTTTTTACAGTGTTTCACTAATTTTGCCATTTTTTTTTTTTGCCACATCTGGAACAAATATGAAACTCCTGGCCCACTGCACTGACGGTCTGCTGTGAGCCCGCCGATTTGGTCACCCATACTGTGATATCCGGGATATCAAACGAACATACAAAAAACAGGCCAACCAAACCTTTAGGTTGTCTTTATTTAATCAGGTGCAGGAACTCGCAACAACCCTGTTTCTTCCGGCAGCCACTGGCTTTAACTAGCTCTCACAGACACACACTGCCGCTTTGCTCTAGTGCCCCCTACTGGTTCTCAAAATACCTAACCATTTAAACATTACTACACGTACCAAAACCAGAGTTACCTACTTTTGGCTGAGGAGTGGCCTTAATGTGGTGCATATGTGGTCCACATTTTGCTATGGGGAGTGGCCCACCCAATCTCCATTCATTTATTACTCCAGCTCCAGACGTTCATACAGAAAACCTTGTGTTGTATATCCCAGACACCCCTTTGTGGGCCACGGAATTGGAGATGTTTCAACTGTCTGCCGTTTTAAAGCTTCTGAGAAGTATCTTGTCATAAGTAATCATTAATGTTATGGTGTTGCAAGATTGTTTTGTGGAGAAATATTTAAGTTTCCTATGTCAGCAATGTATGAATGTTGTTGGTATTAGCTGCAACTTAGCTTAGCATGTTGCTAACTGTCGACTAGCTATGAGTGAATGCTAGGCTATTAAAATTAAAATGCATTGTGGGTAATACATTCCTATTGCCTGTGTGAACAGAAATGCAGCCCTAAGATCAAACCTCGACATGTTTACATTTAGATACATAAGGTTTATGCATTTTCATTTAATTAATTTATTTACTTTGGATGCCAATATGAATGTAAGTTGACCAAATGATTATTGTCCATATATTATTATATATTAGTGTATATATTAATTCAGTTTTACATAAAAGACGAGAGCATCGACAGCCTTCAGTCTTTTTGTTAGATATCTGTCACGCATAGTCATGCTAGCAGCTCAGAAGACAAAATGGTGCTCTACTTACAGTGGGTGGAGCTACTTAATAAGGAGGTGGTCCTTATTCTAATGACATAATACTTGACAGTGCTTAGAGCGCCCAAATCTGAACTGGGCAGGATTGAATCCCACAGGGTTGTCTTATCCAGGCAGCTAATTAAAAAACAATTGAGTGGCCTTTCCTTCCATCTGGATGGGCAGGAACGACAGACTAGCAATGAACACTGTGAACTTGTTTAGATGTTTTTTTCATGAGGCAGCTGGACTGGTTTCTTCATATTCAGCGAGCACTAGAGTCTCTCACCACCAGTCCTTCTGGGCCAGCTGTTCTTAAGACTGATGACTGACACTTGCCTATCTAGTGTCCACGTGAACGTGTCATATGCTCATTCAGAACTTACAGTCAGAGTACCCTTACCCTCTATAGGTGCAGCCGAAAAACAAGAGCAGTTCCTATGATTAGCTTTTAGCTTCTGAGAATATGAGAATCTAAAACCCTTATTATAGTTATGAAACAAATACAGGCCGTTACTGTGAGCTCGGTGTGGTGTGCACTTCCTGTTAAACTAAACATGCTCACTGCACTCTTCATCTAGTCAGCAGAATGATGATCTAGCACAGTGTTAGGAAACATCATCAGAAAACATGATGCTGAAGAGGTTCTTACCAGGTGATGGAGTCAGGTGACATGGGTTTGTGGTTGATGTCCAGCTTTTCGTTGCTGGTTCTGTCCGTGGTTCTAAACTATTTCAGGTTGGATTAGACATTAACACAGTGCAGATCTAATGAGTCTGACCCTACAGACAGGTTAGACAGGATACGTACTGAACACCAGCGCAGCAGAGAGTATGTAAAGATAACCACACAATGTGTTCAGGTATGTGTTGTGATGCTTTTTGAATCTAATTAACTGGATTTTCTGGATAAAAGAAATACAACACGTTTAGAGTGACGAGCTGAAAGAGAGAAGTCACTCACCAGTGACTCTGAGGTTCACCTGTGTGATGTAAACCCTGTATCCATCATCAGATGTCCAGTCTGATTCAGCTCCACACCAGTACTCTCCAGAGTCTCCCTCAGTCAGACTGTTGATGACCACAGTGAAGGTCCGATTTCCATCATCATGGAGGTTCAGGTTTCCCTCGTTTCTCCATCTTCTTCTCTCTTTAACAGGTGTTACATAGTTACACTCAGCCGTGCCCGCTCTCCTACAGAGGAACTTGGGGTCTCTGCGGTGGGATTGTGGGTATTTACAGGTGATGGTCACACCTCCTCCTACATGGCCAATCACACTGATGCTCTTCTCATAGGACAGATCTGTCAATCATAAACAATCAAATACAGCATTTACATCACAACCAAGAGCTTGTATGTGCTACAATTAAGAGCCACAATAAATATTTTATCTCTGTCTGGATTATCACATGTCAGTAACATGTCAGTTCAGTGTTTCCAACATCTCAGACCCTACAGCACATCCTTACCGGTATCCTTTAAAGGAGCGATATGTAAGATTTTTAGTTCATAACTTTCTAAAATAAACTGAAATAATCATTAGAATGTGAATAAATTACATTGTTTACTGTTTGTTAAAGATGTCTATATATGGCCTATCAGATATATCATCACTGAAATAATAGTCAGGTTAACATTGCTAATCTATGAAATGCATCATCCCTGCATGATGCAGAAACATTAGTACCTGCCTTTATTGCCTTCAGACTAGACAACTGTACCTCACTACTGTCAGGATGTTCTAACAGGAACTTAAGTAAACTTCAGCTAGTTCAAAAGGCTGTAGCTAGGGTCCTTACTAAAACCAGACAATTTGATCATACAGTGCTGGCCAAAAGTATTGGCACCCCAGAAATTCTGTCAGATAATGCTCCATTTCTCCCAGAAAATGATTGCAATTACAAATGCTTTGATATTAAAATGTTCATTTAATTTGTCTTCAATGGAAAACCACAAAAAGAACCTCAAAAAGCCAAATTGGATATAATTCCACACCAAACATAAAAAAGGGGGTGGACAAAAGTATTGGCACCCTTTGAAAAATCATGTGATGCTTCTCTAATTTGTGTAATTAACAGCACC
Organism: Prochilodus magdalenae; assembly: GCA_024036415.1. Classification (NCBI taxonomy): domain Eukaryota; kingdom Metazoa; phylum Chordata; class Actinopteri; order Characiformes; family Prochilodontidae; genus Prochilodus; species Prochilodus magdalenae. The sequence goes on from JAMWET010003144.1 coordinate 112,314, forward strand.
TGTTACTTATCTGTGGCACATAACAGGTGGTGGCAATAACTAAATCACACTTGCAGCAAGTAAAAATGGATTAAAGTTGACTAAACCTCTGTCCTGTGTCCTTGTGTGTAACACATTGAGCATGGAGAAAAGAAAAGACAGACCCCCTCCCCCCCCGGAGCGTTCTGAGGACTTGAGAAAGCAAAATTGTGAAGGAAGCATGGGCGAGATCTCAAGGCTACAAGGTCCATCTCCAAAGACCCTGAATGTTCTCTGTGTCTACCGTGCGCAGTGTTATCAAGAAGTTTAAAGCCCATGGCACTGTGGCTAACCTCCCTAGATGTGGACGGAACAAAGAAAAATTGACGAGGGATTTCAACGACAAGATTGTGCGGGATGGGTGGATAGAAGAACCTCGACTACGCATCCAAACAAGTTCAAGCTGCCCTGCAGTCCGAGGGTACAACAGTGTCAACCCGTACTATCCATCGGCGTCTGAATGAAAAGGGACTCTATGGTAGGATACCCAGGAAGACCCCACTTCTGACCCAGAGACATAAAAAAGCCAGGCTGGAGTTTGCCAAAACTTACCTGAGAAAGTCAAAAACGTTTTGGAAGAATGTTCTCTGGTCAAATGAGACTTTTTGTTCTCTGGTCAAAAAGTAGAGCTTTTTGGGAAAAGGCATCAACATAGAGTTTACAGGAAAAAAACGAGGCCTTCAAAGAAAAGAACACGGTCAAATTAAAAAGGTATCAGAGGGGGGAGAGCCTTCTCTCATAAAAACCCCCCAACTATGGAATAACCTTCCAGAAAGTGTCCGGGACTCGGACACAGTCTCAATTTTTAAAATCTACTTATCCAGCTTAGCTTCTGGTCATCCCCTTAAATACAGGCCGCAGATCCAGGGGTTCATGGGCAGAGGGTTTTATGGTAAACTGAGATGCTGCTGCACTCGATCATTCAGTTGATGGTGGAGCAGATGGATGCCAGTGTTTCGGGGTGCTCCCGAATTTGTGTTACCTTCTGGTTCTGTCCTTTTAGCCAGGCTGTAGTCAGATGCTGCCTCACTCTGGGAATGTTCATACTTCCTGCGCTCCGTAATGAGTCCCAAACAGAACTAACTGTGCCTCTTTACTCTTACCGAGCTAATGGCTGCCCTCTGGTCCAGCTCCATACTGAGGTTTTCCTGCTACCTGCCTTTAACCAGATGCCTACCCACCCAGACATTGATGGAAGATTGACTGCGTTTCCTGCTACCTGGCCCTGACACAGCTGCTTACTTGCCCAGAGGCTTCCTCGCTGCAGACCAATGTTTCCTCTATGGAATCATCTATGTACTTCACAGTTATATTTTCATTAACTTCATCGGCATCCCTATGATTAGATCAGCATAATTAGATATGTCACTGATGTTACTATAAATCATTTCAAATTGTAGTTTGGACCAGAGGAGCATAGGGCCCTCCGTGTGAGTCTGGTTCCTCCCAAGGTTTCGTCCTTCTACTTGAGGCAGTTTTTCCTTGCCACCGTCGCCTTCAGCTTGGTCACCGGGGGCTTCTTTCTTTTCTCTCCTTAATGAATTATTATTACTGAATTTCTGTAAAGCTGCTTTGGGACAACATCAGTTGTAAAAAGCGCTATATAAATAATTTGGATTGGATTTGATATCACTGAAGTTAGAATGGTAACCAGCTGGCCTGGTCCATCCTGTCTCGTAATACCGCTCTGTACCTAAAGAGGTGATAGTGAGTCACTGTAGTGCTGTAGGAGTGGAATCAGTCCAATATGAGTTGGATGTAGAAGGGTCTCTGCTGCCCTGACTGTGTATACTAACCTCTTATCAGTCATGTTGGAGGTGCTGCTCCCGGTTAGATCATTTAAGAGCAGGTAGCCAATGAAAGAAGCAGAAAACTCAGCAATGACAACCTTCGCCTCCTGCTCTCTACAAGAAACCCCTGTTCAGCAGCAAACAGAAGAAGTGATGTACACAGAAGCAGAAGAAGAGTTCACACTGGAGCTGCTCTCCACCGCTGGAGACGCTCTTGGAGAGGAAAGGGAGGAAGTCTGATGATGAACTCGGAGCGGTTCTTCTAGACTGATATGTACACAGCTGTTTATGCTAACACTGAGGAGGACCGGCTGTGCTTCCTTATGATGGAGCTGGACACCAGAACTGGTATGATGCCCCCTACTGTTTGGAGTAGCATCATCTTACACATCGCTCCTCTAAAATCATCTCCCTCAGGAACACACATCGCTCCTCTAAAATCATCTCCCTCAGGAACACACATCGCTCCTCTAAAATCATCTCCCTCAGGAACACACATCGCTCCTCTAAAATCATCTCCCTCAGGAACACACATCGCTCCTCTAAAATCATCTCCCTCAGGAACACACATCGCCCTTTACCACCAACGTGGAATGAGCTCTGTTCCAGTTTGCACAGATGAACTGTGAACAGGTTCCCTGAATAGCACCAAGGTTCTATGAAGCCTAAACGGAAACAACCCAAGAACCAGGGTTCTTTTAGTTTAAAAGTGCTAAACACTGGAGAACCCCTCTTTGTTCAGAACACCACTGATGTTCACAATGTAATCATTCTCATCCTCATCTGACTCCTCCCCTTTTTAAACAGTCAGTTCTCCATGGTTCACACCGCTCTACTACAGGCAAAGTCAGATGACACAGTCTGATGACACAGTCCGATCACACAATCCGATCACCCTGTTAAACCCTGTTTGACTTTAGTCCTTTATAGGAGATTGTACAGTCACTCTGACTGTAGCTGATACTAACAGTGCTGGTAGTGTAGTATAGTAAACAGGTGCAGTGGTGGGAGATACTCACCTTCCCTTACAGTCAGATCCACTGGTGTGTAGATGTTAAAGAAATCAATATCTACTGCACACTGGTACAATCCAGAATCCTGTACAGTGAGGTCTCTGATCATCACCCAGAACTCTGCAGAGCTGGTGTTATCAAGCAGTGAGAACCTTCCTGTACTCCTCCACTGTTATCTTGAAGCACAGTGACACAAATTCGTAGAGATATCAGAGGTCCTGAAACGCACGCCCTGTCTTTGATTCTATGTCTGTCTGTATTGTGTCTTCCACTGGTTCTTAAACAGAAACTGGTGTCATGTCCAGTTCACTTCCTGTCGTTAAGAGAGAATAGATTGTGGTCTTCTCAGAAAGACCACAGCGTGTGAGATGTGTGTGAAATGTGTCTGTACAAAGCTGAATAAGAATGAAGAAGCTCTCTACTGCCATCTAGAGTACATGGTGTGGAACAGAGGAAGAAAGTTCCTATAGGACCCCCATCCATAATCACATATCACATTCACAGGCTACAAGGTGTTTCACAGTTAATCGTACTGAGTCAGAACAGTGGTGGTGAATGGAACCAGACGTCCATCACTAAAAGCTCCTTCACAGAAAGTTGCTACATTTATATTTTAAGTAGATTCACTGTTTGGGACGAGATAAATGAGCCCCAGTGTGCGATTAGGGCCACTTGTACAACATTAAAGCATGACCACAGCTGCTAAGCTGGATCTTTGAGGCAGGTTATCCAGTAACCTTAACTCGGACTAAGGTGGTTGAATTCCATAAATGGAGAAATCATGAGTGTGTTTTTATATTAGATATATCAGATTATTTAGAAGATAAACAGGTGGTGGACCTGAACCTGAACCAAAGGTCATAGTCTGTTCTTACTCTAGCTATTTTAATGCATCTTCAGTTATAACCAGCAGAGGGCAGCATCTGTCCATTAGTGCTAGTCCACTGGGTGCTTCAGAAGAGCATCTCTTAACACTTAACACGCTTTGGTGACTCACTCTGATTGGTTAGTGACAGGTCTGTCTCAGTAATGATCGTCTAGCTGAGAAGTAATGATCATTTTTAATAAATATGATGGTTTTCTTGTTGACTGTATATAGCTATTAAATTAAAAGGCTGAAGTAGCTGTATTGTTTTTGTTCTGTGAATCCCATAAAACATCTTTAAAAAACACATCCACTTAACTAATTCTCATTTAGCTCATTGCAGCAGAATACCATGGAACAAGATCTATTTTTTTATCAAGTTCTATAAAATCTGTATATATCTGGTTTCTTCTGTACATGGTAGTGCTTGTAGAGCACTGATGAACTGCGTTCACAGACAGTGGTCTTGAGAAGTGCTCCATACAGTGAATCCACTCCAGATTCGTGGGGTTTATTTTTAATGTGGTGCGGTTCGAAGATCACAACCATCCAGTACTGGTTCTGGATCTTGCTCCATGTGTACAGAGGTTCTTCAGACTCTCTGGATCTTTTAATAATAGTACATAGTGTAGATGATTGTCTCCAAGTTCTTTGGTGTTTTACATTGTGAAACGTTTTTCATGACTTGCTGCACTATTTACTGGTACAGTCTTTCACAGGGTGGTTATCCTTCTCCATCTTTACTATTAAACGACTCCGCCTCTCTGGGAAGCTCCTTCACACTCAATCACATTACTCACCTGTTATTAATTCATTTCAGTCACCCTGTCATTGCCTGTAGAGCCTCTATTGTATGTCGTTGGATTGAGGTTGGAATTGAGGAGATAGAATTCCATAACATCAGTCATAAATTAAAAAATAAAAAATGTGATGTTTTAAAATATTAAATGTCATATTAGATGAGTTAGATTGTGGGGTTAATCCTGAGACTGGGTTGAAGGGGAAAAGAAGCTGGGGCATTTTCGTAATTCCCTTTAGTCTGAAAATAAAATAAATACTGACATGTTAACAAATGAAAATTGATTGATGTACCAAATCAGTTTGTAGGTATTGTATGTTTGTACTCACCTCCATGGAAGGTCGTGTCATTGCTACTGACCCTGTTGGTGAAAAAGGAGAGCATGAGAAAGCTCAGTACAGATTTTGGTACTGGGTACATTTGTTCTATTTCCTGTTAACCTGCTTATCTAATCAGCCGATCACATCACATCACAATAATCTGCATTTAGGCCTGTACACATGGTCAAAACAACATGCTGAGGTTCAAACCGAGCATCAGAAAAGTGACTGTGAATGTGGCATGGTTGTGGGTGCTACAGAATAATAGCAGTGTGTTTAAAAACATGGGTTAAGCACAAAATCTTCATAATAGTTTTTATTTCCATGCATTGGGAACATTCCACACTGTTCTAAATCAAAACATGAAGAGAAATGTCTATAATTTTTAACTACTTTACAGAAAATTACAAAAAATGAACACTGGGCTGTTCAAAAAAAATAGCAGTGTCTGCATTTGTCTTTACAAACTCTACAAACTTTACAAAATATGTGCTCTTTTTTTAGGATTTAGCATTCCTGTGAATCACCAACCTCATATTTAGTTGTATAACCACAGTTTTTCAGAATTGCTTCACATCTGTGTTGCATAGAGTCAACCAACTTCTGGCACCTGTCAACTGGTATTCCAGCCCAGGATGCTTTCACTACATCCCACAATTCATTTGCATTTTTTGGTTTCGCCTCAGAAACGGCATTTTTGATCTCACCCCACAAGTTTTCTATCAGATTAAGGTCCGGGGATTGGGCTGGCCACTCCATAACCTCAATTTTGTTGGACTGGAACCCAGATTATCTTGTTTACTGGTGTGTTTGGGGTCATTGTCTTGTTGAAACACCCATTTCAAGGGCATTTCCTCTTCAGCGTAAGGCAGCATGACCTCCTCAAGTATTTTGATAGATGCAAACTGTTATGCGGTAAACAGGCCCAGCACCATAGTAAGAGAAACATGCCCATATCGTGGTGCTTGCACCACCATGCTTCAGTGTCTTCAGAGTGTACTAAGGCTTGAATTCAGAGTTTGGGGGGTCGTCTGACAAACTTGGACCCAAAAGAACAATTTTACTTTCATCAGTCCACGAAACGTTTCTCCATTTCTCTTTATGCCAGTTGATGTGCTCTTTGGCGAATTGTATCCTCTTCAGTAGATGTCTTTTTTTTTAACAGTGGGATTTGTTAAAGCTAATGGGTTGGCTTCACACAGGCGTCTTCTAACTGTCACAGTACTCACAGGTAACTTGAGACTGTCTTTGAACATCCTGGAGCTGATCATTGGCTCAGCATTTGCCAATCTGGCTATTCTTCGACCCATTCGAATGGTAGTCTTCCATTTTGTTCCACGTCTCTCTGGTTTTGCTTTCCTTTTTAAAGCACTGGAGATCATTTTAGCTGAACAGCCTGTTGTTGTCTGCAAGTCTTTATCAGTTTTACCCTGTCCAATCATCTTTCTAATCAAAGCATGCTGTTTTTCAGAGCAATGTTTTGAACGACAGTTCATGTTTTGTTGATGTCAGATGAGAATGGCCAGACTGATTCAAACTGATCGAAAGGCAACAGTTCAACAACAACAAGGTCTGCAGAGGAGAATCTCTTAAAATGAACACAAGTCTTTAGTCCTGGCTCATGCAACTACCGACAGGTACATGTGACAGGGTGTCAAACTTCAGCCTTTTCGTCGTCTTCTAGTGTATAATAAACACTACACAGAACAAAGCATAGTCAATCAAACACACTTTATTTAATCTGAGAGAAAAATGAAAGGATAAAAACACATTCTGGTGGTATAACTACATGCTAACAACATAATTAGCAACATAGCCACAACAGATAATACTCATGCTACATGTTACAGCACCAAGGTAGAAGATAAAATTCCACTGTCCCATAAAACATTTTTAAAACACATTAACTTTCTTTATTTACATTTATTCCACTTAACTAATTCTCATTTAGCTCACTGCAGCAGAATATGATTATATCAAGTTACAAGTTATGCACAGAAAAATGAATATGAGCCAAACATAAACAGAATCAAAAGAATAGTGAACGTTGGAGACTTTAATAACCCAGAGGATCAGGTTATCAAAGACTGGGATTAATCAAGATAGGAAAACGAATAATAATATACGACTGAGGGACTGTAAACACTAGAGACACAGAAACCACACTGAGCATTTACTCAGTTTTAAAGAGAGAGTCCAGGATTGTGTTTAACTGTAGTACAGGTGTAGAGTGTGTAGGCGGTACTGAAGTGGACCAGCAGCCAGGACACCGGCATCTCAAATGATTAGAATTAAACCATCAAGTAACAACTGTGACTTAGTTAGAGGTGGGGTTCAGGCTCTGGACGACTGCTGATTAATTTCAGGGGTTTAGGCTCTGGTAGACTGAATCTGATTGGTTGGTGTTGGGGTCTAGGCTCTGGTAAACTGAATCTGATTGGTTTGTGTTGGGGTTTAGGCTCTGGTAGACTGAATCTGATTGGTTGGTGTTGGGGTTTAGACTCTGGTAGACTGAATCTGATTGGTTGGTGTTGGGGTTTAGACTCTGGTACACTGAATCTGATTGGTTGGTGTTGGGGTTTAGACTCTGGTAGACTGAACCTGATTGGCTGGTAAATTGATTGTTAGTTGGATGAAGGGGAAAAGAAGCTGGGGCATTTTCGTAATTCCCTTTAGTCTGAAAATAAAAGAAATACTGACATGTTAACAAATGAAAATTGATTGATGTACCAAATCAGTTTGTAGGTATTGTATGTTTGTACTCACCTCCATGGAAGGTCGTGTCATTGCTACTGACCCTGTTGGTGAAAAAGGAGAGCATGAGAAAGCTCAGTACAGATTTTGGTACATGCACTCTGTGTCTGCTGTAAGTTATTTTGTCCACCAGGGGTCACTGTGGTCTTTATCTAATAAGCTCCAAAACGTTAAATCTTTATTTTCCCAGGACATATTTCTTACATGTGCTACAACAGTGTTTCTTAGCTTAGTTTGATATTGATGGGGTCACAGTTGCTACTATGTATTAAAGCCCACCCCGTCCCTAAAATAGTAGTTAGGTCTAGGCTGCTTCCAGTGTAGTGAATACTAGACTTGGTTGGTGATGGATTATGTTGGTTTTGTTCTGTAAATATATTTTACACTCCTGCTGCTCTATTAAAACTCACTCATGTTGTGTTTTGTGATTATTTAAATATTTACATTAAGGTTAACATTGAGAAAGTTCTAGTACTACAAGGCTGAGAGTACTTCTAATGATGGTGCACTAATTTTACATATTACACTGCTGGGTCACGGGGAGAGTTGAAGCACATCCTAGCACTCATTGGGCAGAAGGCAAAGACTGTATGTCTTAGACTCTGGAAAGAAATCTGAGCACCCCGGGGAAACCCACACGGACATGGGGAGTCTCCAGATGCCCCAGCTGGGAATCAAACCCAGGCCTTTCTTGCAATGAGGTGACCTGCTGTGCCACCATGCCCCCAAGTGTTTACATACTGCACTACTAAAAGCACTGCTAATGATGGTGCTCTATTGTTTATATAATACTGTGTGTGGCAGTGTGCAGTTCGGGACATGGCCAGAGACTAACGTTACCCGATGTTTCAGAGGGCAACTCGGGTATAGTGAATGTTAGTGTTGTTGTTTGTAGTGCAAGCTGTGGTGCAGCTTGTGAAAGCTCTGACCTTGGCCGTTTGCAAATGAGGTTAAATCTGAGGCCTGTGAATATAGCATGAAGTGGGATGACCGTTAACCATGCTAACCTCTGTGTTCTGTCTCGGTTACTATGCTAGTCGCTTTAACACATCCTCAATAATGGGGTGTTAATGAGCTGATTAGCTGGATCAGAGGTATATGGAGAACAGACAGGACTCTGAATAGTGTAGGGGTCCAGTGTGCTTTCCTGAGAGACAGTGCTCCACTACAAGGGTGTCTAGTTAGAGGCAGCAGAGCCTCCATACTGTGTTGAGTGTGTGTGTGTGTGTAGGTGTGGATGGGACCCTGTGCGGTGTATTAACTAGTACAGTGTTAGTGTTGTACCTCTGTGTTTTATTCTGCAGCAGATCCCTGTAATCAGACCAGCAGTTAACAAGACTACACCAGCACCGATAGAGGAGAACACAACCACACCTGGAACCCACACACATGTAGAACCACAGATTAAACTATCTTCATAACGTTGGTGTAGGTGTAGTGATGGAGTGTAGTGGAGCAGAGGGAGAGTCACCTGTTGGAGAGTCTCTCTGTTCAGGCTGTGCTGTAGGAGGTGATGGTGAAGGTGAAGGTGATGGTGATGGTGATGATGATGGTGAAGGTGATGAGGTGGAGATCAGGTGGTTTGGCCTTGTGGGTGGAGATACAGCTGGAGTTCCTGGATATAAATACAAGTGAACGTGCTTCTTTAAGGTCACGTGAGGTCAGAGGTCATCTTACAACAAGAACAGATTTAACAGGTGTAGCTGTTAAACCAGGTGTGGGAATATGCCTCCCCTAAAACCCGGCCCCAGATTCCTCTAGCACATGCTCGTTTAACACCTGGAGTCCACATCCAGCCTCTAACACAACCCAGTCAAAACTAGCTAGCTAGCAGAATGCTGCCGTTAGCTATCTGAACCGGTTTCCTGTGTGAGGTGATGTGTGCTCTGCACACTGTACACTCCTCTATATGTGAGGCGACCCTTTCTCCCCCTTCCTACAGTTTCTACAGTCACTCTGGAGTCTTAGTGTAGAGTCTGTCATGCTTTGGTGACGATGGTACGAGGATGAAGCTGCACAGCTCCTCCTCCTCCTGTCTAAACTGTCCTGTTCAGATCAGATACTTTGAGTGTCTGTTCTTTAAAATGTGATGGGGCGCCTTCCTCCATGTGACGTACCCTGGTGACACATTCTCTCTCTTTTTCTGACCAGGTGATGGAGTCAGGTGAGATGGGTCTGTGGTTGATGTCCAGCTCCTCGTTGGTGGTTCTGTCCGTGGTTCTCAGTTGCGGTTGCCAGGTAGTGCACTACTACTTTATATACTGTAGGTCTGTGTATTGATCTCTCTAGGTGTTAGCACTGGCCCTTGTTGGGGCAGGGTCTGAGCTCATGGCGAGTTTAGGCTCTAACCTTCCTGGACTAGCTGATTAGAGGCTAATGCCTCAAATGTAAATGTTAGAGGAGGAGAAACACTGAACTCATCTACCTGAGCACATAATACACAAGGTGTTCAGGTATGTGTTGTGATGTTTTTCGGTCAAATGAACTAGAATTTATGAAGAGAAAGAAATAAAGCAGGTTTAGAGTGACGAGCTGAAAGAGGGAATTCACTCACCAGTGACTCTGAGGTTGACCTGTGTGATGTAAACCCTGTACCCATTATCAGATGTCCAGTCTGATTCAGTTCCACACCAGTACTCTCCAGATTCTCCCCCAGTCAGACTGTTGATGCTCACAGTGAAGGTCTTTCTTGCTCTGTCATCATGGAGGTTCAGGTTTCCCTCCTTTCTCCATCTTCTACTCTCTTTAACTGATGTTTTATATTTACACTCAGCAGTGCCCACTCTCCTACAGAGGAACTTGGGGTCTCTGCTGAGGGATTGTGGGTATTTACAGATGATGTTCACACCTCCTCCTACATGGCCAATCACACTGATAGTCTTCTCATAGGATGGATCTGTCAATCATAAATGATCAAATACAGCATTTACATTAATACCAGTAGCTTATATGTTGTTACAGTTTTAAGAGGTTATAAGTATTAATCTTTGATCTCACAGATCAGTAATCTTAATCCAGATTGATGTCGAGAGTTCTGGTTTAGGTTTGTCACTGTGGAATGTAGATTTGCTCGTGATCTGAGTAGCCTAATTCCTAAGGGTCACATGTTAAACTGATCTCAGTCTGGATTATTAACACCATTAGTTTCACCATATGATTCAAAACAGAATGTGAGGAAATACCAAAGCTGACTGTGTGTTAAAGACGTCTATGTATGGCAGAATGAAGTTAGCATGCTAACCAGCTAGCCCAGGCCCATCCTCTATCTTGTAATACCACAGAGTACCTGAAGAGGTGATAGTGAGTCACTGTAGAGCTGTAGGAGTGGAATCAGTCCAACATGAGAGGATGTAGAAGTAGCTCTGCTGCCCCGACAGTGTATTCTAAACCCCTATCAGTCATGTTGGAGGTGCTGCTCCCAGTTAGATCATTTAGGGCAGGTAGCCAATGGAAGGAGCAGTAAACTCAACCATGGCTAAAGCTCTCGGTGAGCAACCACTGCAGCTGCCACATGCTCTCGGCAAGAAACCACATTCAGCAGCAAACAGAAGAAGTGATGTACACAGAAGCAGAAGAAGAGTTAACACTGGAGCTGCTCTCCACCGCTGGAGATTTGACTTTGAGAGGAAGAAAGGGGAGGGAGGTCTGATGATGAACTCGGAGCGGTTCTTCTAGACTAATATGTACACAGCTGTTTATGCTAAAACTGAGGAGGACCGGCTGTGCTTCCTTATGATAGAGCTGGACACCACAACTGGTATGTTGCGCCCTACTGTTTGGAGTAGCATCATCTTAGCTCCTCTATAGTAGCTCCTCTAGTAGTAGTAACACACATCACTCCTCTAAAATCATCTCCCTCAGGAACACACATCGCTCCTCTAAAATCATCTCCCTCAGGAATACACATCGCTCCTCTAAAATCATCTCCCTCAGGAACACACATCGCTCCTCTAAAATCATCTCCCTCAGGAACACACATCGCTCCCAAAATCTCTCCCTTCAGGAATACACATCGCTCCTCTAAAATCATCTCCCTCAAGGAAAACACCATCGCTCCTCTAAAAATCATCTCCTTCTACGGAACACACATCGCTCCCTCTAAAATCATCTCCCTCCGGAACAACACATCGCTCCTCTTAAAACATCTCTCCTTAGGAACCAATCACCTCCTCTGAAAATCCTCTCCCTCAGGAACACCATCATAACTCCATTCTTAAAAGCATCTCCCTCAGGTAACACACCATCGCTTCCTCTAAATCATCTCCCTCAGGAACACACATCGCTCCTCTAAATCATTTGCCTCAGGAAACAACAACATCACTTCCTCTTAAAATCATCTCCCTCAGGAAACACACATCCACTCCCTAAAAATCCTCTCCATCAGGGATACACACATCGCCTCCCGTTTAAAATCATATTCCCTCCAGGACAACACACACGCTTCGCCTAAAATCATCCCCTCAGTAAACACAGCACTCACTCTAACATCATCTCCCCTCAGGAACATCACATCGCTCCTCTAAAATATAACCTCAGGACACACATAGCTCCTCTAAAATCATACTCTCCCTCAGGAAGGGACACATCGCTTCCTTTTTTTTAAAAAATTCATCGCCCTCAGGTCGTTAAGACACGGGCTCCTTTTTAAAATCATCCTCTAGGAACCACACATCGCTCCTCTAAAATCGGTCTCTTCCCCTCAGAACACACATCACTCCTGCTAAAAGCATCTCTCCATCAGGAACAACACATCGCTCCTGTTGAAAAATCCATCTCCCTCAGGAAACACACCATGCTCTCTAAAATCATCTCCCCTCAGGAAACACCCACATCGCTCCTCTAAAATTCATCTCCTCAGGAACACCAATTTGCTCCGCTAAAATCAAGCCTTCCGAATGGAACCAATTCAGGGAACCAGGGTTACTTTTTAAGGTGGAAAGAGGGCCACCCGGAGGAAGAAACGCTGGAGAAAACGTGGGGCGCGGGGGGGCAGAAAGCCCACGTGAGGGGCAGGAATGGCAACCAGGGGCCCAACCACGCAGCGGAAGCCGGCCCCGCCCGGGCGGGGAAACGGGATAGGTCGCGGGAGGGCACAGCGGCGGGACCACAGGAACATGGCAGGGGCACACGCGGGGGGAACACGCGGAGGCAAACCCGGGGAGAAAGTAAAAGATTGTGAAAAGAAAAACGAAAGAAAAAATAAAAGAGAGGAAGTAATAGGGAGGGGGAGACAGGCACAGAGGAAATGTAGGGACGATGAACCGAGAATAAAGGGATCGGTTAGTGTAGGAGAGTAACAAGGAGGGAAATGATGTGTGGGGGGAGAACGAAACTAAGATAAAGTGCAGATTAACAGGTGCTGCTCAGAACATATGGAGCTAAACCCTAATATCTACCGAACACTGGCTACGATCCAGAGCCCGCTACAGCAATTTCCTCTTATCATCCCCCAGAAACCCATCAATCTCCCTTCTTCCCCCTCC
>JAMWET010003145.1:0-87500 GCA_024036415.1 Prochilodus magdalenae
TTGTGTGCGTGTGTGTATGTATATATATGTGTGTGTGTGTGTGTATGTGTGTGCGTGTGTATATGTGTGTATGTGTATATGTGTGGGTGTGTGTATGTGTGTGTATATGTGTGTGTGTATATGTGTGTGTGTGTGGGTGTGTGTATATGTGTGTGTGTGTGTGTGTATATGTATGTGTGTGTGTGTATGTATGTGTGTGTGTATATGTGTGTATATGTGTGTGTGTATATGTGTATATGTGTGTGTGTATATGTATGTGTGTGTGTGTGTGTATGTATGTGTGTGTGTATATGTGTGTATATGTGTGTGTGTATAAGTGTGTGTGTGTGTGTGTGTATATGTATGTGTGTGTGTGTATGTATGTGTGTGTATATGTGTGTGTGTGTGTGTGTGTATGTTTGTGTGTGTGTGTGTATATGTATGTGTGTGTGTATATGTGTGTATATGTGTGTGTGTATAAGTGTGTGTGTGTGTGTGTGTGTATATGTGTGGGTGTGTATATTTAATTATTAGAGATGTAATTATTTATATTCTGAAATACATATGTATAATTCTGAGACACATTCCTCCTCTAAATGAATCATCTTAAAGGAGACGAAAGGAAAAAGCTAGTTGGGTACTAAGTGAGGTTTCTGCTGGGTTCTGTACGAGTGTGAGAAATCTGGAACGTGGTAACCGCCAGGAAGAGCTGTCCAGCAGCAGGTCTCTCTGAAAGCGCCCTGGTTTGGACAGGAAGAGGGTCGCGTGAGTCGTTTGGCTCCTGCGCGGGCGTAAGGCTCTTCGGTACACGGTCTAATTTCTCTGAATTTGGATCAGGATGTAATCTGTTTCCTCCTGCATTCCTGCTACACAGCCGGGACAAACTCGTTTACCTCGCCTCCTGGTTCTCAATTACCTTTCAGCCCATTTACACAGAACTACCGCAGCAGATCAGCCGCAAACAGCCGGGAGCTGGAACAGCGCCTACTGCCCCACCACCGCACCCCTCGCTGTCCAGGGTTGCTTTTGGCTCAGTTTAGCTGATGGTGTGGATGAGGGTTTGGACATGTTTAGCTTGTGGGCCATTGGGAGCTTTTGGGCCCCGCACTTGGTTAGCTTTTGGACTGCCTTGTTTTAGCTTTTGGGCCAGACATTTTGGACTAGTTTAGATTTTTGGGCCAGCTTGTGTTTAGAGCTTTTGGCCTTGGTTAGCTTTGGAACCTGCATTTTGGACTTACTGTTGTTAACTAGTTTTTAGCTTTTGGGCCAGACTGATTTTGGCTTGTTTAGCTTTTGGGCCAGACTGATTTTGGACTAGTTAAGCTTTTGGGCCAGACTGATTTTGGACTAGTTAAGCTTTTGGGCCAGACTGATTTTGGCTTGTTTAGCTTTTGGGCCAGACTGATTTTGGCTTGTTTAGCTTTTGGGCCAGACTGATTTTGGCTTGTTTAGCTTTTGGGCCAGACTGATTTTGGACTAGTTAAGCTTTTGGGCCAGACTGATTTTGGCTTGTTTAGCTTTTGGGCCAGACTGATTTTGGACTAGTTTAGCTTTTGGGCCAGACTGATTTTGGACTAGTTAAGCTTTTGGGCCAGACTGATTTTGGCTTGTTTAGCTTTTGGGCCAGACTGCATTTTGGACTTGGTTAGCTTTTGGGCCAGACTGCATTTTGGACTAGTTTAGCTTTTGGGCCAGACTGCATTTTGGACTAGTTTAGCGTTTGGGCCAGACTGCATTTTGGCTTGTTTAGCTTTTGGGCCAGACTGCATTTTGGCTTGTTTAGCTTTTGGGCCAGACTGCATTTTGGCTTGTTTAGCTTTTGGGCCAGACTGCATTTTGGCTTGTTTAGCTTTTGGGCCAGACTGCATTTTGGACTTGGTTAGCTTTTTGGCCAGACTGCATTTTGGACTTGGTTAGCTTTTGGGCCAGACTGCATTTTGGACTTGGTTAGCTTTTGGGCCAGACTGATTTTGAACTTGGTTATCTTTTGGGCCAGACTGCATTTTGGCTTGTTTAGCTTTTGGGCCAGACTGCATTTTGGCTTGTTTAGCTTTTGGGCCAGACTGCATTTTGGCTTGTTTAGCTTTTGGGCCAGACTGCATTTTGGACTTGGTTAGCTTTTGGGCCAGACTACATTTTGGACTTGGTTAGCTTTTGGGCCAGACTACATTTTGGACTTGGTTAGCTTTTGGGCCAGACTACATTTTGGACTTGGTTAGCTTTTGGTCCAGATGGAATTTCAAACTAGCTCAGTCCAACTACACCTCTTTTAAAGATGCCATGTGCTTCCTGTATAAAAGACAGACTGATCTGTTTAAGCTAAATCGATTTTTTTGTTAAAACTAAGCTCTGAGTTTAGTTTAGGTTTCGTTAGACCTGGTCTGAGAAAAAGCAGTGAGAGTGGCCAGGCAGGCAAAAATGGGGAGCAGGGTTGACTGTGATTGGTTGGGCTGAGAGCTCCTCCTTAACGAGCCTCTTTAGCATGTACAGTAACATACTCTCTCTCTCTCTTTCTCTCTCTGTCTGTGTCTCTCACTCCCATACATACACATACCCATGCATGCTACATGCACAGGCGCACATACTCACCACCCCGCCCTCAGTGCGCACACAGGGAGATTAGACGAGTGTGAGTCACGCTGCGTGCGGTTATAACAGGTTACAGTCATTAGGTGACTGAGATGAGTCTGCACGGGGGGAGTCGAGTCACTCATCCACACCGCTAGACTAATAAAGCTTTCACATCAGCTCATCAAACATTAACATGCACTCTGAACACGACCAGCAAACACTAACAGACGCTCAGGCTCGCGCTCGAGTACAGCTACAGTCGGACTGAGGGGGAACGAGAGGATGAGCGCCAATGGTCCTTAACGCTGTACCTGACTGACCCAACATCCACCATTACAGACCTCCAGCGAGCAGTGGTGTCCTCCATGAGTCCTCCTGTTAGTGCAGCACCATCGGCAGACGGCTGCACCACGCAGGACTACATGCACACAGACCGTTACCACGACCGTCCTTAACACCACGTCACCTTCACCAAAGACTGCAGTGGTGTCGTACCAGACTGTCATGGAGTGACTCAGAATGGCAGCGGGTCATCTTCAGTGACGAGTCCCGCTTTAGTCTTGGTGGAGACGCCCAGCGAATCCGTGTGTGGAGGCACCGTGGTCAGCACCAAGATGAACAGTCACACGTCCAGAAGACCTGGTGTCCCTCCACCTCCACCCCTACCGCACCATCTGCAGGAACAGTGTGAGGATGTTCAAGCTGCATGGGATGGATTATCACAGGACTCCATTAGGAACCTCTACAGCTCCATACCGAGACGTCTGGCTTGGTGCGACCCTCACGCCCCATCAGACGAGATGTAAGATCTAGGAGAACTTGATAGTTTCCAAACCTGGACAAAAATTAGACTCCCAACAGCCACCTTGCACACCCACCCACGTCAAACTCCACTGGGGCATCAGATCTGAGAACAACCCCAGGTGTTCCTGTCCATCCTTCTTCCACTGCGAGGAGACACCTCAACGCTAAGAAGGTCTGAAAGGAGGTGTAGCTGCTTAAGACGCTCCTCACTGAGCAAACAAGACACACACATGCAACAAAGAAGCTGCTGCTGGGGTTCTCAGAGCTATGGAGACTGACCACCCCAGAGTCTAGAACCTCAGCACCACTGAATGTGTTTCCTGGAAGCAGCTGATGCTAAACCAGCTTCTGAGACTGAACTTTGGAGGTGTGTCCTGAAAGTGAGTCTCCTGGGAGGAATGGAGGCTGTAAGAAGATAAAGAGTGGACACACCAAACACTCCGCCACCTGATACGATATCTAGCTGGGAACTTTACGATCATTTTACTGGACTCTAATATTAATAAAGCCTCTGAACTTCGCACCGCGCGGAACCTCCTCCTGCGCTCACTAACAGGGTCTGATATAAAGCGGCGTGAACTTCACTGGGTGGGTAACGGTTCAATATGGACCCTAAGCACCGCCCCCCGTTAAAGACACGCAGCACCGCCTCCCTCTGCTGAGACATGTAGTAAAGCCATCACTGCTTCAGAGACGGATATCTAGAACAGGGAGATGTAACGGGAGGGCTGTCAGCGCTGGAGCTCAGTATGTAACTCAGCTATTTTACAGCTTAATAAACAAACGTATGCGCCTAAAGCTGCACAGCATATGGACCACACTGGTCCTGACAGCGTACAAAAACAAACATGCGTGAACTCACACACACACACACACACACACACACACACGGAGGATTGTTCTCTGTAAAGTATTTATGAAACTTTACAGGCATAAAGGGGAGGAGGCAGGAGCCACATGAAGAACAGAGAGGGGGGGTGAAAGAGAGGTGGTGAGAGAGAGAGCCTGAGAAAGAGAGGATGAGAGGGTGAGAGAAAGACAGTGTGGGTAATGAAGAGGGTGAAAGAGAGAATAAGAGGGTGGGAGAGGGTGAGAGAGAGGATGAAAGGGTGAGAGAGAGGATGAGAGAGGGTGAGAGATTGAAAGGGAGAGAGAGAGGGTGACAGGGTGAGAGAAAGGGTGAGAGGATGAGAGGGTAAGAGAGGATGAGAGAGTGAGAGAGAGGGTGAGAGTGAGAGGATGGGAGGGTGAGAAAGAGAGAGGGTGAGAGAGGGTGAGAGAATGAGAGGGTGAAAGAATGAGAGGTGAGAGAGAGAGTGGGTGAGAGAGAGAGAGGGTGACAGAGAAAGGGTGAGAGAATGAGAGGGTGAGAGAGAGAGTCAGAATGAGAGGGTGAGAGAATGAGAGGGTGAGAGAGTGAGAGAATGAGAGGGTGAGAGAGGGTGAGAGGGTAAGAGAGGATGAGAGGGTGAGAGAGAGGGTGAGAGTGAGAGGATGGGAGGGTGAGAAAGAGAGAGGGTGAGAGAATGAGAGAGTGAGAGAGAGAGGGTGAGAGAGGGTGAAAGAGACAGCGGATGAGAAGGTACAGCACAGTACAGTACTATGTGGTAGAGTATAATATAATATAATAAAGAATAGTTTTGTATTTTTCTGCACAGTGCAGTATAGTAGTATTGTATTGTAGAGCAGTATAGTAGTTTTGTATTGTAGAGCAGTATAGTAGTATTGTATTGTAGAGCAGTATAGTAGTTTTGTATTGTAGAGCAGTATAGTAGTATTGTATTGTAGAGCAGTATAGTAGTATTATATTGTAAAGCAATATAGTAATATTATATTGTAGTAGTATTATATTGTAGAGCTGTATAGTAGTATTGTATTGTAGAGCAGTATAGTAGTATTATATTGTAAAGCAATACAGTAATATTATATTGTAGAGCTGTATAGTAGTATTATATTGTAAAGCAATATAGTAATATTATATTGTAGAGCTGTATAGTAGTATTATATTGTAAAGCAATATAGTAATATTATATTGTAGAGCTGTATAGTAGTATTATATTGTAAAGCAGTATAGTAATATTATATTGTAGAGCAGTATAGTAATATTGTATTGTAGAGCAGTATAGTAGTTTTGTATTGTAGAGCAGTATAGTAGTATTATATTGTAGAGCAGTATAGTAATATTGTATTGTAGAGCAGTATAGTAGTTTTGTATTGTAGAGCAGTATAGTAGTATTATATTGTAGAGCAGTACAGTAGTATTGTATTGTAGAGCAGTATAGTAGTTTTGTATTGTAGAGCAGTATAGTAATATTGTATTGTAGAGCAGTATAGTAGTTTTGTATTGTAGAGCAGTATAGCAATATTGCATTGTAGAGCAGTATAGTAGTATTATATTGTAAAGCAATATAGTAATATTATATTGTAGAGCAGTATAGTAGTTTTGTATTGTAGAGCAGTATAGTAGTATTATATTGTAGAGCAGTATAGTAGTATTATATTGTAAAGCAATATAGTAATATTATATTGTAGAGCAGTATAGTAGTATTATATTGTAAAGCAATATAGTAATATTATATTGTAGAGCAGTATAGTAGTATTATATTGTAAAGCAATATAGTAATATTATATTGTAGAGCAGTATAGTAGTTTTGTATTGTAGAGCAGTATAGTAGTATTATATTGTAGAGCAGTATAGTAGTATTATATTGTAAAGCAATATAGTAATATTATATTGTAGAGCAGTATAGTAGTATTATATTGTAAAGCAATATAGTAGTATTGTATTGTAGAGCAGTATAGTAGTTTTGTATTGTAGAGCTGTATAGTAGTATTGTATTGTAGAGTAGTATAGTAGTATTGTATTGTAGAGCAGTATAGTAGTATTGTATTGTAGAGCAGTATAGTAGTATTGTATTGTAGAGCTGTATAGTAGTATTATATTGGAGAGCAGTATAGTAGTATTATATTGTAGAGCAGTATAGTAGTATTGTATTGTAGAGCAGTATAGTAGTATTATATTGTAGAGTAGTATAGTAGTATTGTAGAGCAGTATAGTAGTATTGTATTGTAGAGCAGTATAGTAGTATTGTATTGTAGAGCAGTACAGTAGTATTGTATTGTAGAGCAGTATAGTAGTATTATATTGTAGAGCAGTACAGTAATATTATATTGTAGAGCTGTATAGTAGTATTATATTGTAAAGCAATATAGTAATATTATATTGTAGAGCAGTATAGTAGTATTATATTGTAAAGCAATATAGTAATATTATATTGTAGAGCAGTATAGTAGTTTTGTATTGTAGAGCAGTATAGTAGTATTATATTGTAGAGCAGTATAGTAGTATTATATTGTAAAGCAATATAGTAATATTATATTGTAGAGCAGTATAGTAGTTTTGTATTGTAGAGCAGTATAGTAGTATTATATTGTAGAGCAGTATAGTAGTATTATATTGTAAAGCAATATAGTAATATTATATTGTAGAGCAGTATAGTAGTATTATATTGTAAAGCAATATAGTAATATTATATTGTAGAGCAGTATAGTAGTATTATATTGTAAAGCAATATAGTAATATTATATTGTAGAGCAGTATAGTAGTTTTGTATTGTAGAGCAGTATAGTAGTATTATATTGTAGAGCAGTATAGTAGTATTATATTGTAAAGCAATATAGTAATATTATATTGTAGAGCAGTATAGTAGTATTATATTGTAAAGCAATATAGTAGTATTGTATTGTAGAGCAGTATAGTAGTTTTGTATTGTAGAGCTGTATAGTAGTATTGTATTGTAGAGTAGTATAGTAGTATTGTATTGTAGAGCAGTATAGTAGTATTGTATTGTAGAGCAGTATAGTAGTATTGTATTGTAGAGCTGTATAGTAGTATTATATTGGAGAGCAGTATAGTAGTATTATATTGTAGAGCAGTATAGTAGTATTGTATTGTAGAGCAGTATAGTAGTACTATATTGTAGAGTAGTATAGTAGTATTGTAGAGCAGTATAGTAGTATTGTATTGTAGAGCAGTATAGTAGTATTGTATTGTAGAGCAGTATAGTAGTATTGTATTGTAGAGCAGTATAGTAGTATTATATTGTAGAGCAGTACAGTAATATTATATTGTAGAGCTGTATAGTAGTATTGTATTGTAGAGTAGTATAGTAGTATTGTAGAGCAGTATAGTAGTTTTGTATTGTAGAGCAGTATAGTAGTATTGTATTGTAGAGCAGTATAGTAGTATTATATTGTAGAGCAGTACAGTAATATTGTATTGTAGAGCTGTATAGTAGTATTGTATTGTAGAGTAGTATAGTAGTATTGTATTGTAGAGCAGTATAGTAGTATTGTATTGTAGAGCAGTATAGTAGTATTGTATTGTAGAGTAGTATAGTAGTATTGTAGAGCAGTATAGTAGTATTATATTGTATAATAAGAATAAAGAGTGCAGTATAATAGAGTACAGTAAAGAAGAGGATAGTACTGCATAGCGTAGTATTGTACTGTACTGTGGTGCGTTAGTGTTACTTCAGGAAGTTATGAATGAAAACTTGCTGAAGCTGTCTGTCCTGTATGACTCTTAACAGCCTCAGGGGTGTGTATGCATTGTTGCTGGAATGTGTGTGTAGTGTGTGGGTTGCCCAGTCAGCCAAGCGTTGTGGGTTCCCCTAACGAGTCATGGGAGAGGGCACCCTAAGGAGCCAAGGAAGAGGGTTCCCCAATCAGCTAAAAAAAAAGAGGGTTCCCCTGTCAGCCAAGGGTGAGGGTTCCCCAGTTAGCCAAGGGAGAAGGTTCCCCAATGAGCCAAGGGAGAGGGTTCCCCAATGAGCCAAGGGAGAGGGTTCTTCAGTCAACAAAGACAGAGGGATTGCCAGTCAGCCAAGGAAGAGGGCATCCTAATGAGCCAAAGGAAAGGGTTCCCCAGTCAACCAAGAGAGAGGGTTCCCCAATAAGCCAAGAGAGAGGGCTTCCTAATGAGCCATGGGAGAGGGTTTCCCAATGAGCCATGGGTGAGGGTTCCCCAGTCATCCAAGGAAAAGGGTTCCCCAGTCAGCCAAGAGAGTTAGTTCCCCAGTTACTCAATGGAAAGGGCTCCCCAATCATCCGAGAGAGGGTGCCCCAATCAGTCAAGAGACAGGGTTCCCCAATCAGTCAAGAGACAGGGTTCCCCAATCAGCCAAGGGACAGGGTTCCCCAATCAGCCAAGGGACAGGGTTCCCCAATCAGCCAAGGGACAGCGTTCCCCAATCATCCGAGAGAGGGTGCCCCAATCAGTCAAGAGACAGGGTTCCCGAATCAGCCAAGAGACAGGGTTCCCCAATCAGCCAAGGGACAGCGTTCCCCAATCATCCGAGAGAGGGTGCCCCAATCAGTCAAGAGACAGGGTTCCCGAATCAGCCAAGAGACAGGGTTCCCCAATCAGCCAAGGGACAGGGTTCCCCAATCAACCGAGAGAGGATGCCCCAATAGGTCAAGAGACAGGGTTCCCCAATCAGCCAAAGGGAAAGGGTTCCCCAATCAGCCAAAGAGAAAGGGTTCCCCAATCAGCCAGGAGACAGGGTTCCCCAATCAGCCAAAGGGAAAAGGGTTCCCCAATCAGCCAAAGGGAAAGGGTTCCCCAATCAGCCAGGAGACAGGGTTCCCCAATCAGCCAAAGGGAAAGGGTTCCCCAATCAGCCAGGAGGGTTCCCCAAACCAAAGACTACAAACCCAAAGCACCCACTGTAGCAACAGACCCCCTGCTTCCAAACATCCCCCTGTCATTCCCATCACTGAACAGCAGCTCAGCAATGCCCTCAGGAAAGAGAGGATCACCGGCTCACCCGTAACACTCAGGCACTGTCCGTCCACAGTCCCTGACCCCGTCTGTGGTCCCTGCATGCCTTAAGACTTCTGTCATGATGTCAGTTCCCCCAAAAACCGAGAGCCTCTGTAGCCAAGCACCTCAAAGTCAAGAGTGACGCACGGTGCTCCGACCGATGACTGGCCGGTCCCAGCCCAAACAATGATGAGTGCACCAGGAGGAAATAACACGACGTGTTTCATGATGTGGAGATAACAACCTGGAGCTGAACACGCAAAGACCAGGGGAAGCTGGGAGTGTCCAATAGAGTGGACAGTGAGTGGAGATGCTTGTGCACCTGGTACCGGGCAAATTCTGGTTCAGCTTAACCCAGTGTGTTTAAAGCGGTGTTGAGCCACCCGTTTCCAGCGTACAGGCCGACACAGAGAACATGGCTGTGAGTATTACTCTGTGGAGCTGCTCTGTACTGAACAGCGCTCCTCACATTAAACACTAAGCGGCTCCTGGAGACGCGACAGCGCTGAGAGTTAATTAAGATCCTCCGCCTTCAATTATTCACCATCACAACACTGAACTTTTAATGAAGCGAGCATGCGCGAGTGTGTGCGTGAGTGAGAGTGTGAGTGTGTTTGAGTGAGTGTGTGTATGTGTATGTGTTTGTAAGTATGTGTGTGTGTGTGTGAGTATGTGTGTGTGAGTGTGTGTGTGTGTATGTGTTTGTGAGTGTGTGTATGCGTTTGTAAGTATGTGTGTGTGTGTGTGTGTGTATCAGTGTGTGTGTGTGTGTGTGTGTGTGTGTGTATGTGTGTATCAGTGTGTGTGTGTGTGTGTGTATCAGAGTGTGTGTGTGTGTGTGTGTGTGTGTGTATCAGTGTGTGTGTGTGTGTGTATCAGAGTGTGTGTGTGTGTGTGTGTATCAGAGTGTGTGTGTGTGTGTATCAGTGTGTGTGTGTGTGTGTGTGTATCAGTGTGTGTGTGAGGCTAAACATCTGAAGTCTAAATGGGCATGGCTAAGAAGCCAAGGTCTTAATGTGCGGGGCTAAACAGCTGTGGTCTTAATGGGCGGGGCTAAAAAGCCATGGTCTTAATGGGCGGGGCTAAACTGCTGTGATTTAATGGACGGGGCTTAATAACTGTGGTCCAAATAGGTGGGACCAAACAGCTGTGATCTAAACGGAACGCGGCCAAACAGCTGTGTTCCTAATGGGCGGGGCCAAAAAGCTTTGGTCTATTTGTTCTAGGATCTTCAGCAGAATGGGTTCCTCCGTATTGTAAGCCCGGTTGCCACAGACAGCAAAAAGAACCCAAGAGAACAGCCAACAGAATCACAATAGACCCTGCTGGGCAGTTGCCAATGAGGTTCTATTATAAGAACTACAAGGTCAAGTGCAGCAAACCCATCAGTGAACTAGCTAATGTTAGTAGTGGCCTAGCTAATGGTACCCTTGTGTAGGGTCTTTACATGGCCAACCCGCCCCCCTCGTTTCATCCCGTTACAGCTCAGTCAACAAAAGAGAATGCCGCTAAAAGTGCATTCAAACGAACAGCCACCGGCTAGCACTTAGCAAATCATGCTAATCGAAGGCAACTAGCTTCCATTCCCTGTTAGCCACATGCTAACATGTTTGGTTAAGCCATTCCTTATGTTACCACTTTACATCACCTTGTAAATGACATAAAATGCAGGTAAGAGTTTATTATCTATGGACACCAACGCGTTATTCAAACGGCGCTACGCTAATTCAACTAGCCACAGGCTTCCGATTCCATGCTTATCTATCTAGACTCCTCGCTAAGGATGCGATTCAGTAACTCTATCCAAATATTCCACAGCTGGAGCGACTTCCGATCGGCTTCTATCCTAAGCACGTTCTGCACGTTCTGCGAGTTTACAGAAACACGCCGAGGGTATTGTCCACGGTAACCGAGCGTGCGATACAGATGCAGCTGATACAGATCAGGTTGCAAAATGCTGAAGTATTCCTTTAACAGCCCAACACCTCTCCGCTTTTCCTTCGGCCCTCTCTATTGTTACTGCTCTCTCACCTTTGTCCTCAGGTGTGCCTCTGCAAAACAACAGGAGCAGAGCCGTAAACAAAGACATTTGGATTCGTTCCAGGAGAGCTCAAACCTCATCTGACACAGCCGATGACATCCAACTCTGCCTCTGGGGGGATATCATAACAATCTGGCAACCCGGTGCCTTCCAATTAAATGCGGCTTACTCGCATACAGCAGAAATCACAGTCTGAACGAGGGCAGCATGCAGTCTGCTCACATGCTGCGGGGTCAGCATGAACTAGCGTGGCCTACAGCCACTAACGTTTCCATTAGCCACTTTGCTAGTTATGTGCCAGTGCTAGACACGTTAGCATGACTGACTAAGCTACTTCTTCTTTCAAAGCAATATGACGCACCCAGCTGCATACTTAATACTCTATATTTAAATATTAAAATTTAATACTCTAATCTTCTTCTTCTGACAAATTTTTCTGCTAATTCATCCCCCATAGGAATAAATGGTGTTTCTCCCCCATAGGAATGAATAGTGTTTCTCCCCCATAGGAATGAATGGTGTTTTACTCCCATAGGAATGAATGGTGTTTTACCCCCATAGGAATGAATGGTGTTTTACCCCCATAGGAATGAATGGTGTTTCTCCCCCATAGGAATGAATGGTGTTTTACTCCCATAGGAATGAATGGTGTTTCTCCCCCATAGGAATGAATGGTGTTTTACCCCCATAAGAATGAATGGTGTTTTATCCCCATAGGAATTAATGGTGTTTCTGGCACATAGGAATGAATGGTGTTTTTCCCACATAGGAATGAATAGTGTTTCTCCCCCATAGGAATGAATGGTGTTTTACTCCCATAGGAATGAATAGTGTTTCTCCCCCATAGGTATGAATGGTGTTTTACTCCCATAGGAATGAATGGTGTTTTACTCCCATAGGAATGAATGGTGTTTCTCCCCCATAGGAATGAATGGTGTTTTACCCCCATAGGAATGAATGGTGTTTCTCCCGCATAGGAATGAACAGTGTTTTACCCCCATAGGAATGAATGGTGTTTCTCCCCCTATAGGAATGAATGTTGTTTCCCTTTCCCCATAGTAATTAAATGGCGTTTTTCCCCCATAGGAATGAATGGTGTTTTCTTTTCCCCATAGGAATGAATGGTGTTTTCCTTTCCCCATAGGAATGAATGGTGTTTTCCTTTCCCCATAGGAATGAATGGTGTTTTACCCCCATAGGAATTAATAGTGCTTTACCCCCATAGGAATGAATGGTGTTTTCCTTTCCCCATAGGAATGAATGGTGTTTTCCTTTCCCCATAGGAATGAATGGTGTTTTCCTTTCCCCATAGGAATGAATGGTGTTTTACCCCCATAGGAATTAATAGTGCTTTACCCCTGTAGTAATGAATGGCGTTTTACCCCCTTAGGAATGAATGGTGTTTTACCCCCATAGGAATGAATGGTGTTTTACCCCCATAAAAATGAATGGTGTTTTACCCCCATAGGAATGAATGGTGTTTCTCCCCCATAGAAATGAATGGTGTTTCTCCTCCATAGGAATGAATTGTGTTTCTCCCCCATAGGAATGAATGGTGTTTTACCCCCATAGGAATGAATGGTGTTCTACTCCCATAGGAATGAATGGTGTTTAACCCCTATAGGAATGAATGGTGTTTAACCCCTATAGAAATGAATGGTGTTTTGCTCCCATAAGAATTAATAATGTTTTTCCCCCATATGAAGTGACAGTGTTTAATTTTTCCCATATGAAGTAATGGTGTTTTCTTTTCCCCGTATGAAGGAATGGTGTTTTATTTTCCCCGTATGATTTAATGGTGTTTTCTTTTCCCCGTATGAAGTAATGGTGTTTTCTTTTCCCCGTATGAAGGAATGGTGTTTTATTTCCCCCGTATGAAGGAATGGTGTTTTCTTTTCCCCATATGAAGGAATGGTGTTTTATTTCCCCCGTATGAAGGAATGGTGTTTCTCCCCCATAGAAATGAATGGTGTTTTATTTTCCCCATATGAAGGAATGGTGTTTTATCTTCCCCATATGAAGGAATGGTGTTTTATCTTCCCCATATGAAGGAATGGTGTTTTTGATGAGTTATTTTCTGTATAAACTGCTGAAGTAATCACTTTGCATTTCCTTCCAGTTAACGTTGTTTTTGTTTCCTGTAGCCTAGTTTGTGGCTCCTGATACTGTTATAATACTGTACTTTACACAGTCATGCTAATAAAGCTACTCCAAACTGAACACAACACAGAGAGAGAGAGAGAGAGACAGAGAGAGAGAGAGAGAGAGAGAGAGAGAGAGAGAGAGAGAGAGAGAGACCTCAGTGTCACTGCTGGACATATAGATAGATAGATAGATAGATATGTTTACAGTGGTGGTGAATGGAACCAGACGTCCTCCTCACAGTTAGTTACTACATGAATGGTTATGAATACCTGCCTGATGTCCGAGATGCTGTTTTAGGATGGTTCTAAGAAGAGTCTAGGCTTAAACTCCATTTGTGGTGGAGGGATACGCGCAGGGCATAATGGGGCAAAATATAGTCCCCCAGTATAATGAGGGGTCTTCTGAGATTCCCACCCTTACAGAGCACCGGCCTGCTGTGGGCCCTTTAGTAGGCTGGAGCAGATGCCCATTGACTTCCATTACCAGGGTGCTTCACTTCAGGCTCAGATACTGTCCGTGCTGACGGACTGGACACTACAGACACAGCCAACAGCTGTTTGAGTCACGTGCACACACAGACAGACAGACAGACCCACTACAGCCCCCTGCACAACTCTCCAGCCCCGGTAAACGTGTGCAGTGGTCGGTGTGTTGCAGCGCCTCGATTTGACCCACTTAGCGCGCGCTCCAAGCTTTTATCGGCGTGCTCGAGCAGTTTTCAACAGCAGGCTAAGCAGCGTGGGCGCCAAGTCTAGAACTAATCTAGAACCAAAACTCACTTTCGAAGTCTTTTTCACAGCTTAAAAAAAAAACAACAACATTTTTTACAGCTTAAAAAAAGGAAAAGAAAAAAGTGCGCGTGCACCCGCCTCGCGACGAACGCAACGCGCGTGCACCCCCAAAACGAACCCAAATCAAACCCTTGTGCACGCGGGGATGCGTGCGGCTAACGCACCCGCAAAGCTGTCAACAGTTTGATCAGGCGTCGCGCGAGCGACACGTAGGTTAAAGTAGGTTACGGGTGTGTGCGCGCGCGCGAGGGTGAACCGGTATTGCACGAGAGTTTTTCTTTTATTTATTTATTTTTTTGCATTTCGCGTCAGCAGCTTTGTTTCTGCGGTTTCACGTACCTCCCGTTAACGGCCCGGCACTCCTCCCGTGCGCCATCCCTCACTCCGGCGCATATCATTCCTGTGTTATCCCGTTTTATTCCCGAGAAGACAGAAGAAGGAGCAGCGGCTCGCGCTGTTAGCTTCGCCTTCTGGCCGTCCGCAGCCGGCGCCGCCTTCCCGGGGAGGATTCCAACAAAGGAAAAGGAGCCGAAGGAGCAGAAACAGAACGGAGGGTGCGTACAGTCCACCGAGAAACTCCGGGTCCTCCGCTTTACTCCTCCATCCGAGGCGGCTGGCTGATTGTAAACACCGGCGCTGTAAGGTCTTTTTTTTCCCCCTTGCTTTTCACGCCCGTATTCCGACAAGCCCCGCCCCCTGCTGTTGGGATTGGCTGGAACGCCCCGCTTCCCTGCGCTGGGATTGGCTGGCCTCCGTTCTAAACCGCGACGGTAAACGGCGAGGGGGGCGGGGCCTCGGCGTTCTAGAACAGAAGACCAGTTGTTGGTATGAGCCTGCAGCCTGTCCCAGTCCAGGAGGCGCGTACTAGAGCGTTCTAGAGTGTTCTAGAGTGTTCTAGGACGCTGTGCGGCTTGTAAACATGAACCGCTAGCCAATCCCAGGCGGGGATTGAGTGTTCTAGAGCGGGTTGGTCCTCGTTAGAGCCAATCAGAACGCAGAAGGGGCGGGGCCTGACGCAATGCGGGTGCAAAACACGCCACGCGCTGAGCTGAGCCGAGCTGAGGCGAAGTCCGGAAAGTAGGTCAGTCAGTAGCTCAATACTGAGCTAACGACATCATTAGCAACCGGTAGTGCTACTCACAAACACAGCCTCCCTCTCTCTCTCCTTCCCCACTTCTCTCCCTCTCTCTCTCCTTCCCCACTTTTCTCTCTCTATCCTTTTCTTTCTCAGTCCCCACTTTTCTCTCTCTCCTTCCCTCTCTCTCTCCCCTTTTCTCTCTCCCTCTCTACTTCTCTCTCTTCCTCTCCTTCCTCACTTTCCCTCTCTCTCTCCTTCTCTCTCCCTCTTTTTCTCCCTCACTACTTCTCTCTCCCTCTCCTTCCCCACTTGTCTCTCTCTCTCTTTCTTTCTCTCTCTCTCTCTCTCTCTCTCTCTCACCTTTTCTCTCTCTACTTCTCTCTCTCCTTCCTTACTTTTCGCTCTATCCCTCCTTTTCTTTCTCTGTCCCCACTTTTCTCTCTCTCTCCTTCCCTCTCTCTCTATCCCTCCTTTTCTCTCTCTCTATCCCTCCTTTTCTTTCTGTCTCCACTTTTCTTTATTTCCTTTTCACTCTCTTTTTCTCTTCTTTTCTCTCTCTCCCGCTCTCTTTCCCTCTCTCTCTCATTCTCCCTTCCCCCCTTTCTCTCTCTTTCTCTCTCTGTAGCTCTCCTTCCCTCTCTCTCCTCCTTTCTTTTTCTCTATTCCTCCTTTTTCTTTTTTCTCTGTCTCCTTCCCTCTTTCTCCTTCTCTCTCTCTCTCTCTATCACCCCTTTCTCCCTCCTTCTCTCCTTTTCTCTCTATCTCCTTCTCCCTCTCATTCTCTCTCCTTCTATCTCTCCATTTTCCTCTCTATCTATTCTTCTCCCTTTCTCTGTCTCCTTCCCTCTTTCTCCTTCTCTCTCTCTCTCTATCACCCCTTTCTCCCTCCTTCTCTCCGTTTCTCTCTATCCCTTTCACGGACATAGGGTACCGTGTTGGCATGGTGTAGGGTACAGTGTAGGGTACAACATAGGGTACCGTGTAGGCATAATGTAGGGTATGGTGTACAGTGTAGGGTACAACATAGGGTACCGTGTAGGCATGGTGTAGGGTACGGTGTACACTGTAGGTTATGACATAGGGTACCGTGAAGGTATGGTGTAGGGTACAGTGTATAGTGTAGGGTACGACATAGGGTACCATGAAGGTATGGTGTAGGGTACAGTGTAGGGTACGACATAGGGTACCATGTAGGGTATTGGGTAGGTTACAGTGTGGGGTGCACACCTACACGGTACCTACACCGTGCTCACGGCATACATTGGACACAGAAGCATTAATTGGCTTTGATGGTGCTCTATACAGAGATCCAGTTTTCCAGTGAATTCCGGAATTTTCCGGGAATATCGATTGAGCCGTTTTTGGTCGCTGTGCCTTTAAGGATGGAATATGTAAACAACACACTTAGAGACAAAATGAAACTCCAGGAAACAATGCAAGAAATGCTAAACATCTAACAGAAGGGACCGACTGCGCTGACGGAGAAGTGAAAGCATGGAGCGAGGGGAAAATCCCTGAGGCCCGCGGCGACAGAGGAAACGACACATGTGTTCATAACGCCAGCCTGTCAAACACGGACTCAGACGGGTGATGTGTCCATACATACGTGTGTGTGTGTGTATCCTAATGGCTGGGGTTTAAACGGAGGAGGGCTGGTTTCTATTGTTGGGTGGTCTTAGACATAAAAATCAAATGACATTAAACAGAAACATGTCGATCTCTTCTTTCCTGACTCTCCTTTCCTGACTCTCCTTTCCCTGCAGTGCGTTAGCTCCATCTTGGAGCAGAGCATCAGTCTGGAGAAAGAGCAAAGCTGTTCAGCGGCTCCTTCATGTTTAAATCAAGAGGAGGATCCACCGTGAGCTCTAAACACAGAACAGAAGAGCGCTGAGTTGGACCTTTTCAGAGACCAGTATGTTTACCCGCCAGAAAGCCGGTATAAATACCACAATGCTGCCCAAACACCGAGGTTCTACCCACTCGGGGTTATCTCAGTGAGCTAGCAGTGAAAACGTGGACCTCGACCGCAGAAAAATTCAAATCCCGAGTTTCTGAACATTTGTTACTGTAGATTTCTAAAATAATGACATTCTTTCATTATTACTTCTGATTATTTCTTTATTACAGATCAATAAAATTAATTCTAAGACTAGCAGGAAAAGTTGCAAGTTGCTAACAACTAGCGGCGCACACACTAAAACTAAACCAGAAACGACCAACCCAAAAATATAAACCGATGATGTGTACACACACTGAAGTACACAAAAAAGAAAAAAGAATTACCTTTCATTATGCTAATGAGAGTTTAGAAATTAAACTTTTTGTTTGGTCAGCTTTTTTGGAAAGTTGGAACTGAGCCAAGCTTGGTCTACATTTGAGTTTATCTTTTTCTAGTCTTGTCAAATACCTGCTACCATGCCTTCAACACGCCTCTTAAAATTACAACAGAAACTAAATAAAAACTAAAGTAAAACTATTTTTTGTTCAGAAAATAAAACTACATCAAAGCTACTAGACTACAACAACTTTGACAGAAATCAAAAACCAAAACGAAAAGCTGAAAGGAAAAAAAAAAGGAATGAAAAATGTAAAACTATAATAACCCTGCTATCAAATGGTGTTAAATAGGGGGCCCTGTAGCTACAATACTGTCAGAACTAAAATATTCGTTTTAATTAAAAAAAATTAATAAATAATTATTTTAAGCAGAGATATTTCAGTCCGAAAACCATAATGTTGAAAATCTTTGCTGCATTATATATACCATTTTTATCGACGCCACATCAGATACGAGTATTTATATTTAAATATTAGAAAATGTGAAAAATGCATATATTTCTGTTTTTTTCCAGTTTTTCACAAATGCATTTGAATAACCTTACCATAAGTGTATTAATTATATACATTTATTTATTATCTTTTTATTAAAAGATTTAGTTATCCTCCATCAATTCCTTTGTGTACAAGAAGCTCAGTAAAAACATCCTAAAAGACGCTGACTTGAAAATGATCAAGCGGTTCCACTTCTTCATTCAGTGTGCGGTTAAATGAGGACACGTTTAAGCTGACACCTTTACAGTGCAGCTCTGAAACCGCAAACTCAGATTTACCAGGTCACACAAATTCCGCTGTTATACATCATAGATTTATTCAACTTTCTCACACAGATGTAATTATAGCACCCAAGGTCTGTGGAGCGGACTCCGACGTCAGGCCTAAGCACCATCGGCAAACACTGAAGCGGAAAGTCTCATACATACGCCTCAAACTTAAGAACCACTGTGAAACAGTCAGTATCTATTATTAATGAATAATTCAGTATCTACTATGAATTATTCAGTATCTACTATGAATTATTCAGAATCTACTATGAATTATTCAGTATCTACTATGAATTATTCAGTATCTACTATGAATTATTCAGTACCAAATATAAGCTATTCATTATCTACTAAGTAGATAGATGGGGATCCCAGAGGGAAATTCAGAATGAGTTATTACTATTAATTATTCAGTATCTACTGTAAATTCTCTGTACCTTTTATGAGGTATTCAGTATCTACTATGAATTATTCAGAATCTACTATGAATTATTCAGAATCTACTATGAATTATATACAATCTACTATTAATTATTTAGTATCTACTATGAATTATTCAGTATCTACTATGAAGTATTCAGTATCTACTAGGAATTATTCAGAATCTACTATGAATTATATACAATCTACTATTAATTATTTAGTATCTACTATGAATTATTCAGTATCTACTATGAAGTATTCAGTATCTACTATGAATTATTCAGAATCTACTTTATATTATTCAGTATCTACTTTGAATTATACAATATCTACTGTGAATTATTTAGTACCTACTATGAGTTATTTAGTATCTATGAATTATTTAGTATCTACTATGAATCATGCAGAATCTACTATGAATTACTCAGTATCTACTATGAATTATTCAGAATCTACTATGAATTATTCAGAATCTACTATGAATTATTGAGTACCTACTATGAATTATTCAGTATCTACTATGAAGTATTCAGTATCTACTAGGAATTATTCAGAATCTACTATGAATTATATACAATCTACTATTAATTATTTAGTATCTACTATGAATTATTCAGTATCTACTATGAAGTATTCAGTATCTACTATGAATTATTCAGAATCTACTATATATTATTTAGTGTCTACTATGAATTATACAATATCTACTGTGAATTATTTAGTACCTACTATGAGTTATTTAGTATCTATGAATTATTTAGTATCTACTATGAATCATGCAGAATCTACTATGAATTACTCAGTATCTACTATGAATTATTCAGAATCTACTATGAATTATTCAGAATCTACTATGAATTATTGAGTACCTACTATGAATTATTTAGTATCTACTATGAATTATTCAGTATCTACTGTAAATTCTCTGTACCTACTATGAATTACTCAGTATCTACTATAAATAACTCAGTATCTACTATGAAGTATAAGTTATTCAGTAACTAATATGCATTATTAAGTAGCTACTAAGAATTATTTAGAATCTGCTGTTCATTTTTCAGGATATACGATATGATGCTCTGTTTGGAGGAGTGAAACACCGTCAGTTCACACGTGTCAATGCAGGGTTTATGTTTTAGGGTGACGAATGACTGAAAAACTTTACATTAAAATGAGATGAAACAAAATGTACCGTGTGAGATGTTGGACTGAGCTGGTTCTACTACAGTGCGGAGCACAGAGTGGAGTCAAAGTGAGATCCAGGCTGTTGCCATGGAGAACAGAATCCTCCATCAGGAGTGAAATCCCAACACACAGAGCCAAACGGCCAACCTGGCCATCGTTCACCATAACAAAGAGCTCCAACACCAGCACCACACGAGTGCTCTGACAAAACCCAGCTCTAAACAACAGCCGAACAGAACAGCTCTGCTCCAGCTGACATTTAATAACAACATCCATTCCTGAGATTAATGTCCAGGATTAAACCATTCCTACTATACCTAAATACATATCCAGATACACAACCCATATACATACTGTACATACATACAGGACATTATTAGTACATACAGCTACTTATATAAAACACATATGGGATATTATTAGTACATATAGCTACTTATATAAAACACACATGGGACATTATTAGTACATATAGCTACTTATATAAAATATATATGGGAAATTATTAGTACATATAGCTACTTATATAAAACACATATGGGACATTATTAGTACATATAGCTACTTATATAAAACACACATGGGACATTATTAGTACATATAGCTACTTATATAAAATATATATGGGAAATTATTAGTACATATAGCTACTTATATAAAACACATATGGGATATTATTAGTACATATAGCTACTTATATAAAACACACATGGGATATTATTAGTACATATAGCTACTTATATAAAACACACATGGGACATTATTAGTACATATAGCTACTTATATAAAATATATATGGGAAATTATTAGTACATATAGCTACTTATATAAAACACATATGGGATATTATTAGTACATATAGCTACTTATATAAAACACACATGGGACATTATTAGTACATATAGCTACTTATATAAAATACATATGGGACATTATTAGTACATATAGCTACTTATATGAAATACATATTGGAAAAGATTAGTACATATAGCTACTTACATAAAATACATATAGGTTATTTTTAGTACACATAGCCATTTATATAAAATACATATGGGACATTATTAGTACATAAAGCTACTTATATAAAATACATATGGGACATTATTAGTACATATAGCTACTTATATAAAATACATATGGGAAAATATTAGTACATATAGCTACTTATATAAAATATATATAGGACATTATTAGTACATACAGCTACTTATATAAAATACACATGGGACATTATTAGTACATATAGTTACTTATATAAAATCCATATGGGACATTATTAGTACATATAGCTACTTATATAAAACACATATGGGAAAATATTAGTACATATAGCTACTTATATAAAATACATATGGGAAAATATTAGTACATATAGCTACTTTCATATGAGACATTATAAGTACATATTCTCATATCCCTTCTATATGACACATATGATTACATATAGTTACTATGTATAATATACAAGGACATATTACATACAGCTACTTATAATGCACACAGGACAATATTGGTACATAACGTTACTTATATAATACATAAGGGACATTATTAGTACATATAGCTACGTATATAATTACATATGGGACACTATTAGTACATATAGCTACGTATATAATTACATATGGGACACTATTAGTACATATAGCTATTTATATAAAATACACATGGGACATTATTAGTACATATAGCCACGTATATAAAACATACATGGGACATTATTAGTACATACAGCTACTTATATGAAATAGACACAGGCTGTTATTTGCTCATATAGATACTTGTATTAAATACATATGGGACATTATTAGTACATATAGTTACTAATATGTAATACCTGCAGGGTTTTATTAGTATATATATTATTAGTGTGTATATATATATATATATATATATATATATATATATATATATATATATATATATATATATATATATATATATATTAGTACATATAGATACTTGTATATAATACATACAGGATTGTAAATATGGACACGTATATGCTATAGATATGTGTCAGCGTATATGTCGAGCTTGTATTAAACAGAGCTGCTAAGTGAAATATGCTTGTGTGTCCTAACAGTCTGTATCTCGGCAGCTCCTGGCTCTGTGCTCAGCGCTCCACTTCCAGCCTGAGTGTTTAGCTGAGTGTTATCCAGTGTTGTGATCAGAAGTAATGAGGAAAACCACAGCTGTGGCCTTTTCTTCCCATCATCCTTTTAATCATTAATCAAACACTGATCTGATTCTTCTTCCTGTTTTCATTTTCTCTCTCTATCTTTTCATTCTATCTCTCTCGCGCGCTCTCTCTCTCTCTCTCTCTCTCTCTCTCTCTCTCTCTCTCTCTCTCTTTCGTTTTTTCCCCTTTCATCTGGTTTCTGATGTTGACTTTCATGTCAGAGCCGGTTGACTGAGGCTTTGCACACCGCTCTGCTGAATATGGGTCAGTAGAGCAGGAGTGAGCGAGCGAGCGAGCGAGGGAGAGAGAGGGAGCACTGCGCTTGCTAGATTGCACACTCAGCTGGGCTTTTATTAAAGAACCGCATGTGATTGCACTGGTGCTGGAGATATGAAACTATGAACCCTTTGTATTTCTTAATCAGTAATGAATTAATAATCAAGTTAAACGGGGCTAAAACTAAGCAACTCAACCGCTGCTAACATCCAGCCGTGCCAATACGATCATGCTAATTAAAAGGAATCAGGCTACTTCAATACCACTGATCAACCACAAGACATTTATACAAAAATACATATATCCTACTTTATATAACCACATAGCTATAAAACCCATAACTGTACATAATCACACTGAGAGTCTACATTAAAACACATATAAACAATAAAACAATAAAAACAAACCAACTCTGAATATACAGTAAAAAATATATAAGTGTGTATATATATGTCTATATATATATATATATATATATATATATATATAAAATTAAACTATAAATTAAACTGACAGTAGAGAAGTATATTATTACATATAGGTTTTTGTGTTTTTCTTAGATAATAAATGTGTATATATAATATATATATAGTAGATACTATTAACTAAATTTTCATTTACTAGCGTATAGATATATATATATATATATATATAGATATATATATCGTCGCTGTCCAAAGAAAAACATGTATCTCCATTTTTGTTGATTTTTACTTTTATGCCTTATTTGATCACATAAGCTGCTGTTTACACTGTGTGGAAATTTCATGAAGAATGGACCAATGGAAGTGACCCAAAACCACTTGGAAAGACGTCTGGTTCCATTGACTTCAATTCAAATTAAATGAGGTTTTTGGCCTCTCCTGTAAAGTTGCCATTTTGGAGATACATGTTTTTCTTTAGACGAGATATATATATATTTATATTAAATATAAATAAATAATAAATGTGTATTTAGCAAAAATATAATATATATAATATATACTATTAACTAAATTATTTATATATATATATATATGCGAACCAATAAACCATGTAGAAGTGCGTCACAAAGTTACTTCATTTACATATTAATAAAACGCTACTGGAGCAAATAACTTCAGTGTATACACTTTAATATACGCCACAAGTATATAACCCATAGCTGATTACACGCTGAACGTACATATGTTCTTTAAAAACATACTATAAAACGTATAAAATACTATAAAACGCTTTGTGTTTAAATGAACCTTTTTAAAGGGGCTACACGTCTCGTAGGTTCTAGGGCCATTTTAGATTTGACCTAGAACCATACAAACCAGTAACCATTCTGGAACCTTGATTTCTAAACATGTACCAAAAGCATGGAGATCTGTGTGCATTAGAAAGCACTGGAACGTTTAGCCTGGATTCCAGCGGAACGGGTATCGGAGGCGTCCTAACTGAATCACTCCTGAGTCATCCCGAGCAGCTCATCAGAAGCTCCGGCGAAAGCTTCCTGACCTGGATTCATCCGCACTCAGAAACGGGGACCGTCCGTGAGCGCCAGGTCACAACCACCAAAGGAAAACCAGTCCTAAGACTCCGCTCCGCCTACCACCCAACTCCATTCTGCAACCGCTATTGGTTCCCTGAGGCAGTGGTTCCCAACCCTGATCCTGGAGGAACCAATGCCCGGTACTTATTCATGTAGTCCGGCTAGACCTACCCCACAACGTGGTGAGGGGGTCCCGGGGCAGGGGTTCCTCAGTAGTAGGGTTTAGAACCACTGCCCTAAGGAACTTTCACCAGATGGTTCTTTACAGATGTACTTTTGAAAGTGAGATGAGTAGGTGTGAGAAGGCTTAGAACATCATCCACATAAAGTAAACGTTCTAGAGAACAGGAGCCATACTTCAGCTGAGGAACCTTCACGTTTCTGACTGCCATCAGACTTCAGGTCCCTAAAGGTCAGTTCTTCATCATTCTTGGTTCCAGAAAGAACATTTAAGCGGTGATTCCCACAACGTCCACTTACTGTAGACCCTTTATTTGCTAGAACCGCACATCCAAACCAAGACATATTCAGGAACCCTAATTTTTATGCTTTCTGAGTTGCGGAAACATCAACGTTCTACCAAGGAGACAATTAGCTCAAGTTTTTAAAGATAAAGAATGTCCACATAAACGTTCTATACCTATTTCCTTTTCCTAGAACCACACATGCAAACCAAGACATCTTTAGGAACCTTAATTTTTTTTCTCTGCTATAATGTTCTAGATAGCTAAAAATAAACACTCAATACAGGTTCCAGAAGGGGTTGTTTGTGAAATGCAACAGAAGATCCACGTTAGAGCAGCATTTTCTGAATGGTTCTTTAAGGCTATGTGAGGGTTCTTCATGGTTCTTCAAGAGGTTGTTCACCCTCATACATCTCTTCCTCACAATGGTTCTCCGCTAGCATCGCTTCAAGAACCCATTTTATTTAGAGTGTATGACCACAACAGCCTCTAGGGCGCCTAAGATCTAAGGTACCTTAGACAAGCCAATT
The DNA here is from genome assembly GCA_024036415.1 of Prochilodus magdalenae. Taxonomy (NCBI): domain Eukaryota; kingdom Metazoa; phylum Chordata; class Actinopteri; order Characiformes; family Prochilodontidae; genus Prochilodus; species Prochilodus magdalenae. Next base: position 24,917 of record JAMWET010003145.1, read on the forward strand.
TAAGGAAGAGATATATATGAGTGTGAAGAACCTTTTTATGGGTTGAAGAACCATGAAGAACCTTCAGTGAGACGTGAACAACCTTATTTTAAACAACCTCATAGGCCGAGCATCATCATCATCATCATCATCATCAGGTTCTTTAAATATCTAGTAGTCCTTGCAGGTCATCCACCGAAAGGTTCTTCACAGCTCATTCCCAAAAAACGGTTCTCCTGGAAGCTCTCGCAGAGAACCAAAAGTGGCACTACTCCACACAACAGTGAGTCAGTCACAGGAATAGCATCAGTCAAACCACTAACGTAAGGTCAAGCTCATTTCCGTCCACACGTCCACATGAATGGTCACCTCTGTCCAGACACTGCAGAACCTTCACCGACCCGCGTACTGCGGTGGAACCAGTTCACACACAATGGCGCGTGTTGGGGGACTGGATGACTGAATGAGCGGCACAATGAGTGATTGAAATAGAAAACCTAAACATTCCAAATATTAACACACCCAAGCACCAAACACACAGGCCCACACCCTCAAAAACAACAGCGCTAAGGTCCGCCCGACCACACATGCCCTCGTTCTGTCTCTCCCGCTTAAACAAAACACATACGGCTCATTTACCGCAAATCATAAACAATCACTTCCTCATAACCTGCCAGAGGGAATCTATACGCTCGTAAACCTGCACCGCCACCAACACGCTCATAAACCAGCACAACAGTCTACACGGTTAACAGGTCAAGGTTGGGCCTGACGGCACTTCAATATAAGACCTTCTTTAAGCCCCGCCTCCTGATGATGAGCCCGGTGTGCTCTGATTGGTTAGCTAACCCACTCTCTTTTGTGACTGGTCAACTGTCAAACCGGTTACGCCCTTACACAACCTCTAGTAGTGGCCATGCGTTGAGCGAGGGTAATGCCGAGCTTGCCGGGAGGCGGGCCTAAGGGACTGTGTTAGGAGATGACATCATCAAGAATTACTCGGCTAAGGCTGTATAAGCTAGCTAGGACGCTAGGTCCCAAGTTATCATCTTATCATCTTGTAACAGGGAATGAGCTGGAATTCCAACATGGTAGAAACACTGCTAACAGGCACCGGCAGGACCTGACGGCCCTTCAATATAAGATCTTCTTTAAGCCCCGCCTCCTGATGATGAGCCCAGTGTGCTCTGATTGGTTAGCTAACCCACTCTCTTTTGTGACTGGTCAACTGTCAAACCGGTTCCGCCCCTATACAACCTACAACCTCTAGTAGCGGCCGTGCGAGGGTAGTGGTGAGCTTGCCAGGAGGCGGGCATAAAGACTGTGTTACGCGATGACATCATCAAGAATTACTCGGCTAAGGCTGTATAAGCTAGCTAGGAAGCTAGGTCCCAAGTCATTAGCATCCACAGGACGTGTGGTGATATTTTCACTCTCGACAGAGAAAAATGATTTCGTGTATTCTAGATAGTTTTTTTGCACATAGAACAGCAGGGCGGATCATATCAGTCATTATGCTAAGCTAACTAGCGAGCCAGGTGGCTAATTAGCCACGACAGGGTGACCAACTGGTAATAACCCGGTTGTCCCTCTAGCAGGTGGAAACTAAAGAAGAACCAGATCTAGAACCATAAGTTCCGCTGCTTCTCATGGAGCCCAGTTATGACATCATCTCCCCCATGACATCACAAAGCAGGCACGCCAAAAAAACAGTTCACCTGTGTGTTCCATTCCAGGCAGGAACCGGCTCACCTCAACCCGACTGTTAAACTTTTCAGCCGGAGCGCGGCCCATCCTTCGGATTAGGGTGGGGCGATACTGTATATCCGTACGTCATCGTTATCCTGATTAATCGTGTGGAGGAATTACACTGTCCGGGTCATCGGCACGTCTGACACGGCTGAACAAGGAAAGCTTAAGACAGGAGAAGACAAGCAACAACAACCGCCCACGTACAGTAACCGCATTCCCCTGCACATCCAATTCAGCAGCTTGTGCCACTGACACTAGGGGGCGCTGGTTCGAATGACTCAGGGGCACCAGTCTAGTTTCACTTTCCCGCAGCCAACACACCACAAGCCAGTCAAACCAGCGCTGAGCCATGTTTACCGCGACTGGGTGAAGTTTAAATGAAGTGCTAGCCCACCTCACGCGCACTTTCCGTTTGAACCTGATCTCCATTTGGCAGGAATGAATTAAAGCAGCAGCTGCATGTACTCACCGGATCCGGTCGTCGGTTGGTTCAATGGGTCCCGCAGGAAATCGGCGTGAGCGGCGTTCGAGCGGCGCTCAAGAGGCGTCCTCCGTTCAAGGGCCTGCGTGGGACAGGAGGGGACAAGGAGGGAAATCGGAAGAAGTCATTAGCTCAAAAAAAAAAACGGGTCATTCCCTGTAAAACAAGACTCCTGCATGAGCGCCGCTCTCCGGTTCGCTTATGGCTTTGTTTACCAGCGCTCTCTGACACACTCCACCTCACGTTTCAACTCGTCTGTTAATTAATAACCGATTGCAGCTCTCGCCACTTCCTCCAGCCGCCCGGCCAACAGAGCGGCGAGAGTTCAGCGGGGCGGCGCAAAACACACAGCAACAGAGCAGGGCCGCTAAGCTCACCTCACCTCCAGCCCTGGCGCTCTCGCGCTCACTCTCGCGCCTGCTCTCGCGCCTGCTCTCGCGCCCGCTCTCGCGCCCGCTCTGCATTCTTGGACTTCGTTGCTGCTTATCTGCGCTAAATCTCCGCTACCTATTCGCTGGTGTCGTTGTATTATCACCTCGCTGTGGATGGATCAGTCACGATGTTTGGTTTTTTTATTAACCTCCCTCTCCCTCCGTCCCTCGCTCCCTCGCTCGCTCTCTCTCGTGTGCACACACACAAACATTTCCCTCTGTCTCTCTTCACTTTCAGACGAGTGTTTACACGGAGCCGTTCCTGCCAGTTAGAGGGAAGAACAGCCGTCTTTGTCTCGGAGGAGCTCAAAACAATGACGCCGCTTCTTGAAATACTGACCTAATATCTAAAAAAGGCCAGTTTCCATACGCACCCTAATCATTTTCTTGGTGGTGACTTATTGCTCAGTGACTGGCAGATTGTATGCCGGCCAGGAAATTCCCAGCCGCGGCGCGTACTGGCTGTGAGCTCAAGGGTCTCGGTTGGCTCTTCAAGCATCAAGAGCTGAGTATCCTACACAAGCCTTACCCCTACTCTAACCGACCCCATCTGATTCCAATCACCATGGGCCAGCCTCCTGCCCCTGTCCATGCGGAGGTGTTAGGCTCTTCATGGAAATAGCCAAGCTCTCTCAGAGAGACCGTCAAATCCTAGCGTGCCTAAATGGGGTCATTCTTGCGAGGCTACCGTCGGAGTCAATTACAGTCGACGTGACGGAACTAACAAAATGGTCCTAACTTCTCTCTGAGCCTAACGCAGAACTCTTTCAAACGGGTTACATTAGCTTCAGAAGACCTACAGTGGGACTTGAATGTTCCATTCATGTTGCCCCCCCACGAGACAACAGAGGAAACGAGGCTCAGGCAAGGGAGCTGAGGTTCCATCATCACCTCTGGTGACCGCATCAAAGGAACTTAAGGTTTCCACCTGTCCTCCTCTGATGATCACAAAAATGGCATATACCCACCATAAATTTGTGGACTTTACCAGGCCAGATAGGTGGTCTTGGAGACTTGAGACGGCTCCATAAAATTAGATTGACAGAGGAACACGTATAGGCTCTCAGAGCATCTCCTCCTCGTAGCTCGAACTATACACAAGGAACTCCAAGTGTTCCATCATCACCTCTCATGACATTCTACACAAATAGACTACTGGGGTATATCCATCATACTTATCTGTGTCACCTTCACAGAAGAGGCAGATGGCTCTCTCATTACCCACCTTCTGTAACATCTCACTAAGTGAGAACCGAGGTTTTCCATCTGCTCTCCATTCCCCCCCCCCCCTTTGTGACATCCCAAACAAACTGGGCTTCCTTCACCTCCTCTGTTGAGACCATCTCCATCATCACCTTTGTGACATCATCATGTGACATCACAATATCTAACAATAATGAGGGCCCACATCCCTATTCCCTCAGAACGTCTTAGTGCCCTACTGAACCCGTGAACCCCGACGCCGTGCATTGTATCAGTCCTGGCCAAAGATGGATCTCAAAGAAACTCAGGCCCTCAGTTCATGACATCCTACAAAAGTGAGCGCAGGTTTCCACCATTCAAATTGTGTGACAGATTCACAGGGCTGGTAGGTTCTACATCTATGATGCCTCCTCTCACGACATAACAGAGGAGAAAACAGTGAATCAGGCCATCTCCTCTGTGAATACACAAGCCGGAGCCGATAAGTGTTCCATACAGCTCCTTCTGGTCGACATCACCAGGGAGCCGAGGTTCCATCATCACTTCTCTGACATCACAAGAAAGCTGAGGCTTCAATGTCTCCTCTGTGACATCAAAGAGGAACCGGGGCTCAGACATCTCCTTTGTGACATCAACTGGGCTTCCTTCACCTCCTCTGTTGAGACCATCTCCATCATCACCTTCATGACATCATCATGTGACATCATGATATCTAATGATAATCGTATTGACAGTCAAACGCATTACGCATTATCTTGCCAACGTAATTAGCGCGTAGAATGATCAAGCAGGACTCTAGCTGTACGTCCTATGGCTTACGGGCTGACTGGTGGTCATTGTTTGCGCTAGACAGGGTTAAACGTCTACTCGGCTTGGCCTCGGCAGCCTCGATTGTAGTAGTCTGTCTAACACGAGTAGTCTGGCCCACACCTCCTCTCGCTCCTCTCTCTGTTTTTTTCCATGATAAACGTGCTAATTCTTCAATGAAACGGGCCTTAAGCGGCGCTTGGCTGAAAGTCGAGCGCGGCCTTTTATATTACAGCGAGATGGTCCTAGAAGAGCATTTACTCAGTCCTTGGCTAGAAGCGCGCCGGCTTTATAGACCCTAGCATTTTTCATAAGCGCCCCTTGATCCTATGCTTTTCATTAAGCGTGCCTTCATTAAAGCGGCGAGGGCTCGGATAACAAAAGAGCGTGGGAATTAATTCAAGAGCCTCCTGTCGCGATGGAAGGACAGTCGACACCTATTGTTTGTATCTTTGTAATACTGAAACGGGCCTAACTCGTTCATGATGAGCAAGAAAGAGCTTGGAGGAAAAGAGTCAAGGGAGCAATACTAGACAGCCTCCCGAGGGAAGAAGCATCCTCCGACTAATTGGTTGTTGGTGCGGGTCTGACTCCCAGCTGCGCCACGTCGCAAACCAACCCCACCTGCCCCCCGACAACGCCAGGGCCAACCCGGGGTCATTGAACTGTGGTCCGTTTGATGGTGGGGCTTGCTGCCCGATGTCCTTCATTAAGTATCCATGATGCAAAGCCAGGTGTTACACCAACCTACACCTGTCGACGAGGATTTTCCACGGACACTGCCGCCCAACAGTCAACTCCCGATCCAATTAGTCTGTCCATTCCATGCAATACATCCACTCACCCCCCAGAACTCGTTTGTTAATTGAAACCCAACTCGCTCCACCTGTCAGCCTCCCATCACGCCTCTTCTCCCTATTCCTATTCATCCATCTAATGTATCTACTCCTGCCATTCCATCCCCATTTTTAGTAATGCTCCTTATCTTACTACAGGCATGGGAGCGCATCTTCCGGCCAGCGACTCGGTACACATTACTTAGAGAACACGCGAATTCCTCAACTCCTACAGTGGTCGCTTTGGTTGAAACAGTGTGATCGACGGTGCCACGTGGATGAAAGATGAAGGTATCCACCGATCTACCCTCTGTGTGGCACGCACAGAGGAAACGACAATACACAGAGGAATGGGGCCTGTTCTTATCATGTCCTCTCCTACCTGACGCCACATCACTCGCCCCATGCTCAGCCAGCCCTCGTACTCCGCTCACCCCTTAAGTAAACGGCTATTTGGTACTTTGGCACTTAGTTTGTACGTCGGCATGTCAGCTCTTAAACGCTATCAGTTTAAATCTTCTGGTGAGGGAGGCAGTCGAGGAGGAGACGGAGGAGGAGAGGGAGGAGAGGGAGGAGGAGGAGACGGGGTAATACTCTATCATGTGTAATTGTCTCACACGCACTGCATAGTGGTGTGTGGCTGTGTAGTTTGACTGTGTGTGTAGTGTGTGTTTGTGTGGTGTGCTTGTGGGTGTAATGTGTGTGTGAGTTGTGTGGTGTAATGTGGCGTGATGGTACCAACATTGAAGAGTGGAGGAGAAAACGCCGAACTCTAATGAATGAAAGATCAGGCAGAGTGTCATTAAGTTCCTGTTCCTTAATTCTAACATGTTTCTATTCAGCCCCCAAGACAGCCAGCCTCGTCACAGAGAGAGAGAGCAGAGAGAGACTAAAGAGAGACAGTAGAGAGAGAGAGAGAAGGAGAACGAGAGGGGCAGAAGGGATTGAGCACGAAGGAGAGAGAGCAGGAGAGAGTAAGTTTATATTGTGAGTCGTGACTGATTAGATTATGGAATATGTATGTGATGTAAACTCAGTGTTTTATAAACATATTGTGTTTTTATTATATGTAATTTTTATAAATTGAGAGTGTTTAATTTGCGGAGGCTGTGTAATTACAGAGGGTGTTTAATTTGCGGAGGGGTGCTCTTGTATGTTATGGAGCCGGTGTGTATAGTAATTTACAGAGGGTGCTTTAATTATGGATGAGTGTTTAATTAACGCGAGGGTGATGTATGTAATTCACAGTAGGGCTGTTTATTAATGGAGATGTGTTTAATTTACGTGCAGGGTGTGTTTTTTATTAATATTTACACGAGGGTGTTTTATTATGGAGCAGTGGTTAATTTACGGGCGTGGTGTGTTAATTACAGAGGGTCGTTTATATAGGAGATCGTGTCTCATAATTTACGGAGGGTGTGTAATTACAGAGGGTGTTTAATTTGCGGAGGGTGTTTAATTTATGGAGGGTGTGTAATTACAGAGGGTGTTTAATTATGGAGAGTGTTTAATTTTTTTTAAATCTTTTGTTTTAAATTCACATGGTGGGCTATGTAATTACAGAGGTGTTTTTATGCGAGCCAGTGTTTTAATTTACGGAGCGGTGTGTCGCTAATTAGCAGAGGCGTGCTTTAATTATGGAGAGTGTTTTTAATTTAACAGTGGGTATATGTAATTACAGTTAGGGGATGTTTATTATAGGACGAGTGTATTTATTTACTGATCGGTAATGTAATTACAGAGGGTGTTTAATTACAAAGAGTGTTTAATTTACGGAGGGTATGTAATTACAAGATGGCGTCGTTTAAATTATGAGAGTAGTTTATTTTTATGGTGGAGTATGCTAATTACAGCAGGTGGTTTTTATTTACGACGGGTATGTACTTACAGAGGGATGTGTAATTACATAGGGTGCTTATAATTTACGGAGCTGGTAGCCTTAATTATCCATGAGTATATGTTTAATTTATTGAGCTGGTTGTTTAATATTATCGGAGTGGGTGTGTAATTAGCAGAGGTCGTGTGTAATTACAGAGGTGGTGTTAATTGGGGGGAGGGTGTTTAATTTACGGAGGGTGTGTAATTACAGAGGGTGTTTAATTATGGAGAGTGTTTAATTTACGGAGGGTGTGTAATTACAGAGGGTGTTTAATTACAGAGGGTGTGTAATTACAGAGGGTGTTTAATTACGGAGAGTGTTTAATTTACGTTGGGTGTGTAATTATAGAAGGTGTGTAATTACGGAGAGTGTTTAATTTACGTTGAGTGTGTAATTACAGAGGGTGTGTAATTACGGAGAGTGTTTTGTTGAGGAGGGTTTTTTGTAGAGGAGGGTGTTTTTAGTGGAGTGTTTTTTGTTGAGGAGGGTGTTCTTGTAGAGGAGGGTGCTTTTTTAGAGGAGGGTGTTTTCAGTGGAGTGTTTTTTGTTGAGGGATGGTTGTCTTACTTGTTAGAGGAGGGGTATAGTTTTTGCTAAAGGAGGGTGTTTAATAGTGGAGTGTGTTTAAAGTTGACAGATGCGTGTTATTACAGGAGGTTTTTTTAAGCTCGGAGTGCTTTTGTAATGCAAGGCGTGTTTTTTGTTGAGTATGAATTCACGGTGGTTTTTGTATTGAGGTGTGTTTTTTAGTGAAGTGTTTTTTGTAGTGGAGGGTGTTTTTGTACTGAGGTGTGTTTTTTAGTGGAGTGTTTTTGTTGAGGAGGGTGTTTTTGCAGAGGAGGGTGTTTTTGTAATGGAGGGTTTTCTTGTAGTGGAGGGTGTTTTTGTGCTGAGGTGTGTGTTTTTAGTGGAGTGTTTTTTGTAGATGAGGGTGTTTTTGTACTGAGGTGTGTTTTTTAGTGGAGTGTTTTTGTTGAGGAGAGTGTTTTCAGTGGAGTGTTTTTGTTGAGGAGGGTGTTTTTGTAGAGGAGGGTGTTTTTAGTGGAGTGTTTTTGTAATGGAGGGTGTTCTTGTAGTGGAGGGTGTTTTTCTACTGAGGTGTGTTTTTTAGTGGAGTGTTTTTTGTAGTGGAGGGTGTTCTTGTACTGAGGGGTGTTTTGTTGTGGAGTGTTTTTGTTGATGAGGGTGTTTGTAGTGGAGTGTTTTTTGTAGTGGAGGGTGTTTTTGTAGAAGAGGGTGTTTTTGTACTGAGGTGTGTTTTTAGTGGAGTGTTTTTTTGTAGTGGAGTGTTTTTTGTTGATGAGGGTGTTTTTGTCAACTTGAGGATGTGTTTTAGTGGAGGGTGTTTTTGTATCGATGGTTTTTGTTTTTTCTTATTTTTTTTGATGAGGGTGTTTTTTACTGAGGTGGTACTGAGGTGCTCGATTTTTTTAGTGGAGTGTGGTTTTTAGTGGATGGTGTTTTTGATATGGAGGGTGTTCTTTTGTACCTGAGGGTGTTTTTGTAGTGAGGTAGTGTTATTTTAGTAGTGGAGGGAGGTGTTCTGTACTGCAGGTAGTGTTTTTAGTGGAGTGTTTTTTTTTGTGTGCAGTGTTTTTGTTGAGGGTGTTTTTGTACTGAGGGGTGTTTTTTAGTGGAGTGTTTTTTGTTGATGAGGGTGTTTTATGACATTGACCAATGTGAATATGTTGTGGTGATGGTGGAGGATATTACTGGAGGTGTTTTGTACTGCATGTGTGTTTTTGTGTGTGTGTGTGTGTGTGTGATTCATTTCTCCATTATTCATCTGCTCCTACACTGCATTAACCGTGTATGTAGGTCACTCCACAACACAGCATGACACAGTTCACACGTCTCTCCCTCTCACTGTATTACACACCATAGAATCTTCTCACATTATCGTATACTGAGGTGCAGGTTCTATTCTATTCATACACTCACTGAGCACTTCGTTAGGTCCACCTCTGTCTACCTACACTCACTGTCCAGTTTATCAGCTCCACTGACCATATAGGACACTCTGTGGTTCTACAGGTACAGACTGTAGTCCATCTGTTTCCCAGATTCTGTGGGGCAGCGTCCTGTGGGGAGTGTCCTGTGGGCAGCGTCCTGTGTCCACTGCTAGAGGACTAGAGGATGACCAACACTGCACTGTGCAGCAGCAGATGAGCTATCGTCTCTGACTGTCCATCTACAAGGTGGACCAGCAAGGTAGGAGTGTCTAATAGAGTGGACAGTGAGTGGACACAGTGTCTCAACACTCCAGCAGCACTGCTGTGTCTGATCCACTCACACCAGCACCACACACACTAACACACCACCACCACGTCAGTGTCACTGCAGTGCTGAGGGTGATCCACCACCCACATCATACCTGCTCTGTGGTGGTCCTGTGGGGGTCCTGACCATTGAAGAACAGGGTAATACAGTACACAGAGAAACAGATGGACTACAGTCTGGACCTGTACACCTACAGAGTGTCCTGTGTGGTCAGTGGAGCTGGACAGGTGTACATTAGACGTCTGTCGTTCTTTAGTGGTAAATAGACGAGTGTGAAGTTGCTGATGTTACAGTACTGATACACACACACACTCGTGCCCTCTCTACCCCTCTTCCTTTCTCTCCTTGTTACCATGGCAACGCTGTGAGGCGGTGATGTCTTTTTCTGTGGGCTGGGTGACTCAGCAGTGTGGAGCTCTGACACAGCACGATACACGGCCAGGCTCACTCAGTCACTCACAAAGAGACACGCCTCCAAAGTTCAGTCTCAGAAGCTGGTTTAGCATGTTCTGCTTCCAGGAAACACACTCAGTGGCGTTGAGGTTCTGAGGGGGTCTGAGGGGGTCAGTCTCCATTGTTCTGAGAACACCGGCAGCTTCTTTAAAGGATGTGTGGGTCTCCTTTTCTCAGTGAGGAGCTTCCTGAACAGCTACACCTCCTTTCAGACCTCCAAAGCGTTGAGGTGTCTTCTCACAGTGGAAGGACAGTACTAAAAATCACCCCCTAGATGCCAGAGTGGAGCTTGATGTTCTCTGTTTATCCAGATGGGGGCAGTGTTGGTGGGTCTACCAGGTCTTCCAGGTGGCTGTTAGGAGTCCAATTGATCATTAGCTTCATTTTGATCATTGTAGCTTTTTTTTTGTTTCTTGAGCTGCTGTTTTTTTACCTTGGCTATCTTCTTAGATATCTTATCTCATATCTGATCTCCTTGGAAACATCTCCTGAGAAACACTTAATGGCTGCTTTGCATGCAACATGCAGCTCTCCAACGTTCACACAGCACAGGCCACATGCCAGAAACTAGAGTGATGCTGATAACATCACAGCTGTGCTATGTCATAACATGACACGCTCAGCACAGAGCATCCAGCATGACGGATGAGGAATCCAGGAAGTTATATAAACTGATCCGTCACTTGCATTTGGCTCTGAAATACCTAGCACGACCGGGTCACCTGACCTCACTAGTGTTCCCAAACTACTTTACCCATAATGCACTTCTTCATGCCTATTATGACCCCACAGGTCACTGGACCTCAGTAGTGTTCTCACACTACTTTACCCACAATGCACTGCAGTAAGGTCTCTGTAAGGCCAATGATGACCTCATAGGTCACTGGACCTCACTAGTGTTCCCAAACTACTTTACCCACAATGCACTGCAGTAAGGTCTCTGTAAGGCCTGTTATGACCTCATAGCTCACCTAACCTCACTAGTGTTCCCAAACTACTTTACCCACAATGCACTGCAGTAAGGTCTCTGTAAGGCCAATGATGACCTCATAGGTCACATGACTTCACTAGTGTTGCTAAACTACTTTACCCATAATGCACTGCAGTAAGGTCTCTGTAAGGCCAATGATGACCTCATAGGTCATATGACTTTACTAGTGTTCCCAAACTACTTTACCCATAATGCACTGCAGTAAGGTCTCTGTAAGGCCTATGATGACCTCATAGGTCACCTTCCTTTACTAGTTTTCCCAAACTACTTTACCCATAATGCACTGCAGTAAGGTCTCTGTAAGGCCTATGATGACCTCATAGGTCACCTGACCTCACTAGTGTTGCTAAACGACTTTACCCATAATACATTGCAGTATGGTCTCTGTAAGGCCTATGATGACCTCATGTCAGCGTCACTAGTTAGCCACCTACTTTTACTAATGCACTGCGTTTGTCCTGTAAGGCCATGGCACTCTAGGTCATACCCATACGAGTGCTAACCGCACTGCAGTAAGGTCTCTGTAAGGCCAATGCTGACCTCATAGGTCATATGACTTTACGAGTATTGCTAAACGACTTTACCCATAATGCACGCATAAGGTAGTTAAAGGTCTCTGGAACTTCACTTACCATAATGACAACTAAGTGTTGCTAACTACTGACCTCATAATTCACTGTCAGTAAGGCTCTGTAAAACAATGATGACCCTCATAGGTCATATGCACTTACTAGTGTTTTCTGGAAGGCTAATAGTTTCATCATGCACTGAAGAATGTCTCTTTACCCATGATGCACCTCAGTGTCACCTCCCTTTACTAGTCTTTCCCAAACTACTTTATCCCATAATGCACTGCAGGTAGGTCATCTGTAAGTGCCATATGATCACCTCATAGGTCATATGACTTTACTAGTTTTTCCCAAACTACTTTACTCCCATAATGCACCTGCAGTAAGGTCTCTGTAAGGCCTATGATGACACTCTCATAGGTCACATTCTACTTTACTTAGTTTTCCCAAACTACTTTACCCATAATGCACTGCAGTAAGGTCTCTGTAAGGCCTATGATGACCTCATAGGTCACCTGACCTCACTAGTGTTGCTAAACGACTTTACCCATAATACATTGCAGTATGGTCTCTGTAAGGCCTATGATGACCTCATAGGTCACCTTCCTTTACTAGTTTTCCCACACTACTTTACCCATAATGCACTGCAGTAAGGTCTCTGTAAGGCCAATGCTGACCTCATAGGTCATATGACTTTACCGCACTAGTGTTGCTAAACTACTTTACCCATAATGCAGTGCAGTAAGGTCTCTGGAAGGCCTGTTATGACCTCACTGGCTTTTTGAACTACTTTGCTTTCTAATGCAGTGCCGGAGTTATGGAAGTGTTTGGGCTGCTTTAATATTGATGAAGTGAGACTGAATCTTGTGAATGGGAGCCTGCATAATTTAGGAGGTGTCAGCGTTTGCTGAAGAAATTGATGAAATTTATTATTTGATTATGGGGAAAATAAAGAACCCACAGCGTAATCAGTCATGCTGCTCAAACCGGGCCGCGGCCACAGCCAAGACGAATCAATGCATCACTCTGGTTAGATCCCGGTAGCGTTAAGTCAGGCACGCACCGCCCGGTTGAGAGAAATCAGTAATTAGTTAAGACGTCAACAAAGTCATCCGGGGCAGGCTGCTGAGAAATCCGCTGAGGAAGCTGCCCAGTCAGAACTGTTCACAGTGGTGCTGATGGGAGCCAGACGTCCACCTCCGAGAGCGCCGTCACAGGAAGTTACTACAGGAAGTTGTCACAGATGTGTCGTTCTCTGTTGCTCGTTTGTCGCTTTCAGATGTTTCAGATCATCAAAGCCGTTAGGATCGCTAGTAAACACGGCTTTTACAAGATCACTCCATGAAGCTTCATCTGAAACCCATATCAACCCCTGTGACAAAGCAGGGCCCCCCAAAACCATGTGGTTGTTGTACTCTTGGCCGTCTGCAATCAAACGCCTGCGGTAACTTGCGAGGAGTCCTTTGCATCCCTGTGGAGGAATTCTGGTCCACCCTTATTGGCAGATTTGAGAGTTTTCCAGCGTAAACCGTCCGTTATCCATCACCAACACTGGTCCTTCATCCCTTCATTCCTTTATCCATATAGCAATACTGGTCCTTCATCCCTTCATTCCTTTATCCATATAGCAACATTGGACTTTATCCCTTCATTCCTTCATCCCTTCATTCCTTTATCCATATAGCAACGTTGGTCCTTCATCCCTTCATTCCTTTATCCATATAGCAACGTTGGTCCTTCATCCCTTCATTCCTTTATCCATATAGCAACGTTGGTCCTTCATCCCTTCATTCCTTTATCCATATAGCAACATTGGTCCTTCATCCGTTCATTCTTTTATCCATATAGCAACATTGGACTTTATCCCTTCATTCCTTCATCCCTTCATTCCTTTATCCATATAGCATCATTGGTCCTTCATCCGTTCATTCCTTTATCCATATAGCAACGTTGGTCCTTCATCCCTTCATTCCTTTATCCATATAGCATCATTGGTCCTTCATCCCTTGATTCCTTTATCCATATAGCAACATTGGACTTCATCCCTTCATTCCTTTATCCATATAGCAACATTGGACCTTCATCCCATTATTCCTTTATCCATATAGCAACATTGGACCTTCATCCCTTCATTCCTTTATCCATATAGCATCATTGGACTTCATCCCTTCATTCCTTTATCCATATAGCATCATTGGTCCTTCATCCCTTGATTCCTTTATCCATATAGCAACATTGGACTTCATCCCTTCATTCCTTTATCCATATAGCAACATTGGACCTTCATCCCGTTATTCCTTTATCCATATAGCAACATTGGACTTCATCCCTTCATTCCTTTATCCATATAGCATCATTGGTCCTTCATCCCTTGATTCCTTTATCCATATAGCAACATTGGACTTCATCCCTTCATTCCTTTATCCATATAGCAACATTGGTCCTTCATCCCTTGATTCCTTTATCCATATAGCAACATTGGACTTCATCCCTTCATTCCTTTATCCATATAGCATCATTGGTCCTTCATCCCTTGATTCCTTTATCCATATAGCAACATTGGACTTCATCCCTTCATTCCTTTATCCATATAGCAACATTGGACCTTCATCCCGTTATTCCTTTATCCATATAGCAACATTGGACTTCATCCCTTCATTCCTTTATCCATATAGCAACATTGGACCTTCATCCCGTTATTCCTTTATCCATATAGCAATGTTGGTCCTTCATTCCGTTATCCATAAAGCAACATTGTTCTTTCATCTGTTCATTCCATTATCCATACACTTACATTGTTGCTTCATCCTTTCATTCCTTTATCTGGCACCACCATTGTCCCTTTATTCATTCATTCCTTTGTTCATACACCAACACTGTTCCTTTACCCGTTCATTCCTTTATCTGGCACCAACATTGTCCCTTCATCCCTTCATTCCTTTATCCATATAGCAACATTGGTCCTTCATCCCTTCATCCACCACCAACACTGTTCCTTCATCCGTTCATTCATTTATCCATCACCAACACTGTTCCTTCATCCGTTCATTCATTTATCCATCACCAACATTGTTCCTTCATCTGTTCATTCCTTTACCATCACCAACACTGTTCCTTCATCTGTTCATTCCTTCATATAGCAACATTGTTCTTTCATCTGTTCATTATCCACACATTGTTGTTTCATCCCTTCATTCCTTTATCTGGTACCAACATTGTCCCATTATTCATTCATTCCCTTGTTCATACACCAACACTGTTCCTTTATCCCTTCATTCCTTTATCCATACACCAACATTGTTCTTTTTCCCGTTCATTCTTTTATCTGGCACCAAGACTGCACCTTCATCTGTTCATTCCTTTATCCATACACCAACATTGCACCTTCATCTGTTCATTCCTTTATCCATACACCAACATTGCACCTTCATCTGTTCATTCCTTTATCCATACACCAACATTGCCCCTTCGTCTGTTCATTCCTTCGTCCATACACCAACATTGCCCCTTCGTCTGTTCATTCCTTCGTCCATACACCAACATTGTCCCTTTATCTGTTCATTCCTTCATCCATACACCTACATTGTTTCTTGATACGTTCATTCCTTTATCCACTCCAACAAGACCCAGACTTAAGCCGCCACAGTGCCTATTTCTAACTACATATACAGAAAGAACACTGACGTAATGACAGAACATTCTAGAACAATGGCAATAAGACTCTAGAGCCACACCCCATATCCTAACGCACCCCCACTCTAACCCTCCGCCCCCCGGAGTACATAGGCTCCAGTATGCAGGAGCCCAAAGGTGACGTACTTGCCTATTTGCCCTCCCAGGAGCGAGAGCGGGTAGTGCGGTGAAACTGAACATGTAAAACAAATATGCAGAATCACGTTCGTCATGCGTCCCGGTTATTATATCAGACTGACTCACCCTGTTGAATAACCACTGACATCAGCAAATCAGCAAGAGAGCCGGAGAGAGATTCCAGCCCTTAGGAAATCTCAGAGCAAAGATGTTTCTGAGCTCACAGGCCGTTTCTAAACATCATCACTTCCAGTAGAGCTCGGTTACGTCTTTGTTGACTGTAGGAAGACACTCCTGTTCGGTGGCTCCACGATCTCCTGTATGAGTGTAGAAGCCCCACCTAACCCAACCCTAACCTTCACCTCACCAACCAAAAGGATCAACTTTGGCCTCTTTTGATTTGCCGCCCAGCGGCTAGCCTACAGGAGTCTCTTGCTGAGTCACTGACTGACTGACCCAGTCCATTGTTGAGCGGCACACGGGCAAGCATTACCCGAAACAAGCAGCAGGTGGCGCAATGCCATTCACTGTGGTTCTCATATTCTCCCCACTAGAGCTTTAACTCCTAGAACCCTACGGTAAGGATGTGGTGTTGGAATTTTGGTCAATCACAGAGTATTTACATGAGACAGGTGTGATGAGGGGTACATTAGGGGTACGTTGTTATTTTCAGAAGACCCTGGGCTACCCCCTGGGCAACCCCCTGGGCCACCCCTAGGTCTAATAAGCTCACCAGGCAAAAGCCTTAGTCCCCTTACCATCGATGGTAGGCGCTGAACGAGGACGATGGGTCTATAAACCCCTGTGGGGTGTGAGTGACGGGATCCATAGATTGGGAGGAGGTGCTACAGTGCAGGGAATGTCTCGTTCCATGTGTGGAAAATGGCTCCAGAGCAGATGTTAATGATTGGCTAAAAGGAGTGACTGAGCATGTGGGCGTGGCCAAAGACCATAGTGTGAAGGAAGTAGCTGAATCTGCAGGTGTGTGGAAGCGTACGGCCATACGGGTCTACCAGCAGTGGATACAATCCCAGTCTACAGGGAATTCTCGACTGGACCCCTTCAAAATAGACTAACACTGGCAGCTCCTAGCAGACCATGCTAAGACAAGGCTGCTGGTCTGTCTGGGGTAGTTTCAGTGCACAGCAGTGTCACTTCTGCGTAGCGAAATCCGGAGTTCCTCAAGCGGGAACGACGCCGGCTACCGAATGATGCCCAGACTTTGGTGGTCTGAGAAGCATAAAGCCTGCTGAGGCAGAGTCCAGTCTGGGTGAGGACACTCAACCGGGTTACCTTAATCTAGGAACGACTGTCTTAACTCAGCAGGAGGAGGGATGGAGTGCGGCTGTGGCTAAAATAGCTTTAACCCAGAAATGCTCGCACACCATGCCCGCACACCTGACCCAGACCTGCAAATAGCACCAGGTAAAAGATCAGCTCGCCTCAAACCGGCACACGCACACATTCCAATCCCTCCGTGTTCTTCCTGAATCACCTGCTAACTATATAATCATGACTCCGCGTTTAAAAATAGAGCTTATTAACCGCTACAGCCAGAGTCATGTTACACGGGGCCTTGAAGAAAAGGGCCCGCTCTCTAGGAAAGCGCGATCGGAATGGGCCGAGTTTGGATCCGGCAATCGTCCAGTTAACTACGGTGATCTTGCCTGATCTGTGTACCAGTTCAATAAGGTAAACAGCACGAGGCAGGTAAAGAATGCTGCTTGTACCGCTGGATGAAGCAGCGTCATGGAATTAACTGATTTTCATTGATTTAAAAATGAGAGAAATTCAAAAAGGGCCTTGCCTTGCCTTTAATTGCCTTGCCTTTCTTTGCCTTCCATTGCCTCAACTTACCTTTCTTTGCCTTTCCTTGCCTTTCTTTGCCTCACCTTACTTGTCTTTACCTCACCTTGCCTTTGCCTTCCCTTTTTGCACCCTGCCTTTCTTTGCCTCGCCTTGCCTTTCTTTGCCTCGCTTTGCCTTTCTTTACCCTGCCTTGCCTGTGGTTACCTTGCCTGTCTTTGCCTCACCTTACTTGTCTTTACCTCA
The DNA here is from genome assembly GCA_024036415.1 of Prochilodus magdalenae. Taxonomy (NCBI): domain Eukaryota; kingdom Metazoa; phylum Chordata; class Actinopteri; order Characiformes; family Prochilodontidae; genus Prochilodus; species Prochilodus magdalenae. The sequence continues at coordinate 42,440 of JAMWET010003145.1, forward strand.
CCTTGCCTAGCTTGTGTTTGCTTCACCTTGCCTTTCTTTGCCTTCCCTTTTCGCATCCAGCCTTTCTTTGCCTTCCGTTGCCTCACCTTACTTGCCTTTACCTCACCTTGCCTTTCTTTGCCTTCCCTTTTTGCACCCTGCCTTTCTTTGCCTCACCTTGCCTTGCTTTGCTTTCACTTTTTGCACCTTGCCTTTCTTTGCCTCGCCTTGCCTTTCTTTGTCTCGCCTTGCCTTTCTTTACCCTACCTTGCCTGTCTTTGCCTCACCTAGCCTTTTTTGCCTCAATTCCAGCCAGATCTTTATAAATGTGTCCCGGTTTTGCGACGTGCAAACGACATTTTGACAATTTCGAAGAATCTCCTGCTTTACTTGCAACATGACAAACGGCGGCAACGTGGAAAATCCAGAGAGATGGACATGCTGGGTTTAGCTACGTAGTTACAGACGGATAAGTTGTTGATGTCGGGATACACAAATCAGATGAGATCACATGCCAATAGCGATTTGTACAGTCGTCTCAAAGGTCGGAAAAAAAGCATCCTAAACCATTGGTCTCTAATTCTTGTCTTACAGAGCTGTCAATCTCCCCCCACACTGTCTCCTCGCATGATGGCCTCTCCCTGCTGTCATTAGAACGTCAGGTTTGTGTTCTCGTGGCTGATTCGGGTTCCCGAGGGATGGGTGCCTGACACAAGGATTTGGGAAAAGACTGATTAGCCGGAACGAGCGTAGCAAACTGTGGTTGGGACTAGGCTCTGGAGGAAGACAGCTCTCCGGAAGAAGGCTCGGGGACCACTGATCTACGCCTTCAGATGGTTCTTGAAGTTGTCAGGTTTTAAAGGACGGGCTCAGGAGCAGCCACACAACAGGTCACATCAGGTCTACCGCCATGTGTGAGGGACGCAATGGGCTGTGAAGCGGTGAAACGGAATTCTCTGGAATGAGCCGGAGTGATCCAGAACTAGCCAGTACCTAAACTCAGTAATGCTCAATCAAATCCTGGCAGAAATGTTCCAACAACTAGCAGAAAGCCTTCCTGCAGCAAAGTCACCATGGGTACCTTGGATTGCAGAAGGAATGCCGGTGTCCTCCAACCTTTGGAGACGTGAGCGTGGATTTAATCACTACCTTTAACACAGAGCCCACTTTTTCCGAGTTTAACTCTGGGGATCTTGCCGTGTGCTCTCGCAGCAGCGCTGACGTTTTTATGCAAGCTTTATTAAGCACATCTCTGACGCAACAGCGCATTTTTTCCTTTTGGCCTTCTCCCTCTCTCCCTCTTACCAAATCTCTCTGTCCCAGTGATCTGACACACATAACCTCTCCCTCTCCCTTCCTCCCTCTCTCTCTCTCTCTCTCCTGTTAAAGCCGAACGGAAGAGAGAGACATAAAAGGAGACTGATTACCGCCCCTTAGTCATACGCCTCCGGGACAAACCAGAGAGAGAGAGACGGAGTGATAGAGGGAGGGAAAGGGTGCAGAGAGAAAGTAAGAGAGAGAGAGGGTGAGGGAGAGGGAAAGAGACGATGACGTGTGTTCTGGTGGTTATATAACAGCGGCTGAACATTGCATATGTCATAGCTGGAAGGTTACCGAGGGTGACATGAATACCACACATTCCCTCTGCAGTCATGTGCCTCATGCTTCCACTGCCTTTCACTCCATTAACCTGGAGCAACCCACACCGACGCTTCCCAGCGGCACAGGCATCATATACACGGTCAAGAACGACCCCCTCTAATAACCACGGCCACACTTGGCACACGTCTCGAAGTGAAACCGAGAGGCCCGTGTCCTCAGGTGAGCCTCGCACGCTGAAACTTCCACACGGCTTCGGCTGCTTGGAACCTCCAGGAATCTGAACTGCGCTTGAGTTGCGTAAAGTAAAGCACACTCGTTCGAACGTCAGACGGAACAGTGTACAGCTTGATACCCCCTGCTATTCGGGGGTCCCGTGTTAGCTGGCTGTTCCATATGGCTATGGAACTCACTCCCTACAGCGGCACTAATGCCAACAAGGACAGTTTCTTCCGGAAAATCCTGGAAATCTTGCATGTCGTCTTCAGTGTTCGGTCGGAGTAACCAATCGCTCTTTCGACCACACTCTTGGGAACACCAACTGGGTGAACCAGTTTACTGTAGCGCCACCATGAGGCACAGTGTTAGGAATACCAAAGACAGGGACCTTTACCTGAATATGATTCTCTGTTGTTCCCTAACGGACAACATGATGCCATGATAAGTTTATCTACAGGGACCCCCGACAAATTTGGATCTCAATCATTCAGGGGGTCCAACAACCTTATAAAAGGGATGATCCTGGACCCTGAAACCAGGACCCCTGTATACTGCATCTCACTAGCATCTCAACTTTGTGGGGCATGCCGTCACATGGAAAGGAAACTAAAACAGAAGATGCTTTGTTGGGTGGTCGATATGCCGAGCTGGTGGAGGAACTGGAGCACACTGCTTGCAGCAGTAGAACTGACGTCTGTGTGGATCGGGACTGACGGTGGTGTGGATCGGGACTGACGTCTGTGTGGACATAAGAAAACCACATGGTAGTGAGATGCATAGATCCCACTGTACAAGCCTCTGGAGGCAGGGTCATGATCTGGGGACTTGACTCATTAGGTGGCGGTAAAATAAAATCAGCTGACCACCTGAATGTACTGAATCCTGGTTATCCCATCTTTCCTGATGGTACGGCCATATTCCCGGGACAACAGTGCCGAGATTTCTCAGGCTCAGTTTGTAGATGAGTGGTTCAGGGAATGTGAAGCATCAACTTCACACCTGAACTGGCCACCACAGAGTCCTGACCGTAACCCATTTGGAAGTCTTGGTGATTCGCCGGAGAACATTTTTTTCTGGAGTTGGTGGACTCTTCCGCCGTCAGTACAGGATCTCGACCAAAAACTCTGGATGGAAATGAATGTTGCGACGTTCCATAAGGTTGTCCAAACAAAGGGAACAGTGAATGTGCACCGTAGTCGTAGCTAAATGCGTTCCCACTTTTCCATTTGGCCAGAAAGTGTCCACGTTAGAGTCCATCGGCAGTATTCCTTTAAAAACGGACCGTCGAGGAGAACCGACAGCCCAAAATAACACTGGACACTTGTAAGCCAGCACTGCAGCCAGTCTAAACATTCCCTCTAAACACAAACAGCTAAATACAGTTGCCTAGTAGCTACTTGAGCTTGACTTTCCATTGTCAGTGGGGCTCTCGATAGGGACTGTTATTCCGAGCCTCACCAAACATTCCCAGAAATAGGCCTAATTTACCACGTTCCTACACACTGATTGGACAAAATCATAAACAGCAGCAGCTGCTGGAGATGCAGTGCAGTCGATCACTTCTCGCCTTGGTCCGGCACATGTAGGACCCACTATGCTTAACCCATGATCAAGCAAACCAGCGAAACGCCTTGAATGAACTCAATTTGGGCTGGGAGTTGATAGATTATGTGCCGGATTCAATCAGATGAATGGATTTGGCCTGTAACGTCTATTAGTCACGCTATATTTTCATTGACTGCACTGAATTCAGAAGCTGCCTGTTCATAATGAAGCCTCTTCAGGAGGCTTGACCACACTGGTCAATACCTTCCATTCAGCTGAAAACCTGAGAGGACCTTCTCTCTTGATGACTGGCTAATGCTGACTGAGTGGTTTAGCCTTTTCCCAGCACGAGGTAGAGTACGACTGTAATAATTATAAAAGTATCACAATCAAAACAAGCATTAAATATTAATAGCAGCCTCACAGGAGCCTTCTTTACACGAGGCCGTGGCTTTTCTGCAAGACCATGGAGCAACACTCGGTACCATTCGGTAAATGATTTGGCCTGGACTGGACAAGTTTCTGGATGTAGCCACATAAATGTTCAACCTCTAGTGTTCAATCAAAGAATAGGTCAGTTGGTCCAGATTTGGCGGTTATCTCTATCTTTCTTTGTCTCATGAAATTTTGTAGCTTCCGGACCCAGCCTCAGTCCCTCAGGCACAGCAGAGTTGGTCCACCTTGTAGATGGACAGTGAGAGACGATAGCTCATCGGCTGCTGCAAACTGCAGTGTTGGTCATCCTCTAGTCCTTCATCAGTGGACACAGGACGCTGCCCTCAGGACACTGTCCACAGGACACTTCCCACAGGACGCCGACCCAGAACACTGCTGACAGGACACTGCCCACAGGACGCCGCCTACAGGACGCTGCCCCAGGACACTGCTCACAGGACACTTCCCACAGGACGCCGACCCAGAACACTGCCCACAGGACGCCGCCTACAGGACGCTGCCCCAGGACACTGCTCACAGGACACTTCCCACAGGACGCCGACCCAAAACACTGCCCACAGGACACTGCCCACAGGACGCAACCTACAGGACACTGCTCACAGGACACTTCCCACAGGACGCCGACCCAGAACACTGCTGACAGGACACTGCCCACAGGACACTTCCCACAGGACGCCGACCCAGGACACTGCTGACAGGACACTGCCCACAGGACGCAACCTACAGGACGCTGCCCCAGGACACTGCTCACAGGACATTTCCCACAGGACGCCGACCCAGAACACTGCTGACAGGACACTGCCCACAGGACGCAACCTACAGGACGCTGCCCCAGGACACTGCTCACAGGACATTTCCCACAGGACGCCGACCCAGAACACTGCTGACAGGACACTGCCCACAGGACGCAACCTACAGGACGCTGCCCCAGGACACTGCTCACAGGACACTTCCCACAGGACGCCGACCCAGAACACTGCTGACAGGACACTGCCCACAGGACACTCTACCACACCTCACTTAGCACTGATGACCTAGACAAACACCTGAGCGGAGACACATCCAGCTCTCTGCATCACAATGAGAGCAAACAGTGGCTAATAAACCGTTTGGCCATGACATCGGGAATCCTTTATGCCCTTATCGCTTATCCTTTAGCGCTCGGACTTCATCCTGTTTATCCACGTGCGACCGTAGGGCTGAGGCTTTTCCACAGACACGGTAACGACACCTCGCCTTGTTTACGGCGGACGTGTCGGACCAACGTCTATGTGCTTTGCAAATGAGCCCCCGAAATTTGAGGACATAGCTATTGTGTAACCAGACGTAACCCGGTGTTGACTTTTCCAAAAAGGAAAAGGGAGGAACAACTTCCTTGTTCGGGCTCAGCTGAGCTGTCACAGGTGGGCTAGTGCCAGACTCCTGCGCTGCAAGAAACGAGGGGGGCGCAAAGAATGACAACGTCCAGCACGGTACAGCGGTAAGGTGTGTCCTCTTGCGGCTTGACCCAGTCAAAGTCCGGCCCAGAGGTGCTGAAGGAGCTCCAAAACTGGATGGAAGACCGCCTGGGAATACCTTACGCTGTATGCTAAAACTCAGCAGCATGGAAACAAAAAAAAAACAAAAACAAAAGCATGTCCCGCACTGGATCTTTCAGGATAGATTTTAAAGGAGCAATATGTAAAATTTCCCAGCATTCCAAACCAGACATTCCAAGATTAATTAAAATGAAAAACAGAATGTGTGGAAATAACAGTTTTCACGGTGTATAATGTGGCAGAGATGGTTACTGAAGTTAGCATGCTAACCAGCTAGCCCTAGCCTGTCCAGTCCAATGACACTACTGTGGTCCAGAAGTGTAGTGTGGAGTGGAATCAGTCCAAAATGGGAGGATGGAGAAGTAGCTCTGCTGCCTCGACGGCGTACTCCAACCTCTTATCAGTCATGCTGAAGGTGCTGCTCACGGTTAAATCATTTAAGTGCAGGTAGCCGGGTCATTCGGGTCATATGACGTGCCCTGTTACCTGGAATATGAATTCAACAGGTTGGGCCATCTTCCACATCGCTCCTTTAATACCTGTACCTGTCCCCTGTCGAAACTGGTGGTAAGGTCCCAGCGTTCTTCAGCCTGAGCTGCTTTTCGAACGAGGCCAGCCAATCAGAACACAGCTCATTTACATATATCAGTATAAAGGCACAGTAAAAAAAAAAAAAAAAAAAAAAGCAGCCTCTTTCTGACGCAACTTCCATCCGGTTAAACATTAAACACCACCGAGATCGGGATGTCAAATGACATCACACGAAACATCACACGCCCTCGTCCGTGTAGTAAAGTCCAGAAAACCGAAGGCTGAGAGCGTAGCACGTTAGCATTCCAGCACAGTAGGACATATCTTGCCTTAGGACACCCTTGCTGTATCCCTCCACCACGTGTACCTAACCGTATAACCCAATAGCTTTTTGTGGGGGAGCTTTTAAAGTGGACGTCTGGTTCCATTCACCTCCACTGTGGACGGTTATGACCGGGAGTTCCTCCAGAACGAACTGATTCACACCACAGTCACTCTAAAGGACTACGTCCACATCCTAACCGCTTCATTATGGAGACATTCTGAGAAGTGGGTGGGGTTCCCCTTTCACCACATTAGCCAGGACCACGGGTCCACATGAGGGAATGGAGGTCAGAGTCTGACCTCTGCCCTCTAGGGTGGAAAGGTCGGCATTGGGGAAATCAGGAGGGGAAGGTTGAGGAGGGAGTGCCGGGGGGTGTATTCCAGGCTGACCATGAAATTGAAGGACCTGGCTGAGGGAAGACTGGCATATTAATAAAGGCGGGGTTGGAAACGTGTACAGTACTACGCGTACAGCATGTTATAAACTCCTATTACATGGAGAAGATGCTAGAATGAAGCCGGCCATGCTAATACTGCTAATGTAACCCAACATGGCTCCCTCACGCTAACAGGACAGTGCTAGCTGGCTCCAGCAAGCCTTCCCATTCATTGTTAGCCATGTTAGCATGTGAGGATGAGGTATCCGCTTCTCAAGTCTGAAGCGTTTCCGCCATGTCCGGGTTCAGACCTAGCGGGCTGAGGTTCTAGTCCCGTTAGCAGGCCGCAGTGCTGCAATCCCTGTTGTTTGATTTGATCAGAGTCCAAAAAACCCTCAGCTAACATTCTAGCGCTTTCCTTGTGATGGGAAAGAGAAGAGGAGATGGGTGGAGCTGATATGGTGAGTTAGAATTCTTACCTTAGGAAAACAAAGATCAGTGTCAGTGGGCTACAATGTTAGCTAGCTAGCCGTTCCTGCAGATGGTGCAGTTGGGATTGAGGTGGAGGGACACCTGGCCTTCTGGATGTGACAACAAACCGCCTCCACACACAGATTCGTCACACCAAGACTGAAGATGATCCGCTGCCATTCGGAGTCACTCCATGACAGTCTGGAACGACACCATTGCAGTCACTGGTGTTCAGGTCAGTTGTCGTAACGACCAGGACGAGTAGGTAGGTATGTCACCGCCTAACAAGCCGGTTGCTTCCGGATGGAGTGGAACACCACCCACCCAGAACCCTCATTCAGAGGAGGATCACATAAGAGCTCTAAGAGTGGGCAGGGACTCGTTGTAAGCATGCCCACCCCCTCCCAACAATTCAATTGGACCCCTCACATCACTACTTCGCCAATTTGACTTCCATGGAAGGCATAGCATAACAACACACTTCAGTCACTGGCTGATCACACCATCATGTTCACTGAAGGGCATTTCCATATGCTGATGAATCATAAGCCCGGACTGAAACCCCCTAAATGAGCCCTAACTATGCTAACTGTTTATCAGAATGCTAATCAGAGCCGTTCACAGTGGTGGTGAATGGAACCAGACGTCCACCTCTAAAAGCTGGTAACCTGATAGCTTTCTGTAAGGGGCTTTTAAAGGTGGTCAGTTTCTCTTTCTCCTTTTTCGGAATGGGTTAGACGCCATCGTTATGCCAGAGTTAGAATACCGACTTATCCGGGCACTCCAGGTCGGAGGGGTTAACACTGTAATAAACATGCTGGTTACCGTGGGAGCCGGATTCCACCAAAACAACACAGGATTCCTGCTAAACCGAATGGTTGAGATGCAAATTGTCCCTAGAAAAGACCCGCAGGTTGTGGGTAATGCTTCATTATAAAGACAGGTGTGGGCGGGGAAGCAGGGCACTACTTTGCTATACAGCGCCATGCATGTATCCCTCCGCCACAAATGAATCAACGTTCGGGGTGTTCGGCGCGTGTACCATATAAACCTGATAGCTTTCTGTGAGGGGGGCTTTTAAAGGCAGACGTCTGGTTCCATTCACTTGAAGTGTAATATGTGTGTCACCCGAAAACGAAACCTACCAGCTGGGTGCTTTCGCACCCGGGGCGCTCGCAAGGTTAACCAGAACAAAGCCTATCAGAGCAAACCATCTGAAGGTGAAAGCAGGTCTCGGTATGACGTTCCTCTCCTCCCTCTCGTTGTGCCGAGGCCTTTCGTGGACCGGATGACGACTGAACCTCAAACCTCAGGCCTAGCCCGCCCGCAACCTGAAGACCACATCAAGTGGCGGAGGGGGACATGCTGCAGGGCGCTGTGAGGCAAAACATAGTCCCCAAAGAAAACGCTTGTATTCCGATTTATCGCTTTTCCCATCATCGACATTCCATATAAACACCCGGAAGACCCGTGTAGGTCCACTGGTGGGAAGATAGGACGTGTCTATGTGTGTGTTCTAGACATGAAGAACCCTGGTTCCCATCACCAACACCACTACTGCAAAGAACACCTAAACCATCTCACACCAAACCCACTCGGAACCATTCGGAATCCGCTGGAATTCCCCTTTGAAACACTCCGGCATTTCCGGATCGTGCACAACACCCAGCAGTGACTGCATACTAAGCATTACAGTGTCTTGTCAACCTAAAAGCATGACTCAACAACCAGTCCACCTGCCTCCACGTACAGGCCCCCCCTCACGTACCTCGGGCCCTCCCCGCCCACCCCAGTGAATCAGAAGCGCCTCCATGTAGGGCCAGCTCGGTTAGAGCGAGGAAGGGGAGGGGCTATTTTAAAGAGACAGACCTCCTCCTCCTCCTCAGCGCTCTCACTGGCTCTATCTTCAGCTGCCGCGCTGGCTCATTTCTGCCTGCCTGGTCAGGTGCCTGCCCCCGCCCGTGCGCTGCTAGGGCTAAGCTTGCAGGCCCTGGCCCAGTAACCCAGATTCACCAGCGCAGGAGCTCCGTAACAGCCCAGTTACCTAACACGCGCGCACGCACACGCCCGCACACACACCTTGTAAAATTAGTGAAAAGGAAAAAAGCGCTCAGATCTGTCCGAGGTCGTTTAGGGTCACGGCGACTGGCCTCTCCTCTGCAGTCTGCTCCTCCTGAGGAGTCACACAGACAGACCGACAGAGAGAGAGAGCGAGAGAGAGAGAGAGAGAGAGCGCGAGAGAGGGGAACAGAGAACAGATGGAAACCTAACCACTATAAAGTCAACCAGGGGTTTGTTTTTTGTGGGAACGTCTGGTTCTGTTATTTTCACCCTGTCTATGCTCTAGAACGTGATGGCCGTCTGTTGTTGGAATGGGCTAGACGCCATCGTTACGTCATAATTAGAACACCGACTAATCCGGGCACTCCAGTTCCGAGGGATTAACGCTGTAATAAACACGCTGGTTAACATGGAAGGGGAATTCCACCAAAATAATATAGAATTTCTGCTCAACCGAATGGTTGAGATGCAAAAAACGCCCTTAGAAAAGACCCCAAGGTGGTGGACTGGTGTGGTTAGGGTAGGCCAGAGGTACCCAGGTTCTTTTCAGCTTTAGGCACTGATTTTGTCAAACTAGCCGGCGGTCGTGATGTAAACGAGTGGTTTTGGGTGGGTCGGTGGGAAATGGTCGATTGTAGGGACTTGGGTGTTCTTTACAGTGGAGGAACCAGGGGTCACCATGTCTAGAACACTAATATAGCCTCAGTATGATTGTGTCTGGGGGCTCTTGGACACTGCAGATTAGGCGGATGTCTTCCTTGGCCCAATTCCGAGGGGAATTCCCTGTAGACTGGGATTTTATCCACTGCTGGTAGACCTGTAAGACTGTACACTTCCATACACCTGCAGGTTCAGCTACTTTCTTTACACTATGGTCTTTGGCCACGCCCACATGCCACCTCTTCCCAATCTGTGGATCCCGTCACTCACACCCCATCGTTCGGGTGCAGCGCCATCTGCCAGAGCCTGAAGTAACTTCCGCCTTAACCAAGCTTAGACAGATGGGATCCGATGGGCTGGCCTGTACCGTGCTCAATTCTGCTGTAGGCTGAATAGATGGATCCATGCAAATGAGTTGGCACCATAGCGACAGTACATTCAAATTGGGCTGTTACTGCAAAATGACAGTGTGACTTCCATATATGTGGAACGTATGGACAGGAGAACCGATGACTAACTCCAGAGTAGAGAAGGAAATCTGGTTTTCCGTGATCAGGGCCACGGAGGAACCGTTGATGGCCACGCTCACTGGGTTGCGTGAATGCATCGATTCCTCCAAGTGCTCAGGATGCAGGATGTACTTCCATTCTCCAGGAGACGGAGGACCTTGATCAACACGTACGACAAGTAAAGGCCACATGAACAGAAGCCGGGAGAGTGAGGAGCGAGGGACTGATGCCGGGCGGATGGATCCTTGGAGCCTTTCCTTCTCCATATTCCAGACATGGACCTTGGCGGAGCTGCATTGTGTTGCTCTCTATTGTAGGTAACCCTGAACGCACCTGATGAACATCACCTTGTCCCCACCTCCACTTAACCTCGCTCTGACTGAGGAAAGAGGAAAAAGCCCAGTGCCTGCGACACAACAGCTGTCCAGTCAGGATGCTCCCCCACACAGAACGCAGACAATCCTTGGAAGTGTCCCAAGAACCCGGAAAAAAAAACCTTTCGGAACAGAAAGACATCGAGGAAACAAGACATGTACACAAGACGCCTCCGTGGAACCAGTTAAACCCATCAAGCCTCCGCTTCCCAAACTCACAGGAGATCAAATAACGGGGGAACTGTTTTAGCCCTTGCTAATCTGGGAAAAGGCTGCGCTGGCCGGGTTCACATTCAGGCTGCCAGGTTTCGTCCAGCAGATGGCGCCTCAGCTCTGAGCCAACGGCTCCCAAGCTTTTCCTTCACACGCCAGGCTGGAACGGGACCTGCGTACATTTTAGACTAAAGTATGCAGTTTTCCAGGAGCAGACAGATCCTATTTTTTTTTCCCGTAATTGAAAAAGAAACCCCCACAGACAGCTTTCATTTCCAGACTTGATGGAAATGGAAAAAGGAAAGCCGGTCAATGGAAAATGAACATCAAACTTCTGCCACTACCCAAGAAACCATTCGGAGGGCAACCGGTCAAAAAAGGAGCAGGGAACTGGGGGATATCATCAGCACCAGCCATAATGATATTCCCAAGCAGAATTCCCAAGTAGAAATTCTGATGGGCAGCATGAAGCCGTTCAGGGTCATAGTCCGAGGTACCGATACGTGGCCTGCTTTTAGGGAACCCGTGAACAAGATTCCAACTCTCTTATACCGGATCTCCTTCGGTATCATCGGAAAACTGCCCAATTTCCCTACCATACATTTTTCATCATGGTCAATCCGTGGCTTAATTTGCTGAATCCAATGGACGGGCTACCGAACCAGATGTGCTTCAGTTACAGCACCGGAGATGCCTAGTGCCTGTCACCCGAGGTGCACCTTTCCGAAACGGCTGCTCAGGGTACGCTCCGAACCTGTGACTGGATAAAAAGAATGCTAACATGAAAATACCTGCATCCCGGGATCTACTGGTTGGTAAGGAAGCTGAAACACATACACCGGAATACAGATCACACTAATCCCCCATTGCTAACTACTCTGGGATAAATCGGAAAAGAGACAACTCAGGCAGCACGTCACCTGAAGTAAGGTTAAGTAAGGTGACGCAGGAGTCAGACGTTACTGCTGAGGGTCAGAAGGTGTATCACACCACACCCACCCGACCAGAAAACCAGGGAGGGAAGCAGAAGGGGAAGATGCCAGAGTGAAAATGAAGCAAAACGGAATGGCGTGTTGCACAACCATAAAGCCGATTTGTATCGCCTATTAAGTCACAGGATAGAGGTCAGTCGTTCGTCCACCGCACAGAGGATCTGCACTATTTTAAGCACCTACAACCGAATAGTAACTCCCACGAGTCTCCTCAGAGACGCTTCAGGAGCCTTGTGCATGTTTGGGACCGGAATTCCGAAAAATCAGAACGTAAGCTGTACACTCGGACTACGCTCTAAGGTCCTTAAATGAGCTGGCCAAACTGTAAAGCCAGAGCTACCCAAGATGTGTTTGGTGTCTGAAGCTTCCTTGGTTTTAGCACTAGGGCTACGTGGATAAAAGTGAATTAGCATGCATAAAATTGGTACTAGCGTTGTTCTGTGTTGTACTTTTTGCATTTTTAGGGCTTATTTTATCTCTCAATTAGCTAGAACCAGGATTTCCCTCTCTAACATACTTGCTTAAGTGGTTTTTGACGTTGTATGAGCACCTGTTTTCTCAAAAAACAGATAAAGGCGCATTAGCATGGCTAAAATTGGTACTAGCATTGTTCCAGGTTGTATTTTTTTAACTTTTAGTCTTCTGTTTTATCTTTTAATTCGCTAGAACTAGAACAAAAAGTGATTCCCCTTTCTCACATGGTTTTGTGATAGCCTGTTTTCTCAAAAAACAGATAAAAGTGCATTAGCATCGCTAAAATCAGTGCTAGCGTTGTTCTACGTTGGCTGTTTTTTAACTTTTAGGCTCTTATTTTATCTCTAAATTAGCTAGAACAAGGACATAAAGCGATTTCTCTCTGTAAAATACTTGCTCGCAAGGTTTCTGGCGCTGTACTAGCGACTGTTTATCTAGAAAATAGATACAAGTAAATTAGCATAGCTAAAATTGGTACTAGCATTGTTCTAGGTTGGCTGTTTTTTTAACTTTTAGGCTCTTATTTTATCTCTTAATTAGCTAGAACAAGGACATAAAGCGATTTCCCTCTCTAACATTCTTGTAACATTCTGTACTAGCGACTGTTTATCTAGAAAATAGATACAAGTGAATTAGCATAGCTAAATTCGGTACTAGCATCGTTCTGTATGGTGCTTATTGTAACTTCTAGAGTCTTTTAGGAGGTTCCACTGATATGTGACTTGGGTACCTTGAATAAAATTTTATTTAGCTCATTGCCCTCATGACTATACAGCGTAGTAGTTATAAGTCGTACAGGGACATGCCACCAAAATTTCAGCACAGATTTAATTGCTGAGTAAACCAAGTCGTGGTTCGGTGTAAGACGGTTCTTTACAGTGGTGGTGGTGATGGGAACCAGGGTTCTCCATGTCTACAACACACATATAGACACCTTATTGACCATCTTAACCACCAGTGAACCTACACGAGTTCCATATGGAATGTTGATGATGGTAAACCTCATGGAATATTATCAACGCCATGGTTAAGGAATACTGGTATGTCTCTCCACTCAGGGATGAGCTGGTTTAAATCCCACTGATCGAATGATGCATAAAACTGGAACTATCTGTGGAATTCCCCGTTTAAGGGGTTAAACCTGGACTCGGGCTGACCTCCAGCGTTTTTCCTTTCAGGCAGCTGAGAACACCTTGAAGACAGACAAGGGCAAACAGCACCTATGAAGCTGTTCCACAAGAGTGAGAGTCATAAATAAATATTACAAGAAACGGAAAGCATTAAAATGGAAACATCCAGCACACACGCACACACCGCACACACTCGCACGCCTGTTTCTGTGAAGTGTGGGGACAATCCATAGACTTTCATTCATCAAATTATACCCAGAACTACTACTAGCCTAATTCCTAATCCCTAACACTGACCTATCCTAAATAAACCCTAAAACTAACCCCACCCTAAAATTAACCCTCTCCTAAAATTAACCCTTAACACTAAGCTATCCTAAAATTAATACCTAACACTGACCTATCCTAAATAAACCCTAAAACTAACCCCACCCTAAAATTAACCCTATCCTAAAATTAACCCTTAACACTAAGCTATCCTAAAATTAATACCTAACACTAACCCCAACCTAAAATTAACCCTATCCTAAAATTAACCCTTAACACTAAGACATCCTAAAATTATTCCCTAACACTGACCTATCCTAAATAAACCCTAAAACTAACCCCACCCTAAAATTAACCCTATCCTAAAGTTAACCCGTAACACTAAGCTATCCTAAAATTAATACCTAACACTAACCCCAACCTAAAATTAACCCTATCCTAAAATTAACCCTTAACACTAAGATATCCTAAAATTAACACCTAACACTAACCCCAACCTAAAATTAACCCTAACCTAAAATTAACCCTAACACTGACCTATCCTAAATAAACCCTAAAACTAACCCCAACCTAAAATACACCCTATCCTAAAGTTAACCCTTAACACTAACCTATCCTAAAATTAACCCCCTAACACTAACCTATCCTAACATTAATCCCTAACACTAACCTATCCTAAAATTAACCCCCTAACACTAACCTATCCTAACATTAATCCCTAACACTAACCTATCCTAAAATTAACCCCCTAACACTAACCTATCCTAACATTAATCCCTAACACTAACCTATCCTAAAATTAACCCCTAACACTAACCTATCCTAAATAAACCCTAAAACTAACCCCAACCTAAAATTAACCCTTAACACTAACCCATCCTAAAATGAACCCTAACACTAACCTATCCTAAAATTAAACCCTAACACTAACCTATCCTAAAATTAACACTAACCTATCCTAAATAAACCCTAAAACTAACCCCATCCTAAAATGAACCCTAACACTAACCTATCCTAAAATGAACCCTAACACTAACCTATCCTAAAATTAAACCCTAACACTAACCTATCCTAAAATTAACACTAACCTATCCTAAATAAACCCTAAAACTAACCCCATCCTAAAATGAACCCTAACACTAACCTATCCTAAAATGAACCCTAACACTAACCTATCCTAAAATGAACCCTAACACTAACCTATCCTAAAATTAAACCCTAATACTAACCTACCCTAAAATTAACCCTAACACTAACCTTTTCTAAAATCCCTAAAACTAACCTCTTAAAATTAACCTTAACCTCCAACACTAATCTATCCCAAATGAACCCTAAAACCTAAAACTAACCTTTCCTAAAATTAACCCCTAACTCATAACACTTACCTATCCTCAAATTAACCCCTAACACTAATCCCTAACACTACTCTATTCTAAAATTAACCATAACCTTAAACCTTACCCTCACCCTAACCTAACCCTAAGTCTAACCTAAACCTTACCCTTAACCTCTCCCTAACCCATGAACCCTAACACCAAACCTGTAAATCCACTGATTTCACCTTGTAGGGACCAGCTTGTCCACACAGAGTGAATATATGAACCGTGATAGGTCCCTACGATGTTGCGTAAACTGACCTACTCTCACACACACACCCCGCCTGGGTGAACTTTTTTTCTCTGGGCGAAATCGAGGGCATGACGTCACTGCAGCCGGCTCCCGAGTCTCCAGCCATGTGTTACATAACCGGCCACCTTTTAAACCATCGGCTTTCATACAGCCTTATCTCCATAAACTCCTCCGACTTCCACACATCCAACACTCCATAAACCAGCCGGCCGTCACCGAGTCCGAGCAGCTGAGAAATCAGGGCCGTGTAACTTCAGAGCAGAACCGAACCGCAGCGCAGAACCTGTCACCCGCACACACTCAGGTCTGTGTGTTAACCGGCCAACACGGAGCCCAGCTCCCAGTCCCTGTACACAAACCTGCGGTTTGGGCTAATATGTGTTTATAAAGGGGCTAATTATGCTAATGTGGTGTTTATGTCTCTCTCGAGAGGCTGAAATCAAGGCTAAACAGTCTAGAGACACAGTGACACCACTTTTAGTCAGCAGCTGCGATTTCTAGGTCGAGAAAGATGAGAAATGATGATTAGCATCGAGCTAACAGTTCTCAGAAAAGTCTCCTCGCGCGCGCACAGTCAAGTTACCGTTCATTCATTAGCAGCTGGAGCGCGCGCGCGAACACATGCCTATATAGACAGATAGATAGATAAATAGATAGATAGAGAGAGAGAGAGAGAGAGAGAGAGATAGAGAGAGAGAGAGAAGGATGTATATGCACACTTCTAACACACGCCTGACACAGAACAGCCGAATGCACGCGCTGCTAACTCACTCCTCTCCTGGAGCCAGGATGAAAGTGAGCCGCTGTACTCACCCCGCACAGACAGCCGGGTCCCCCCTCGCAGAGCCGAGCTGAGCGTGTGTCTATCCGGCCGGAGGAGAGGAGAGGAGGGGAGGAGGAGGGTCTTTTTTCTCTTTATTAATTTCTTTCCTCCCTCTTTCCTCCTTCTCTGCCTTTTTTACTCATGAAAAAGCGAGTTACATAACTGGCACCGTTTCTGCCGGGCAGTGAGTGAGTGAGCGAGCGAGCGAGTGACTTTCTTTTCTCTTTTTTTCTCTTCTTCTCCTTCATTCACCACTGATGTTCATTTTCCAACGCGCACGCACCTCGCTCTTTACGTCATCGGCCCCGTCCCCTTCGCACGCCCAAAAAAGGAGACGAGGAGGCGGGGCCAACGAGGGCCATGTGGCTCGGATTGGTCTGCGAGCGAGAGAGAGAGAAAGAGTGTGTGTGTATGAGAGAGAGAGAGAGAGAGAGAGAGAGAGAGAGAGAGAGAGAGAGAGAGAGAGAAATAGGATGGGGCGTTATCTAAGCGCCCCCGCCCCCACATTTCGAAGCTCCGCCCCTCCTGAGCTCTGATTGGCTAGTAATTCATCCCTGCCAGGAGCCCTTGGAACGGCCAGCGGCGTGTGAGAGTAAATCGCTGGCCAATCAGAGAGCAGGAGGGGCGGGGCTTCGACGGAAAACAGGTTGGGTTACTGTAAAGAACGCGCCCGTTTTCCGTCTCTGTTGGTCTGAACGGCGGCCAGGGGATGTCATCGGCGGAGAATTAAGGCCGGCGTGTCTTTATTCCACTCTCTCTCTCCCTCTACCTCCTCTTTGTACCTCCACTCTCTCTCTCTCTCTCTCTCCCCCTCAACCTCCTCTCTATACCTCCTCTCTCTCCCTCTCTCTCTACCTCCTCTCTCTACCTCCTCTCTGTACCTCCTCTCTCTCTCTCTCCCTCTACCTCCTCTCTATACCTCCACTCTCTCTCTCTCTCTCTCTCTCTCTCTCCCTCTACCTCCTCTCTGTACCTCCTCTCTCTCTCTCTCTCTCTCTCCCTCTACCTCCTCTCTGTACCTCCACTCTCTCTCTCTCTCTCCCTCTACCTCCTCTCTGTACCTCCTCTCTCTCTCTCTCCCTCAACCTCCTCTCTATACCTCCTCTCTCTCCCTCTCTCTCTACCTCCTCTCTCTACCTTCTCTCTCTCTCTCTCTCTCTCTCTCTCTCTACCCCTCTCTCTCCCTCTACCTCCTCTCTCTACCTTCTCTCTCTCTCTCTCTCTCTACCTCCTCTCTTTACCTAGTAATATTAGCGCTGTTATTAGTAATATTAGTGCTGTTATTAGTATTATTAGCGCTATTATTAACAATATTAGTGCTGTTATTAGTATTATTAGCGCTGTTATTAACAACATTAGCACTGTTATTAGTAATATTAGCGATGTTATTAGTATATTTGGCGCTGTTATTAGTATATTAGTGCTGTTATTAGTAGTATTAGTGCTGTTATTAGTTTTATTAGCCCTGTTATTACTTTTATTAATGCTGTTATTAATAATATAAGCGCTGCTAATAGTATTGTTAGCGCTGTTATTAGTATATTAGTGCTGCTATTAGTAGTATTAGTGCTGTTATTAGTAATATTAGTACTATTAGTAATATTAGCGCTGTATTAGCTCCTGTGCAGGACTTAGTGGGAAGGTTATGTAAAGGGCTGCTGCTGTTTCGCAAGGCGAGTTGCTCCTTATTTATTTATTTATTTATTTATTTATTTATTTATTTAGGCTTTGATTTTGACGCGTGGAGGGAACTCAGGCGTGACGTCATCGCTGGCGACGGCACCCCTACCCCATGCATGTTTAAAGACGGCTCCGTACTTGAATACTTAAAAACGCGAAATGCCGTCGTCAGCATTACATCACCACTTCCGGTGCCGTGTCAGCCCGTAACGGATGGAGCTGTGATCCAAAACTCAGTCTTTTTCCCTCCGTTGTCATAACGTCACTAATGTCTGACGGATGTGAGCTCCACCTCGCCTCATGACCCGGGAACGGCTCGTGGCTCGCCCTGCGCATGCCGGTGTCGTTATGTAGGTCACGCGGTGAAGCGCGAGCGCAGCCATCGGGGTGTGTGTGGGGTGGGGGAGCGCTGAGTGTAGTGGGAAAGTTGTGAACGTGCTGATGTGATTCATCATGTGATGAAACGCAGTTACAGCAGTGAGGAACCTAACCGGCCACCGAGCGCTGAATGAGGAGATCAGCCATCACTGTACATCACTATCATCTAACGAGCTTCATACTGACCACGTGACATAGCCCTGTGGAACCTTCAACTCCATTAGAACTTCCATCACCAAAATCCCATATAGCACCATTCCAGCTCCGCTATTCTTCCCATACTGGGTCGGGATCTCAAACCCTCCCTGCCCCCTACATAGTGCACTACACATCCCGTGCTCCATACATAGTGCACTACACCTGCTCCCATGGTGCACTACACATCCCGTGCTCCATACATAGTGCACTACACCTGCCCACATAGTGCACTACACATCCCGTGCTCCATACATAGTGCACTACACCTGCTCCCATGGTGCACTACACATCCCGTGCTCCATACATAGTGCACTACACCTGCCCACATAGTGCACTACACATCCCGTGCTCCCTACATAGTGCACTACACCTGCTCCCATGGTGCACTACACATCCCGTGCTCCATACATAGTGCACTACACCTGCTCCCATGGTGCACTACACATCCCATGCCCCCTACATAGTGCACTACACCTGCTCCCATGGTGCACTACACATCCCGTGCTCCATACATAGTGCACTACACCTGCCCACATAGTGCACTACACACATCCCGTGCTCCATACATAGTGCACTACAACCTGCTCCCATGGTGCACTACACATCCCGTGCTCCATACATAGTGCACTACAACCTGCCCCACATAGTGCACTACACATCCCGTGCATACCATAGTGCACTACATCCACATAGTGCACTACACATCCCTGCTCCCATAGTGAACTACACCTGTACACATAGTGCACTACACATCCCGTGCTCCCTACATAGTGCACTACACCTGCTCCCATGGTGCACTACACATCCCGTGCTCCAAACATAGTGCACTACACCTGCTCCACTGGTGCACTACACAACCATGCCCCCATACATAGTGCACTGCACCTGCTCCCATGGTGCACTCCATACACCCCGTGCTCCATACATAGTGCACTACACCTGCCCACATAGTGCACTACACATCCCGTGCTCCATACATAGTGCACTACACCTGCTCCCATGGTGCACTACACATCCCGTGCTCCATACATAGTGCACTAGTGCCACCACACCTGTCCACATAGTGCACTACACATCCCGTGCTCCATACATAGTGCACTACACCTGCCCACATAGTGCACTACACATCCCGTGCTCCATACATAGTGCACTACACCTGTCCACATAGTGCACTACACATCCCGTGCTCCATACATAGTGCACTACACCTGCTCCCATGGTGCACTACACATCCCGTGCTCCATACATAGTGCACTACACCTGCCCACATAGTGCACTACACATCCCGTGCTCCATACATAGTGCACTACACCTGTCCACATAGTGCACTACACATCCCGTGCTCCCTACATAGTGCACTACACCTGCTCCCATGGTGCACTACACATCCCGTGCTCCAAACATAGTGCACTACACCTGCTCCCATGGTGCACTACACATCCCATGCCCCCTACATAGTGCACTACACCTGCTCCCATGGTGCACTACACATCCCGTGCTCCATACATAGTGCACTACACCTGCCCACATAGTGCACTACACATCCCGTGCTCCATACATAGTGCACTACACCTGCTCCCATGGTGCACTACACATCCCGTGCTCACCTCCTGTTTAAACTACACCTCCCTGCTCACTACATAGTGTGCTACACCTCCCTGCTCACTACATAGTGTGCTACGCCTCCATGCTCACTACATAGTGCACTACACCTCCTGTTTAAACTACACCTCCCTGCTCACTACATAGTGCCCTACACCTCCTGTTTAAACTACACCTCCACGCTCACTACATAGTGCCCTACACCTCCTGTTTAAACTACACCTCCCTGCTCACTACATAGTGCCCTACACCTCCTGTTTAAACTACACCTCCACGCTCACTACATAGTGCCCTACACCTCCTGTTTAAACTACACCTCCCTGCTCACTACATAGTGCCCTACACCTCCTGTTTAAACTACACCTCCACGCTCACTACATAGTGCCCTACACCTCCCTGCTCACTACATGGTGTACTTGTATGTATTTGTATAGAAACCTAACTGCTTGCATTCATGGCTAGCTTTTTTGGCCAACTTGGCTAACCTAGCTAACTGTCGAGTGACCTACCAGCCAGAGACCAGCTGCTCTGCCGCCTGCTAGTGTGAACGCAGGGTTAGACGCTCCTCCATTTTACGTCATCACTTGAGTGGCAGTTTTACACAACAGGTGAAGTGGGGCACTCCAACCTGGAGCCGTTGTTCTTTGTTGCTTGTGTCAACCGGTGACGGCTGACGTTACTCAACAAAGGTTACATGTCAATAAGGGACACACACACACAGAGCTGAGCTCACTCTCACGGTCTGCCCGGACGCAGGTGTTACTCCAAGACAGTAGGTGTTCAGTCACCACCGGGCACTGCCTCCATCAGCAGCCTCGTCATGGACCCTCAGCTGTAAACAGGTGCTAGTTTGAGAGGTGGTGGTGAACTTGGAAGATCTTAAACTCCCAGAACTGATTCTATAATTGGTTCCTTCTGAGGTGTCTGTGGTTCCACTGTTTGGGTGGTTCCACCGAGTAATATGGGCCTAATGAACAGCTGACATGGTGCCGTTGCCATATGTACATAATTATGGGGGGGCCCACTTTCCTTAAGACCATATAGACTGAGACCTTCTACATTATGTCACTACATGGCATGGCATGGCGGTTTCACCTTGCACCTGTACTCGGGTCCCAGGAGTGGCATGAACGTTGTGGGCAAACAACATAGTTGGGCCAGACTTGGGCCGCCTCCATTGGTTCTGCTGGCTAAACAACATACTGGTTTTGGCCACAGTGCTACACATTCTGTAGACAATGGTATGTAAACCTGGGACATCAGAGCTACTACCAATTGGGGTACCTCAAGGTTCCATCCTCGGGTCTGGTATATCTCCCTGTGTCAGTGTGGGTTTCCTCCAGGTTCTCTGGTTTCCTTCCCCAGTCAGGTGAACTGGAGTTGATAAATTGCCCCCCCATGAGCACAAGGACACTCCCATGGAAGGATAAGCAGTTTAGAAGATGAATGAAGGATGTATGAGCGATCTGTCTGGTCTAGGGGAGAGCTGTAGCAGGTAAACGGCCTTCTCCTATGAGGGGTTTGGAGGACCCGTTGATCCATCTGCAGTTCGAACATCATTGGAAAGCAGAGAGTTGCTGCGACCAGACAGCAGGCAGTTCTGGGCTGACTCAGGCTTTCTTACACAAGTGTTGGCTGAGTCCCGGACAGACGTTAGGCATGCTGACCACAGTGGGGCCCGGTGCCAGACAGCTGTCTACAATTTCACCTTGTGCCTATACTCATGTCCCAGGCCTTGCATGAACGTTGTGGGCAAGCAACAGAGTTGGGCCCAGACTTGGGCTGCCTCCACTGGTTCTGCTTGCTAAACAACGTACTGGTCTGGCCACAGTGCTGCCCCGTGGATAAGAAACTACCTATTAGGTAGACACTGGTGTGTAAACCTGGGACATAGTACATCAGAGCTACTACCAATCGGGGTACCTCAAGGTTCCATCCTCGGGTCAGGTATTTTTTAAAATCTCCGTTTCACATGTGGGTTTCCTCCAGGTTCTCTGGCGCCTCGTGTCTATACTCGGGTCCCAGCTCTGGCATTAACACTGTGGGCAAACGTCGTAGTTGAGCCCAGATGTGGGCTGCATCCATTGGTTCTGCATGCTAAACAACATACTGGTTTTGGCCACAGTGCTGCCAACTACCAATCACAATCGGGGTCCCTCGAGGTTCGATTCTGGGGTCAGGTATTATTTAACATCTCTATTGTTGGCATTGTGCCAGCTCCACTTGCCGACGTCACCTTTTCGGTACAGTTGATTGCCAATGTCAGTGCTGCAGTGCCAAACAAAGCTACAGTATTATCTCATATTTATTTATTTATTTATTTTTACGGTTTTTCAGTCCCCTATTTCTGTGGCTGACTGATACTGGGATTGGGCCAGATCTGGCCCGAGGACCCAGCCTTAGTCCAGTCCATAAACAAACCCAGATAAATAATTTGTTGGGAATGCAAACTATTTCCGGGAATGTCTCTTAGAAGCATTAAACATCTGTGTTTAATCTAGGACTGTAAATCTACTGTAAGTTACCATAGCAACCATATTCAGTGTAAGTGATATTAATATATGTAAGTAGTATCTCTGTTAAGGCTTTGTGTTTATATAGGTCGTAACCATAATCCCTATACGTCTATCCCCATATGAACAAGAGCAACAGCATATGCAGGCGCTGAACATCCCCGGATGACATCAGCGGACACTGAGGCTTGTCGTCATGCGGCCCGGTTACACGTCCCGGATGTGTTCGAGCGGGTTTGGCTGTAATGCAGGAAAGCTCAAGTCCTTTATTGTTCCGCATCCAAACCACACGACCTGCTCGCCTTCGTCTGCGGTCACTCTCAGCATTCCGAGATAATAGGAGCCACACTCAGAGTGTGTGTCTGTGTGTGGGGGGGTGGGGCCTTTTTTGGGGGGGGGAAACGGGAAGACGGTCTCCATGGCAACGGTCTCTAGCCGGTGAATCACCCATGGTTACCGTTGCACAATCAAAATACAGGAAGTGAGCCCAAGCTGTGTCCATGCCGACGCACTGGATGCGTTCTATTTGGGAAGTAGGACGGACTGGGCAGGACTCTCGCCGTGTTCCCTCCAAACTCCGGTCCAGCTGTCCTGGTCAGTTTTCCAGACTGCATTACATCGTCGCTTCTCCAGCCAGAGTCCTTTTTTTAGCCCCAGACGAGGTTTATTGTGTCTGGAAAAATGAATTTTTTGTATAAACACTTTCTTCTTACTACATCTGCCGTCCTTTCCGTGGCCTGTGGACCAGGGTTGAGCTCCGGCTGTCCGGGAACTGTCCGCTGAACGACGGTTAGGTACATGTTCTCCGTTTTTCAGCGTCTGGAATAAACGGAAGATGGCACGGAGGTGTTTAGTGTGTCCACTCTTTACCTTCGATACAGCTTCCAGACTCACTTTCAGTTCCGCAACCAGCCACCACTTTCAAAGTCCAGTCTGAGACGTTGGTTTAGCATTTCCGGTGGCGTTGAGGTTCTAGACTCTGGGGAGGTCAGACTCCATAGTTCTGAGAACTTCAGCAGCTTCTTTGTTGGAGGCGTGTCTCCTTTTCTCAGCTACGTGAACATCAATACATTCATCCTTTCAGACCTCCAAAGTGCTGAGGTGTCTCCTCAAAGTGGACGGACAGGAGAGGCCAGAGTGGAGTTTGAGGTTCTCCTCTCTCAGAGATGAAAGTTCTGTATCTGGTGGGGTCAGTGTTGGTGAGTCGACCAGGACTTGAACAAGTCAGTCAACGTTGGAAAATTGAACCTTTAGCTCGTTAAGCCTGACGTGAAGACCATTTCCGGGTCCGGGTTAAAGTGGGTCTAAATGCTTTTAGCTACAACCCATTTGTTAGGACACCGGGGTCGTTAGGACACCAGGGTCGTTAGGACACCAGGGCCGTTAGGACACCAGGGCCGTTAGGACACCAGGGAACGTACACAGTACACATTGGCCTCGTCTTCCCAGCATGCCGCAGTTCTGAACTTCAGAGACTCCTTATTCTAGCTCTTTCCTTGTGATGAGAGGAGAAGAGAAGATGGCTGGAGTTGATATGCTCAGTTACAGCAAGCTAGCTAACCTAGCTAACTTTAGCACCTACTGGCATAGCCAAATTCGGTCTTCGTGAAGACCCTCGACCACACTGTGGGTTTCACAGGTGTGATGAACCCACATCTTCATGTTCTGGCTGTTAGCCGTATTCTGTGCTGCCCAGTCCTGCCTAATTAAAACGGCTAATTAGCTAGCTAGCTAGCTTTTCTGTTGTTAGCTATGCAAGGTGTGGGTTAATTGCAGGAAACACTCTATAAAACCCAAACCCTGTATCAAGGGTATCCGCAGAGGGCCGGTTTGGCTTTTACCAGGGGGTGCTAATGCTAGCTAGGTTAGCTAGCTAACATTTGAGCCTACTGGGCATCCAGCTTTGTTCTTCTTCATCATTGGGAGAAATCTAACTCACTTTACCAACTGTGGACATCAACCTCCTCTCGATCCCATCACAAGGACAGAGCTGGAATGACTGATTAGCTTTTTGGAGTTAGCTAACACGGTAAAGAACTGAACCTGGACATTGGTTATTAACAAGCAGACTGGAAGATAGTCGCTATGAAAGGCTTATGTAGGTGTTATGTAGCCTTATGAATGCTGTCCTACTAGTGCTGCCCTACTCGACAGACCAAGCTCAGAAGTACAGAGTCAGTGTGAGCTTCATGTACAGCCGAGCAGTTTTAACAGCTGTAGACAGTAAGGGGTTAAATTAGCTTAATAAAGGCCCACAGTGCAGAGAGGATGTTCATGTTGATAAAGGAAGAAGCCCCGCCCCCCTTTTCTTCCATCAAATTATGCAATCAGTACAGTGCACTTCCTCTCCTCCGGTCAGTCTCTGGTCATGACCATCCACCTGATCTCCTTCCAGCTGCTCAGACGGCCGACGGCACACACATAATACTTGCAGGATACACCTCCTGCTACACTCGCTAACCATTAGCGGCTACTGTTGTCGTTATGCTATACCTTAAATCAGTTATCATATATAATCACATGGTTAAATTAAATAAGTGAAGTTATGAGTTAAATAATCTTAAGATGAACTTAAAACAAGCTATAAAACAAATTATATATGAACTAGATATGAAATAGCTGCACAAGTTTATATATCTGATACTTCTTATTTTAAGTCTGCTCAAATTAAGCAAGCTTGTTTTAAGATGAACTATTTTCTAGACCAGACTTTCTCACCGCACTGGCAGAAAGTGTTTCAAATTTGCCAAGAAAATTTCTCAAAATTAGCACGATTATCTGCCAATATCCAGAGAAAATCTGGTAAAAATCACCTAAAACTTAATAAAGAATCTTAAAATTAACCTAAAACAATCTCAAAATAAAAAAATGTAAGGTTTATGAACTAGATATTAGATATATAAAATAGTTTTAGTAGTTCATATATCTGATGTTTCTCATTTTAAGTCTGCTCAACATAAGGAGGCTTATTTTAAGATGTATTTTTCTGACCTGATTGAAGAGATTTCAAACAAATTCTCTCACTGGGCTGGTCATTTTTTTGATAATTTTTGTAAAATAACCAAAAATATCTGCCAATATCCTGAGAAAATGGGGCTTACATAAAATCACCTACAACTTAAAACCTAAAAATAAGTGAAATATTTTTAAAACTAACTTAAAATAATCTTAAATAAAAAATTAAGATATATGACCTAGCTATAAGATAGATATAAATAGTTTTACTAGTTTATATATCTGATATTATTTGACACTGTTGCACTGAAAGCCTGGTGTCAGTGCCTCCGCCTTGGTTCCCTGCGTTCTGGGGTCATGCAAAAACGCTGTCCGCCAAATTCAGGTCATCCCTACATATCCTTAGTGGGCGGGGCCTCCCTCTTAATTTGACTTGGCTGAAAATGAGATGTGTCTTTATTCAAAGCATGTGTTTACGGAAGGCAGCTCTGCTCCATATAAAGTTTGTGGAGCAGCATTCGCCACCCTGATGTGGTTCTACACTGTGTCCATTGAAATATTTAGATGAGCTCTGCTCTGATTGGCTGGTAAACAGGGACAGTGATGACCTCACAGAAGCACCATGTGGAAACAAGCCTCGCCCTCATCCTATTTAGTTAGCTATGCTAAGCTAAGCTAACGTTCCCTGTACTCACTACTGGCTCCATCTGGACACCAACACACCGTAGATTAAAGTTGATCCTCACTATGGAGCTCCCAGTTTAAGATGATCTGCTCCAACCGGCACACACCTTTTTTTGACTAATATTTAAATTAGTTTGATGATCTAAAACATTTAAGAGACAAACTGGCAAAGAAATAAGAAATCATGAAGGGGGCAAACACTTTTTCACACCACTATATATGAACTACATATGAGAGAGATGAGATATAAAATGGTTTACTAGTTCATATATCTGATATTTATTATTTTAAGTTCAAGTTTATTGAACTTTTATTGCTTGTTTTTTCAAACATCATCTTTAAGTGGTTTTAGCCAAATTTTCTCACTGACCTGGTAATTGATCATTTTTCTAATTTGTCAGAAATATTTGCCAATATCCTGAGAAAATTTGGATGACTAAAAATTCCCTACAATTTTAAGCAAGAAACACTTAGAAATAAGTTCAAGAAATTTAAAAAAAGAAAAAAATTATATATATATATATAGTTTTAGTTAATATATCTGATGTTTCTCATTTTAAATGCTCAACATAAGCAGGCTTATTTTAAGATTTTCTAGATTTGTTTTAAACAATTTAGGCCAAATTATCTCACTGCACTGGTAAATAATGTTTCATATTTGTCAGGCCAATTTCTTAAAATAAGCAAAATGACCGGCCAATACAGCAAGATAATTTGGCTTACTAAAATTGCTTAAAACTTAAATTGTCTTAAAATGAACTTAAAACGGTCTCAAAATTAAAAATGTAAGAAATATGTTCACTTATTTCTCATGTTAATCCAGCTCAATTTAAGCAAGCTCATTATAAGATTAACTATTTTCTGGACTTGATTTAAGGTATTTTAGCCAAATGCTTTCACCACACTTCTCAAACCAATTTCTAAAAACACCCAAAAATATCTGTCACAAACGTGAAACAATTTGTCTTACTAGAAATCAGCTAAAACGTAAGTAAAAAACTAGAAATAAGTTAAATAATCTTAAAATGGACTTCAAATGAGAATCTTCGGATATACCGACTAGATATTTTGGCAGGGTGGACTCCCAGCATGCACCCTCCCGACTACCTGACAGGCTGCCTCGGTGAGTACAGTGGACTGTCGTATGTGGTCATGAAGGTCAGACGATACAAAGCCCCTCTCATCATGTTCTCCTTCTCAAACGGAAGGCAGGAGCGCCTCCTCAGTCCCGCTATTGTAATGCGAAGGCCATGTGTGGCTCCTGTGTGCGGTCGGTGTTCCTCAGGCAGTGTGTGTGTGTGTGTGTCTGTGAAACAGAGGAAACTGTACAGTCTCTAATTCTGAACTCAAGCCTAATCTCAATCTCAGGAACCAAGAGGAAATGGTGTAGCTCCTTCAGCGTTTGAGGAAGAGTCATTGTGTTGGTCCTCTGTGCAGCTCAGAGAGCGGCTCCTGTGAAAGGCTGTAGGAACACATCAACAATACAGACTGAGCTGTAACTAGGCCTGCTAGTTTCACGGGCTAGTCGCTAATAGGCCTGATTAGCGCTTGTGGGTCATCCGAGTGATTCAGCTAGCAAATGAAAGAGGAACACAAAAGAGAGAAAGACAGACGGGAGTGAATCAGGTGGGTGATTTTCTCTTGAATAAGAGCTAATCTGCTCTTACTGTATTCAAGCCTAGCCTGGAGGCTGGATGCTACAAGAGCGGCAGGGCCCTATGGACGCTAAGATCATGCTAACAGCTCTAAAAAGCACGGCTCACTTCCGAGTTTGGGTTCAGATCTGATCACTCTGTCTCACTACGAACTCTAGGACGGACTGGACTGGTTTCTGGATGCAGGCTTGATCTTCCTCGTCATCCGCCATCTTTGTTTCGTAGTGGGTGGTCAGGCACGATACCAGGAGCCATCAGCCAATAGCATTCAAAGACAGAACCGGCCCGAGTGCCTGCTCCCAAACTGTCAAAGCCAACCCCTTCAAGACACGAGCGCAAAAACTCCTCTGGAGCGCAGAGAGCAGCCAGAGTGCATGAGGAAAACCAAAAGGTCGAGAAGATGAACACACCCGGCAAAGAAAACCCAGGCCACGCGAGCGACGTTCTGCGCATGGGGGTCTTGTTTCACATCCGTGCTCGCGAGTGGGACGTTTACACACGTGAAATGTTAAAACCTGCAGGTGTATGGTTTTCACCCTGGGTTTTGCGCCCCCTAGTTCTGGCAGCGATCTGACGCCACAAGTGTCTAAGATTAGGGGATTTGGAGCCCTCTCTGGTGGAAGTGTGTAATTACACACCACATGCCGGAGAACAACTTCTAACCTTGTTTGGACGTCCGACGTTGAGAAGAGAATTCAAAGAGAACTCGGTCAAAAGTAGGAAGCGTCTGCTGAGGATGCGAGGGTATATATATATATATATATATATATATATATATATATATATATATATATATATATATATATATATATATTTATTATTATTAATTACTGTATTAATACTGCAGCAATTAAAATACATAGACAACTGTTAGTGGACCACATGAGGAAGAAAAGGAGGAAATAAGAATAAAAAGAGATAAATAGAGGACTGAGGGAAGAAAGAAGGGAATTTAGAAAATAAAGAAATGATAAAAGAAATACGACACAAATATCTAAATAAATAATAAATAGAAGGATAGAAGGGAAGATGGCAGAAAAGAAAAACAAGAAGAAGAAATGAAAAACGAATTGATTTAGAAACTGTAAACAAAGTTTCACTAAAACAATGAACAAAACTTAAATCTGTTTTTTTTTGTAAATGCAAAAAAGCCAGTCCCTGCTAAGTTGGTGCTATGGTGTCCCAGGTGGTTGTTAAGGAGCTGCTCACCTTACAAACACTAATAAACACAAACCAAATGCAAACAAACAAATAAATCAATAGCAGCTATACAACTTTTAGAGTGAATATCATTCTTCAAATTATGGGATGAAACATTCCTACCTGAAGATCAAAGTATTTCCATTATAATAAAAATTAAAGCTTAAGTTAAATTAGAGTCGTCTTTTTATTTTTATTGTACCCTGGCAATCCCCAAAGAATTCTCACAGGGAAAAGAGTTAACATGTGAATATTAAATATTAAATATTAAAATAGAAATAAGCAGCTCCTCAAGTTTTGGGAAAGAAGAGATTTATTCTGGATCAGAAACTGAAACGATTTAACGCAGGAAACATTTTCATGAAAATAATTCAGTCTTAATGCTGAAAACATTATTTACACCAAAATCAGAACAACAAAAACAGCAACTTACATTTTTTGGATGTGCACAACAATCAGCAAAAGGCGAGTACAACTTCATTTAAATTAATTTCACATAATTTAACATTATAATAACCAAAAACATTAAAGGGGAATTCCACTGAAAGGGTTACCTGTTCCTGCATTGGCATAATGATTAGACCTGTTCACAGTGGTGGTTATGGGAACCGAATGTCCATCTTGAAATCAGCCCTCATAGAGGGTTATTACATGAAATGGTTATGAATACACGACCTGGTGTCGTTATTTACAGTATATATTTTGAAAATAAAGGTTTAGCCTATTTTTAAATTAATATATATATATATATATATTTTTTTATATATATATATTTTTACACTGCAAATGTATCTTCATATCTCCATATTTCTCATGTTGAGAGTGTTTTCAGATTTTTATAAAATTATTATTATTATTATTATTATTATTATTACTATTATTTTAAATTCAATTTAATTTACTAAAAGGCGCTTTAGTTAGTTCGGCTTGTTTTGAAAATTCGCATTAAAATAAGCAAACCCGTCTGCGGTGAAACTAATCTGACTCACTAAAATGACTTTTAAAAAAAACTACAGGTCAAATTCAGCTAAAAAACAGCCTGCTACAATCCTTAAAGTAAAAATCGAAGGTAACTAGACACAGGATCATTTTACTTCCTAAGATGCAGGGCAAACTACACTTAATAAAATAGTCCTTAAAGGAAACTGAGTTTTAGAATCATTTTAATTCTGTATATAAACGTCTGGGCCGTGTAGGTTAACTCGTGGTTCTGGATAGGAAATGAAAGGCTTATGTTTGGTTCCCATCACCGCCACTGTAAAGAAACTGTTTGGTAAGGTTCTTCAGGGCAAAAGAAGTGGTGGGTGTAGCTCAGCAGATAACACCACTACCTGCCATGGCGCCACCACATGTGGGGTTCGAATCCCAGTCTGGGTGACTAGGCTGTGCTACTTCAATAAGGATCTTTGGGCAAGACTCCTATCACTACACCGGCCCAACTGTAATATGAATAACCGTGTAAGACGCTCTGGATAAGAGCCTCAGTGCTGAAACATGTCTATATCTAGCTGATACGTCTTGAAAGCCTTATTTTGGAGATATTTTTAAAACTTGTTTTGGTCTCAGTAAGCCAAATTTTTGGTTCCACTATATCAGCAGATAAGTAGACTTAAGAAACCTGTTGGAAACAACTCAAATCGGAAAACTTGGCTCACGAAATTCACCTGAAACAGGTACATTTTTTAAATCAATTTTAATAAACAGCTACGAGGATCTCAGAGACCAGAATTTTAAGATGCATTAGCTAGCTGTCCGAAAGGTTACTTGCCCGGGTCTCACTTTTTTCAGAGTTTAAGTTAAAATGTTTCAGATCAAACAACTCACGTCGACTGACTGTTTACATCCCATCTGAGTCATGCATGAATTTTGGAAAAATGGGCGGAGTTTCTCTTTAAAGAAGCGTCCATTAAACACTGCTATAAAAGAACAACGACTCAACGCCTTGCGTTGGGTTATGAGGTCCTGCAGAGAGCAACAAAGACGTGAAGGAGTTTTACTTAGCACAGTGAATTCGAATCACTTACGTCATTCTTTGAAGTGACTCTTTGATCTTGTGTGATAAACAGTCGTTCAAGCTCCTACTGACAGTCTGAGAGTCTTTCGGAACACCCTACTTTGATATGAATTCAAACGCAGGTCTCCGATTGGCTGCCGACAGCCGGACTATGGCTTCCGATTGGTTGCTGCAACGTCGCAATGGAGAAACAGGACAGTTGACGTGGCACACTGAGCCGATTTCCCTAAAAGCCTGTCATCAGTCCCGGCGGTTCTTCTCTAAATTGGGGCTTCTTGAAAGATGAAATAAGCTTCTCCTATGATTTCATACCACCATTGTTCTGGACCCGAGCAGCAGCGTCTCCTGAACGTCTGGGCGTCTCGGGGAAAATCCTGCCGAAAGAGCAAACGTACACAAACCCGAGCGGGGCGCCTTTAAACGTCTGCCAGGAGGGCCGATGACTCAGGCCTGAAGGGGCCGCTGATTAGTGGCTGCTATTTAATGTCTGCAAATAAAGGCCATCTGAATGTAAATACGGCGGCTCGCGAGCTTTTCATTCACGCCGTTCCACGCTACGAGAAACATTCCGCCAGGGCCTCTCAGGGCCGTGTTTAAACAACACTCCGGCGTTTTAACAACCTAATCTCCATCTGCCGCATCCCCAGCGCACAGCCCACTGCTACACACGCCAGTTCAGCTTTTGGCCGCACTTGGAAACGGTCCGAACCTCCAAATCTCCAACTTTACAGGAGGAGGAAAACACATACTTTACTTTAAATGCAGGTCAATGGAACCAGACGTTTCTCCCAGGCTTTCTGGGCCATTCGTTTGGGTCCATTCCTTATGAAATTTGCACACAAGATAAAGAACAACAGGCACTTTCAGAATATGGCAGAAACTGAAAATGACAAAAATTCATTCAGAAAGTCGTTTTTCAAGAGGAAGAGTTCAAGGGGGGGGGTCACGGCACCAGCTTCCCAAACCATCTTCACAAGGACTAAATGGTGGAGATGTCAATTTAGGTCATTCAGAGTTGATTGGCAGTCTAATGCGGCACTCTAAAGTTAGAATACCTCACAGCCGTGGCCTAAATTGTATTTCTAAACATAATTCATACACCTGAAAATAAAAAAATGGCTACCTCACTTCATAAAATGATCTGGTATCTAGTTAACATATCTTATATTCCTCATTTCAGGCTGTTTTAGCTCATTATAAGATTATTAATCTAATTGTATAATGTGTTTTAACTTGATTTTACTGATTTTAAGTTGATTTTAGTAGAGCAAATTAACTCACCACATCCACAGATCATTTTAAAATGAGCTAACCAGTCTAGAAACCAGGCGTCGACCTCTAAAAGCGCCCTCTCCAGAAGTTATTATATGAAATGGTTATGAATACGCTGCCTGATTTCATGGTTTACTGTAGTTTTGAGAAAGTTTTGGCCTAAAACGTACTTTTAAGCATCTATTCATTCACTACAAAAAGTTATCTAGCTTGTAAAACTTTCTTGTATCTAGTTAACACAGCTTATGTTTCTTATTTTGAGATTATTCTAGATTATTAAACTAATTGTAGAATGTGTTTTAACTTGATTTTACTGATTTTAAGGTGATTTTAGAAGAGCAAATTAACTCAGTACGTCGGCAGAATTTGGCTTGTTTCGAGCGTACTCCTTAAAATAAGCTAAACAATCTAGAAACCAGATGTCCACCAATAAAAGCGGCCTCACTAGAAGTTCAATAGCTTTTAGACAGTTTTGACCTAAAAGGTATTTTTAAACTTCCATTTATTCACTACGAAAAAAGAGTTATCCTAGTTGACATAACTTTTCATTTTAAGATTGATTTCAGCTCTTTATATTTAATATATAATATATATATATATATATTTATATATTTAACTCAATCTTAAAATATGGAGCAGCTGCTGTACATTTTGTGAAAATTCCATGATGAACGGACCAACGGAAACGGCCCTTGGAAAACTTGGAAAAGTCTGGTACTTCCATTGACTTCCATTAATTTCAATCAGATGCCATTTTGGAGATACTTGTTTTTCTTTGATATTTGATATGCGTGTTATATATTTTCTTATATTCACTTTGTTAAAACTCAAATAAACAGAAACTGGGCGCCAAATGTAAAAAGTGTATAACTGATTTTTTGGGAGGATGTTTGGACGAGTTTTCCACAGGGAATATTCTGGAAGCCCCAGGGAACACGACCGGAACTACTTCTGGATAAAACGTCAGCAATGGTAACGGTACGTGTCTATTGCCGTGGTACCTTCCCTTCGGATTCTTCCACAGGGAATAATCTGGAGTGGGTGGAGTTTTTATAGCCTAGCCTTGAGAACCACAGACAGGGGAACTTCGGGAAAGCAACCGGAACTACTTCTGGATAAAACCTCAGCTCTGGCGTTATGAAATCTGACATTATAAGGTTATTAAGCATTATTAAGCATCACGCATGTCATTTTAACTACTTAAGAGATGTTAAACCAGCTAATGGCAGGTGTTATAAGCGTTATGTATGCTATATAATGCCTTATAAATGCAGTAATAGCGCTTTATAAATATAGGATTCATTGGAAGTGTTGCCGAACCCTCTTCTCAGCTAAGCTGCTCTCTAAACAAGCCCAGTACAGCTCCGTACACGTTGGCTACACGGGCCTCAAGCAACAAAGACGAGCCAGCCTGCTGCACCTGCGGTTCGGTTCTGTCTTTCGGGTCACGGCGAGCCCCGACAGTCTCAGAGACTTCCCTCCATGCGCCTCCGTGTTCATTCGGATCAGGCAAAACGGGGACCCGAGCACAGCTGTTATTAACTTTCCCGTCATGTCATCCAGACGGAACTATGTAGCGACACCGTCGTGGCACGCGGAGAGCGGAAAGTTGGCTTTGCCTGATTGGTCGTTGGTGCACGGCTGCCACGTGTAATTTGCTGAACTTTTTCGCGACGCTCGCCCTCCAACAAATCCCCCCCGCATTTTCTCCACTACCCTTCAAAAACGATTGGGGGTGAAATTCCAGATGACGTTTTTCCGTGCCGTGGACTCGTACCGTGAGACATTCTCTCCGCCGGCCCCAACCATCCTCCTATGCTGTTAGGCTGTAGCTGATGTAGTGACGTGTTCAGACTTCAATCTGGTTCAACATCCGCCCACTGACTTCAATTGTAAGTAGGTTTTAGGTCAGCAGGCTTTGTGTCCCGTCTAGACACGTGGACAGATCATACCGAAATTCTTTCCAGGAAATTCCCAGTGACACATGGAACAATGTCTCTATGACCCTATGTGTGTTTAAGGTGGTAGTACCTCCAGGCTGATGCAGGGCCATGACGGGGCTATACATCCCTGTGGGGTGTGAGGGACGGGATCCATAGATTGGGAAGAGGTGCTACAGTGCAGGGAATGTCTCGTTCCATGTGTGGAAAACGCTCCGGAGCAGATGTTAATGATTGGCTAAAAGGAGGGACTGCATGTGGGCGTGGCCAAAGACCATAGTGTGAAGGAAGTAGCTGAATCTGCAGGTGTATGGAAGCAGCGTACGGTCATACGGGTCTACCAGCAGTGGATACAATCCCAGTCTACAGGGAATTCTCCTCGGAACTGTGCCAGGGAAGGCATCCACCAAATCTGGACCACCTGACCAGTTCTCTGATGGAAGAGTGCCTGAACACTGATGTGGCTACATCCAGAAACTCGTCCAGTCCATGCCCAATCCAGTCCCAGCTGTTATCGGTGCTGGTGGAGGTGCTACACACTATTAGGGACATCATAGGTGACTCAGTGTTTGTCCGGTGAGCTTAAGACCATCGGACGTTCTAATTCCAATTGCTCTATAGCGCTACCCCAGGTAGACGTAGCTCCCTATGCGCACATATGCAGTTGTATGCGCCACACTCCGCCTGGTTCCTCGACTGTTCTGCACGAGAACCACTGTTCTGCACAATGTCTGTTTATTTGAGTTCAACACACTGGGCAAAAACAATAACACCCACATGGAATTTGCACAGGGGTGCGCAAACTTTTGCTCACGACTGCATATATACCCAGAGTTCCTATAACAGTGCATCCCTACCACAGAGCTTAAGCACACGCTACACTAACACCTCGCGGAAGTGTCCGGCACCCAAACACCCAAACCCAGGCCTGGTGGTGACCTCCGACCCTTCCAGAAGCCCTGTGTACATGTCTGTTCCTCCTGCTCCATACGTCACTCTCTCTCTCTTTCTGTCTCTCTCTCTCTCACTCCTTCCCTCCAGCGCTCCTCAGTCCTGTTTCCCTTCTCTCAACTGCCGCGATCCCTCGTTCCACGCTGCGTAGACGAACAGCGCCAGGACCACGTGCACGGCGATCACGGCCACGATGGCAGCGTAGAAGTAGCTGTCGTTGCTGGAGTAGCCCAGGGACGCTGCGGACAGAGGACATAGTGTGTGAAGGTGTCGGTACACATGCATCAACTTTAGAACAGGACGACGGATCAAGGACAGTCGTGGTAACGGTCTGTGTGCATGTAGTCCTGCGTGGGGCAGCCGTCTGCCGATGGTGCTGCACTACCAGGAGGACTCATGGAGGGGCAGCACTGCTCGCTGGAGGTCTGTAATGGCGGCTGTTGGGTCAGTCAGGCACAGGGATAAGACCCGTCCTTGCTCACGTCACATGTCAACTTCTCCTTTAAAGGAACTTAATAAAGTGAAACTACATAAATCAAGTGTTTTGGTCTGTGGGCGGAGCCTTACTTTAGCCACACCCCTGCTTCTTATGTGTGTTTTATATGGTAGACGCACCTTCGAACAGGTAGGCCTTTGATGTGAAGTACAGTCCGATGGGAAGGGTGATCATCAGGATGGTAAAGAACAGCATTGTCTTCAGCACAGACACCAGAGATCCATCGTTTCTGGAGAAGTGGAGGGAGAGACAGCGTCAGTGTTCTCTCGCTACGACATCCAGCATGCATCGCAAACTCAACAACTTGGGAATCTCTGTGGTGCCACCCGATCCTGACTGCCGACCTTATCAACCAAGCTAGTCGAGCTCTGGCTTCGGAACCGTAGAGAAGACATCGGTTCTGTCTCTGTTCAGCACGGGGTGGACAGCAGAGCCAAGCTTTTCACTGGTCAGATATCCGGCTGTGGTCCCTCTACTCTGGAACTACCTTCTCCTCCAGACGTCCTTCTACTCTGGAACTACCTTCTCCTCCAGACGTCCCTCTACTCTGGAGCTACCTTCTCCTCCAGACGTCCCTCTACTCTGGAACTACCTTCTCCTCCAGACGTCCCTCTACTCTGGAACTACCTTCTCCTCCAGACGTCCCTCTACTCTGGAACTACCTTCTCCTCCAGATGTCCCTCTACTCTGGAACTACCTTCTCCTCCAGACGTCCCTCTACTCTGGAGCTACCTTCTCCTCCAGACGTCCCTCTACTCTGGACCTACCATCTCCTCCAGACGTCCCTCTACTCTGGAGCTACCTTCTCCTCCAGACGTCCCTCTACTCTGGAGCTACCTTCTCCTCCAGACGTCCTTCTACTCTGGAACTACCTTCTCCTCCAGACGTCCCTCTACTCTGGAACTACCTTCTCCTCCAGACGTCCTTCTACTCTGGAACTACCTTCTCCTCCAGACGTCCCTCTACTCTGGAGCTACCTTCTCCTCCAGACGTCCCTCTACTCAGGAACTACCTTCTCCTCCAGACGTCCCTCTACTCTGGAACTACCTTCTCCTCCAGACGTCCCTCTACTCTGGAACTACCTTCTCCTCCAGACGTCCCTCTACTCTGGAACTACCTTCTCCTCCAGACGTCCCTCTACTCGGGAACTACCTTCTCCTCCAGACGTCCCTCTACTCGGGAACTACCTTCTCCTCCAGATGTCCCTCTACTCTGGAACTACCTTCTCCTCCAGACGTCCCTCTACACGTGAACTACCTTCTCCTCCAGACGTCCCTCTACTCGGGAACTACCTTCTCCTCCAGACGTCCCTCTACTCGGGAACTACCTTCTCCTCCAGACGTCCTTCTACTCTGGAACTACCTTCTTCTCCAGACGTCCCTCTACTCTGGAGCTACCTTCTCCTCCAGACGTCCCTCTACTCTGGAGCAACCTTCTCCTCCAGACGACCTTCTACTCTGGAGCTACCTTCTCCTCCAGACGTCCCTCTACACTGGAACTACCTTCTTCTCCAGACGTCCCTCTACTCTGGAGCTACCATCTCCTCCAGACGTCCCTCTACTCTGGAACTACCTTCTCCTCCAGACGTCCCTCTACTCTGGAACTACCTTCTCCTCCAGACGTCCCTCTACTCTGGAACTACCATCTCCTCCAGTCCTCCCTCTACTCTGGAACTACCTTCTCCTCCAGACGTCCCTCTACTCTGGAACTACCTTCTTCTCCAGACGTCCCTCTACTCTGGAACTACCTTCTCCTCCAGACGTCCCTCTACTCTGGAACTACCTTCTTCTCCAGACGTCCCTCTACTCTGGAACTACCTTCTCCTCCAGACGTCCTTCTACTCTGGAACTACCTTCTCCTCCAGACGTCCCTCTACTCTGGAGCTACCTTCTCCTCCAGACGTCCCTCTACACGGGAACTACCTTCTCTTCCATACGTCCCTCTACTCTGGAACTACCTTCTCCTCCAGATGTCCCTCTACTCTGGAACTACCTTCTCCTCCAGACGTCCCTCTACTCTGGAGCTACCTTCTCCTCCAGATGTCCCTCTACTCTGGAACTACCTTCTCCTCCAGACGTCCCTCTACTCTGAAACTACCTTCTCCTCCAGACGTCCTTCTACTCTGGAGCTACCTTCTCCTCCAGACGTCCCTCTACTCTGGAGCTACCTTCTCCTCCAGACGTCCCTCTACTCTGGAACTACCTTCTCCTCCAGACGTCCCTCTACTCTGGAACTACCTTCTCCTCCAGACGTCCCTCTACTCTGGAACTACCTTCTCCTCCAGACGTCCCTCTACTCTGGAACTACCTTCTCCTCCAGACGTCCCTCTACTCGGGAACTACCTTCTCTTCTAGACGTCCCTCCACTAAAGATCTACCTTCTCCTCCAGAAAGCAAACACAAACATACAAAAGCGCTGATACACACAGCTTTCTGTTAGCGGTTGGGTCGTTGTTACCAGTGTGCTCCATGATCACTGTTGCGTGGTCACAGATCCAAGTAACACTCGCTCCGTAAATGGTGCGGCATGTACATTCTGGCACCTGCTGGACTATTTAAGGTGGAAAGGAACAACCGCAATAAGCTGGTGCGGTGGTGAGGAGCGAGTGTTGTAAGCCGAGTTGTACACAGTGGCTCTGTGGCTGTGCGCTGGTGTAAATTTAAAACAACAGCCAAAAGAAACACCACTAAATCAGAACAAGGAAGCTGGTGAACAGGAAGCTGCCTTCAGCCGCCTCCTGACCGCAGACGAAGATCATTTACTGCCGTCTATCAGTTTCTTTCCACACGAACAACAACGTTTGGTCCTCGATAAAAGCTCCTTGTGGTTTCCTGGTCAGACTCCGGGTCAAAGCCTTTACCTCGTCAGCCAAGGCTCTCGTTACTTGAAAAGAGTCCAGAACTGACTCAGTTATCGTTCTAGCTCTTTCTTTGTGCTGAGGAAGAGAAGAAGAGATGTCTAGAGTTGATAAGCTGAGCTACAGTTCTTACACCAACGAAGAAGAACAAAGTCTGGTGTTAGTGGCCTCAAATGTTAGCCTAGCTAATGTTAGCAGCTACTGGTACAGCCAAAGTGGCAGAGCCAAGGCTAGCTATATTAGCTTTAGCTGGACAGCACAAAGAACAGCTAACAACGGTCTAGCCAAGGGTTTCCACAAAGGGCCAGTTTGGTGCATGTCCATAACGTTAGTTAGCTTAGCTAGCTAGCTAGCTAGCATTAGAGCCAAACTGTGTTTTTCTGTAATGGTGTAAGAATTATAACTCAGCTTATCAATAGATTTAGCCCCGCCTTCAAGCCACATCGTCAGACGACTGTTTTCTGGGTCTTCAATTAAGAAAACTTCACTCCTCTAATGCTAGAGTACTGTCTACAATGTGCACTTATCTAGAACTCACTTATCTAGTACATTGTCAGTTTGGTCTGAATTCCCTCTTGAAGCGTTCCCTATCGGACACCGGGTGAGACGCTGCTGTGTATGAAAGCGAATGCCTGGAACTGTCGTGCGTTATTTCCATATGGTCCAAATAATCTCCAGCTGTTTGAACGGCCGGTGTTCAGCAGGCCGTACGCCCCGTCCTGCAGCTGAGCTCGGTGTGCAGATGGAGTTAAGCGGCTCTGGGTTTGGACGGTTAGTGTGTTTGATTTGTGTGGAAATGAAAGCTCACTGATCTTTTAGTAACGGCTATTAATAAAAACTTAAACCACCAAATACTGAACACTCGGAGTACAATACCTGATCTACTGAAACCTGAGCTCTAAATCTGGGTCCTCACACGATGTCACATGTAAGTCTCTCAGGTGTTGAGTTACCTGTCACTCCCAGTTCGTTACCATGAGCGGAGGAGGTGTGTGGAAAGTGCCGATTGTAACCTTCCAGTCACGTCTCCCAGCGGAGGAGGAGGGATTTATGATGATGTCAGTTCGGTATGAAGTTATTGTAGCGTGCAGAAAGACAATCTAACACTGAGAACCCGACAAAATCCGGATATTAACTTTATTATGGATGAATTTATTTATAACTTTATTCTGGATATGAATTTAATTAGGACTTTATTCTAGATATGAATTTAATTAGGACTTTATTCTGGATGTTAATTTTATTATAGCTTTATTCTGGATATGAATTTTATTATAACTTTATTCTGGATTGAATTTTATTATAACTTTATTCTGGATTGAATTTATTTATAACTTTATTCTGGATATGAATTTATTTATAACTTTATTCTAGATATGAATTTTATTATAACTTTATTCTAGATATGAATTTAATTAGGACTTTATTCTGGATGTTAATTTTATTATAGCTTTATTCTGGATATGAATTTTATTATAACTTTATTCTGGATTGAATTTATTTATAACTTTATTCTGGATATGAATTTATTTATAACTTTATTCTAGATATGAATTTTATTATAACTTTATTCTAGATATGAATTTAATTAGGACTTTATTCTGGATGTTAATTTTATTATAGCTTTATTCTGGATATGAATTTTATTATAACTTTATTCTGGATATGAATTTATTTATAACTTTATTCTGGATATGAATTTATTTATAACTTTATTCTGGATAAAAAATTATTTATAACTTTATTCCGGATATGAATTTAATTATGACTTTCATCTGGATGTTAATTTTATTGGAACTTCATTCTGGATATTAAGATTATTAGAAACCCATTATAGTTAGTAATGTTATTATAACTTTATTATGGACGTTAATTTTATTAGAACTTTATTCTGAATATGAATTTTACTGGAAATATATTCTAAGTTTATTAGAAATCCATTCTAGTTCTACTTTATTGGAACTTCATTCTGGATATTAAGATTATTAGAAATCCATTATAGTTAGTAATTTTATTATAACTTTATTATAGATTTTATTAGAATTTTATTCAGGATATGAATTTTACTGGAAATATATTCTAAGTTTATTAGAAATCCATTCTAGTTCTACTTTATTGGAACTTAATTCTAGATATAAATGTTATTGTAATCTCACAGACAGGTCTCCAATCAGACGAGAAGGTTATTGTAGATGCAGAAAGAAAGTCTAAAAATGGAGAACCTGATGACACGAAATGGAAATCAGACTCAGATGAAATTCTTTATGTGACTACAGGTCATTTGTAATTACATCTAAATAACTCTGTACATCAGAAATAATGTTTAATATGAATAGGCATATTAATATTTACTGTTATTAAGAACTATTTTATCAGTTTACACTGATCACATGGGGGGTGGTAGTACAATATGTTTCATCCTAGTTCGTTCATTTTATTAAAATTTTGTTCTGCATGTTCATTTAATTAGAAAATAGTAAATTTTCTTAGAACTTTATTCTAGATAATATTTTTTTTATTAATTCTTGGAATTAATTCTATTAGAACTTCTTTATGGCTGTAATTTTATTAGAATTTAATTTAAACTTTGTTCTAAAACAGTGTTCAGCATGTTAATTTGTTAGAACTTAATTCCAGATTTTTTTAAGTTTCTAAGAGCTTTATTCTAGATGTTAAGTGTATTAATAGTCTTGGATATTAATTTAATCAGTACTTCAATTCTGACATTAATTTTAGTAATACTTCGTTCTGGAGATTAGAACTTCATTGTTGATGTTAAAATTATTCAAATCTCATTCTATTATTTTTATTAGAACTTCATTCTGGACATTATGCTTATTAGAACTTTATTTTTGGTGCTAGTTTTATTTGGAGTCATTCTGGATACCGTGTTGTTTAGAACATTCTGGACGTTAATTTTATTAGAACTTAATCCTACGTTTATTAGAACTTTATTTTGGATATTAATATTTATATCATTATGGATATTAAGTTTATTTGAACTTTATTCTGGGTGTTTTAATTAACTGAATTCAGTAGTGAAACAGGTGATGAGCAGTTGCATCACGAAAGAAACATTTCATTCATTTATCTGCAGTATTTTCTGTTATTTGATTGAATACAGCCTTTGTAACTATTTTAACTATGATTTCAATCAGAAGCATTGGACCGCTAACCTCGCTGGTCAACAAAGGGTTAAACCACAGTCTGTAAAGTTTGGGCTTTAATGTTCTGCGGGTTGTCACGTCCTCCTCTACACACGTTCTAACGTTCTAATACTCAATAATAAAAATAATGAAGCTACAATAACTTTTACACCTGATATAGTTTTATGGCACTGTTTATTTTTTCACCCAACAAATACTCAGAGCTGTGCACCGCCAGGAGTGTTCAAACCTCACACCTGTACAAACAGAGTTTTGTTATTTAATAATCCGCACACACACAGGCTCAGCGATGGTGACGTCTATACCCCGTGACCTCCTCCTCCCTGAACGCCGTCAGCCAGCCCCTGAAATTAGATTTGCTTTCTGAGAAAAGCTCAGGCGCAGCAGAGGTCGTCTGAGGTCGCCCACAGTCCACGGATACAGAGCGTGTACAGGTACTCCGGATAAGTCCAGCCAGGCGGCATTTCGCAAGCCGGTTTCTGAGCGCGTTCCAGCCTGCGGTCAAAGGCGACATCGCGGCCCACCTCGAGGGTGGACACTTCATACGGGACGCTAGGTTCATTAGAAATTCATACTGGACATTAGGTTCATTAGAAATTCATACTGGACATTAGGTTCATTAGAAATTCATACTGGGCGTTAGGTTCATTAGAACTTCATACTGGACGTTAGGTTCATTAGAACTTCATACTGGACGTTAGGTTCATTAGAACTTCATACTGGACGTTAGGTTCATTAGAACTTCATACTGGACGTTAGGTTTCATTTAGAACGTTGGTTTCATTAGAACTTCATACTGGATATTAGGTTCAATAGAACTTCATACTGGACATTAGGTTCAATAGAACTTCATACTGGATATTAGGTTCAATAGAACTTCATACTGGACATTAGGTTCATTAGAACTTCATACTGGGCGTTAGGTTCATTAGAACTTCATACTGGACGTTAGGTTCATTAGAACTTCATACTGGACGTTAGGTTCATTAGAACTTCATACTGGACGTTAGGTTCATTAGAACTTCATACTGGATATTAGGTTCATTAGAACTTCCTACTGGACGTTAGGTTCATTAGAACTTCATACTGGATATTAGGTTCATTAGAACTTCATACTGGACATTAGGTTCATTAGAACTTCATACTGGACATTAGGTTCATTAGAACTTCATACTGGATATTAGGTTCATTAGAACTTCATACTGGATATTAGGTTCATTAGAACTTCATACCGGACATTAGGTTCATTAGAACTTCATACTGGACATTAGGTTCATTAGAACTTCATACTGGATATTAGGTTCATTAGAACTTCATACTGGGCGTTAGGTTCATTAGAACTTCATACTGGATATTAGGTTCATTAGAACTTCATACTGGACGTTAGGTTCATTAGAACTTCATACTGGATATTAGGTTCATTAG
Organism: Prochilodus magdalenae; assembly: GCA_024036415.1. Classification (NCBI taxonomy): domain Eukaryota; kingdom Metazoa; phylum Chordata; class Actinopteri; order Characiformes; family Prochilodontidae; genus Prochilodus; species Prochilodus magdalenae. The sequence continues at coordinate 85,598 of JAMWET010003145.1, forward strand.
AACTTCATACTGGACATTAGGTTCATTAGAACTTCATACCGGATATTAGGTTCATTAGAACTTCATACTGGACATTAGGTTCATTAGAACTTCATACTGGATATTAGGTTTATTAGAACTTCATACTGGATATTAGGTTCATTAGAACTTCATACTGGATATTAGGTTTATTAGAACTTCATACTGGATATTAGGTTCATTAGAACTTCATACCGGATATTAGGTTCATTAGAACTTCATACTGGACATTAGGTTCATTAGAACTTCATACTGGATAGGTTCATGGATAGGACTGGACTGGATAGGTTCATTAGAACTTCATACTGGACATTAGGTTCGTTAGAACTTCATACTGGACATTAGGTTCGTTAGAACTTCATACTGGATATTAGGTTCATTAGAACTTCATACTGGACATTAGGTTCATTAGAACTTCATACTGGACATTAGGTTTATTAGAACTTCATACTGGACATTAGGTTCATTAGAACTTCATACTGGACATTAGGTTCATTAGAACTTCATACCGGACGTTAGGTTCATTAGAACTTCATACCGGACGTTAGGTTCGTTAGAACTTCATACCGGACGTTAGGTTTATTAGAACTTCATACTGGATATTAGGTTCAATAGAACTTCATACCGGATATTAGGTTCATTATAACTTCATACCGGACATTAGGTTCATTATAACTTCATACTGGCTATTAGGTTCATTAGAACTTCATACCGGATATTAGGTTCATTAGAACTTCATAACGGACATTAGGTTTATTAGAACTTCATACCGGATATTAGGTTCGTTAGAACTTCATACCGGACGTTAGGTTCATTAGAACTTCATACTGGACGTTAGGTTCATTAGAACTTCATACTTAACATTAGGTTCATTAGAACTTCATACCGGACGTTAGGTTCATTAGAACTTCATACCGGACGTTAGGTTCGTTAGAACTTCATACTGGACATTAGGTTCATTATAACTTCATACCGGACGTTAGGTTCATTAGAACTTCATACCGGACGTTAGGTTCGTTAGAACTTCATACTGGATATTAGGTTCGTTAGAACTTCATACTGGATATTAGGTTCGTTAGAACTTCATACTGGACATTAGGTTCATTAGAACTTCATACTGGACGTTAGGTTCATTAGAACTTCATACTGGACATTAGGTTCATTAGAACTTCATACCGGACGTTAGGTTCATTAGAACTTCATACCGGACGTTAGGTTCGTTAGAACTTCATACTGGATATTAGGTTCGTTAGAACTTCATACTGGATATTAGGTTCGTTAGAACTTCATACTGGACATTAGGTTCATTAGAACTTCATACTGGACGTTAGGTTCGTTAGAACTTCATACCGGACGTTAGGTTCGTTAGAACTTCATACTGGACATTAGGTTCATTAGAACTTCATACTGGATATGAATGTTATAGGTATTAGCCTATACTGAGGGGTCGAGTATTGGTGCATAAGTAGCCTAAATATAATATGCAAATGAGCTCTGTTCCGTGATTGGCTGCCCTAACTGTGTGTATGTGTATATATATATATATATAAACACGTCTTATAATGCAAGTGGGCGGAGCTAATTTGTTTTTGAGAGATCACAGGTCTCACAAGCCTTAGCTAGGTCCTGTCCTAGTGAAGCTAGCCGTGTTTCTAGTCAGGTCTTTAAGGGTTCCTCGGTACAGACAATGGTTCTGTTTGGAAGAAGGTACATCAGCTGGCCTAAAGGTTCTTTACTCTAGCTATATGGAACCCAAAAGGGTTCTGCTGTTGTTCTAAGTCTGAAACAGCACTAGCTGAGGAACCCTGGACTCGGACTGGGCTCCTCGCTGCAGGTTTCCCGTTCCGTCCTAAACGGTGCAGCAGGTACTCTCTGGCTCCTCGGA